>VZTQ01001190.1:33177-98776 GCA_013400755.1 Pelecanoides urinatrix
GTGAGGCGGGCCGGCGGTTGGGGTGTGAGGCAGGGCGGTGAGGCGGGCCGGCTGTGAGGCGGGCCGGCGGTTGGGGTGTGAGGCAGGGCGGTGAGGCGGGCCGGCGTCGGGGCGTCGGCCGCCTGCAGAGGGCTCTGTGACACCGCGTTTCCCACGGCAAAGTGCAGTCGGCGGCGGGAGGGGGGAAGGGAGCGCGGGGATAATGCTTCCAGCAGTCTGGTCTTAGTCTGGTAAACAGACTAGGAATTGTGGGCTAAATCCTTTTCCTCAGGCTTTGCACCAAGGCTGAGATCAGATGACTCAGTCCGGACTCATTATTTTAATAGCCTACAGCTAGTTCACATAGCAGCGGGAGTCCACAAAAAAGGCATTTAATTGTTGAAACTCAAACTGGTACATTGTAACTGCAGATTATAGTATTCAGATTTAAGTGATTCAAGTAATTTATAAAGCTTTTGCACAAGCAAACTGAAAGTTAAAATACTGATATTGTAATAAAAAGTAAATAAAACATACTTTTGTACACTAAGACCCAATTAAAGAGCATGATTTCATTTAGCAAACTTAAAACAGGCAGGTGATATTTGCCAACATTACTACAGCTGTGTTTTACATTAGGAAATTAATTAAGATAGTCATTTATACTTTTTTCCACTTGCAAGTCTTAGGCCTTTCTGTATTACACCATCTATTTTCTCTTCAATCATTGTGTTACGGTGCATTTGTAATCTCACTTAACAGGCTGCATTGCAACTGTGGGGTTTTTTTCCCCTACCTAATGAAAAACCGACTTTCTGCAATAACGCCGGCAAAACAGATCAAACAGTGCTGAAGGAACTTCCCTGCTGTCTGCCTGAGAGGCAGCGCATTGTTAGTTATTCAGATGTCAGTCCTTTTCTTCCGCATCCTAGCAGGGTTTCGCTGGTTTCATCAGATCACTCCGAGCTGGAGGTGGGAGGGTGGCAGCCGGCGAAGGACGCCAGGGAATGGTTTCTGTTAGACCGAGCAAAACTGGGGGCTTTACTGCTCTCACATACGTGCCTGGGTCTGGTACAGTAGCACACCCCATGACTAACGGGGACAAAATTTCAAAATGCAAATCAGTATTCTGCTTTTATACATCACAGCTGAATAATGGGACCTCGGGAGTTATTCTTGATTCTTAGGTGCTTCCCCCCCCCAAAAAAAACTACTAATACAGTGATTACATAATGAACTGTTAACTTTGTCAGTCATTTGTTCCTCCAGGCAAATTACCTTGAAGTGTAGAAAGGTACATTTTTAAAATAGCACGTAATTGCAGAAACAAGAGTTCATTCTTCCTTTTGTATGAAAGAGCAAAAGCATGTATGATGGTTATCTTCTTCCTTCTCCACTTTCCCTTGTCTACCTTCACCTGAACTTTCTTGTCTTTTAGGAGGAATCTTTCATATTGGCTATTTTACAGATGTGTGACTCATTGCAGCAGAGTCTGAAGGACTGGGAATGTTCTTTTTGCCATTTTAGTGGGGCTGGGTTGTTTGTAACTTGGTATCGTCCTTCCAAACAACTCAGGATGCCTGAAAATTTGGTTTATTAAGACCAGACATTTCACATTCCTAATGTTAAGATTGCTGCAATTTTCCATTATAAGCTTTACCCCACCCACTCCTCTGAATACAGATTTATAAATCAGTTTTAAAAAATGCTTCTCCATCTAAATGTTCACTTACATTTTAAGCTTGGGAGAGCATCTTTTGAGTTGAATGCTCTTTCTCAATGGGAGGATCATATTCTGTGTTGGTGTTCTCACATTCAGATTTAGTGTTTCTTTAAAAATAAAATCAAACAGTGAGTGCACTTGTAAGTGATTTTTGTATTTGAAAGAAAATCAGCATCTATAGGTTTTAAGAATTAATTTATTATGCAGCTTATTTCCACAGTTTCTTTTTACCTTATTTTTGTTGAATGTCTATTCTGGATTGCTTACTGTATCACTGCTGCTGGAGGAGCCACTGCAGACAGTATGTGATACATTTCTGAAAGGCTGAAAAATGTGTCCGGTAGTATGTTTGACTACTACTGTGTAAAATACTGAAGATTGGCTTATTTATGCAGATTGATATTAGACATCCTTATAGCTAATAAGCAATGCTTTGTGATAATATCTATTTTTAAATTCTTGCTTGATGAATCTGTCTTTGGGTGTTGACCTGAATTCTCAGAAGACCTCAGTATGAAATGACACAAAGATACCCAGACATAAATGGAACATTACAGGAACAAAATATCTGACATTTCAGCTCCCTGTTTCTTAAAGCTAAAAGTCCTTGAGGCATCAATAAAACCAAACCAATTCCAACAGTAAAAGTGCGTGTCATGCGTACATAGATCTATTTCTATGTAGGGCTGACTGAAAGAAATTGTTTTTACATAAATAGTTATAATAAGCTCTTAAAGAAGGAAAGAGGGTGGACCAGTAATGGAAAAAAATACGATATTTTAGGTTAAGCACATCTGAAAGTAAAATGTCCTACTGGAACTAGGCAATTTGACAATACTGGAGCCTGTGCAGAGAGCCAGAGCAGGGCTGGTACACTACTTAGTCCCACATAAGAACTATTTTGAGATTTGAGTCAAACTTAGGAGATACAGACCCCTTATTTTTATTCTATGAGCAGCTTAATTCCATCTTCTCCAAGGAGACTGGAAATTTATTTAAGTTTACAATTTCTACAAACAAAAAGGCAAATACAATTTAACTCCCCCTCACTTTCTTCCCACTAAAATAAAAGTTAAATTTTTACTGTGCCTTCAAGAATTTTGCACTTCATTCATGTAAAAGCACAGAGTAGACTAATAAGTCATAAAATGCTAAATAATAATATTTGAAATATTTAAGTCAAAGTTGGAGTATTACTGAAAAGATACCATCAGTACTCTTTTATGTGAGACCGACTTTAGTCATTATAGTAACTTCATAATAAGAAAATTAATTTGGGGGTTTTGTATATGTGATGCAAATTTTAAAACTGCCAGTGTGCATTTTTAAAATTGTGTGTTTTAAAAAATACTTTAAATGTACAAATACTCCTTTGTCATGTTAGTGAAGCCTGCGAAGATTCTCATTTTGGTCTCTGTAACATTTTATGGCTGTGTGACATTACCTTATTCATGTATATTAACAAGGATATGAACTGAAATATAAGGATTCATGAAATTATATTCAGCAATTAATTAAGCACTAATCCATAAAGTATCTGCTGTTAGCAGCAGGCAATGACTGGTTTGTTCATTAGTGGCCGTAAGCAAAGCCAAGGCTAGTGAATGTCCTAATAAGCCTGTTAGTAAATGCAGGGGGGATGATTACTGAAATGACAACTGCTACGTTACGCTAAATGCAGGGGTTTGCTGCAGTGTTTTGAAAATCTATCCCACTGCAAGAAAGTCTGCAAGTATTTTACACCATCAGAATGCTCCTTTTTTGCCAATGGCAAAACCGTGGAATTAGTTTGATAAGAAATAAGTTGATGTCGAGGCAGAGCACAGCATAGTGAGCACTTTGGTCAGATGTGCTTGAGAGGGTTATCACAACTTTTTAAACTCTTATTTATTTGTAACAGAAGTGACAATATCATGCCAAACAGTGGTTGCCTTCCTGCTAATTACCTCCTTGAAGTATCTCTTTTGCTTAACTATTGCCTCTCACTCCATGGAAATGACAAAATTTTGAAGTTGCAGATAAGTTATAGCTTCTTTCTGAAACTCACTCATTTACTTCAAAATAGGGTGGAAAAAACTGGGGAAGGAGTGGGAGGGGAAAGGAAGAGAACTAGCAATGTGTTTCTAATGTTTTGGAAATTACTGTTGCTCTCTTAAGTTTATTTCAGTGAGCTCTAATTTTGTTCCTTTTAAACACAGAAATGTCATTTGTTTATTTTAACAACAGCAGAAAGACGATGTGAGCTTCTCCTCGAGTCCCCGTCATCAGTCTAGGGGATAAGTAATGAATTTTCATCTTCTAATGTTATCTATCCAGTGTGCATTTTTTCTGTCAATTTAAAAAAAAAAAAAAAAAAGCAGTCCTGGATTTTGCATTTGCTGCATGATTTACGCAAATTCAAGAAAGAAAAGGCCAAAATACCATGTTGTTTAAAAAACAAATAAACAAACAAAAACCTTAAAAAAAAAAATCTTTCTTTGGAAAATTCAGAACAGAACATTCATTTCTAAGCAAACAGCTATTTTTATGGTGGGGGGGAGTACAACACTGATTTAATTTTTTTATTTTTTTTTATTTTAAACTAAAGATTACTTTGGTGCTCCGTGAAAAGCAGATACAATACAATAAGTACATGGTACTAACAGAATAAAGGAGAAAAAAAAGAAAAACACAGATGAAAAAGAATTCTCTCCCAAACAGAAAATATTAAAATAAATATATTAAATGTATAATAAATATATAATATATTAAATAAATATGAAACTGGAAGGTAGGGCTTATGTCCAGTGTTTGGGGTTTATGTTAACCTAAATATGAAATATAATTCACACCGACGTTTTTGTCTGTATGTTCCCAAAATCAAGAGAGATACTAAATTCCCTTCCAGTACTTCTAACACTGCTTGTATTGATCAACAGTGAATAAACACACATGTTTTTCTGTAGGCAAGTATATGGTTTGGGATGGTTATGTAATTGCTGCTTTATTTTTATTCCATTTGAGTGATAATAGATTATTTGGCATATCACCGTCCATTAGCTCGACTTACATATGTTTAAATGTGAAATTACTCAATCTTCTGAATCAATTTTTCATGCTAGAAGCACGAAATATCTACTTGGTGGATATTTTATTGTGTCTTATTGTATCTTTTAAGAATGTGTGAAGAGCAGGCAATTAAAGTAAAGCCCCTGAACTCTTGCTCATATTGAACAGATTTCCTAAGGTTGCAGCCTTGAGTCTACTGACAGCAATATGAGTACGACTGCATGTTGTTTTCCAGTCTTTTCAGTGATGAGACAGAAATGCAATGCGACGTCTACTTTTAAGGGTTTTCTTAGGGTACATGTGCATCCTAATAGTCTCTGCTACATTTGCTGAAGATGCACATATTCAGAAAAATGTGTATTATACTATAGCTGATTTTGTGGTGATAATATTTTTACATCTTGAGAAAACAGATTGAATAATGGAAATGAAAGAATTGTAGCAGCAATAAATTATTCCTAAGACTAGTAATAAAAGAAATCTGATTCTGTCCAGTCTCTCTAAGATACTTATCAGTTTGTCATAAATATTCCTTATTTAGGACATAGGGAAAGCTTTCAATAGGTGAGTCTGAGTACGACTGGTACTGAAAATGAACACTGAATTCCTTTGTAAGACCTGATCTCAGATCAATGTGCATGTTGAAGTCCAACTTAGATGCGTGGTGTTTCTACGGTATATATTGGGCTGAAACGGTTCTTTCCAGATATTTAGAAATGCCCTTTAGGGATTTGTTTGATCTGGTTAGGACCTGTTGTGAAATGTTACATAGGTTTGGGGGAATAATTGGGAGGTGATTATTATTTTGTGCTGCTTCTTTCCCATTTTGGATGTTTTTTGTGAAATGAGAAAAGACAAGCAAAAGGGAATTTTGTATAAATCGTATGCTTTAGCACTATTCAAATACTCTGTAATCTAAATAGTGTGGAGGCATGTGTGTGATTATGCACACATCTTAATGGGGCTTTTTCACAATGACATTTCTTTTTAGAGCTTTGCTAAAACTGTAATGGAAGATCTCTGAAGAAAAAAATGGTTGATAGCTTCTGTGAAGCAAGAGAGGTTTGTACAGAGCTGCAGAATACTTCTGTTTCCCCCACACTACAAAGAATGGTATGTGAAAGTGCTCAAGGGTGTTCATCAAATAATTTGAGTTAATGGATGGGATGAAACTTGCTCATATATTTCATTCCTCATTATCACATAAATAGTGTGGCAAGGCATTACTGGGGACATTGATTGTCTTTGCTTTGGCCCAGTTTTGTGAAGTTCAACTGAGAAAAGCCTTTCATCCTTCCCAGGAGACAAGACAGCCTACTGCTGAGCTCCCGCCGCTTAGATTTCACCAGATTTCTCCTTAACCCAATAATAATTCAACTTAACAGTTGTCTCCTCTTACCAGCATTAGCTAAACCAAACCACGTTGCTTTGTCTTTGCTTGTAAAGGCAGCAAAGGGTGTGGAGGACAGTTCTTGACTAAGGGGTTCACTAGTGCTTTTCAGGGTCCAGAGAGTCCCACCCTGCTGAAATGGGGTCCTGCCTTGAGAAGTGGATCCTCCTAATCCCTCTTCAAAGTAGACGTCTGGCTGAAGTTTTAGAACACTGTGCAACTAGAGGTGCTTTCCATCCTAGCCTTTTTTTTCCCTAAACAGTGCTAATATGATGAGGAAGACTGGGAGCTAAAATTACTATCCCTACCTCCTTCTTTCTCTTAGTACAGCACTGACAAAGAATTGCATAAACATCTTGAGAAAAAAGTGGGAAAAGATTGGGGGGAAAAGCAGGTACAACCAGCACCTTGCTCTGATAGGCGTAAAGAGTAGCAGGAGAATTGAAGTGGGGCTTTCAGTATGTAGTTAAGCTAGTGTGTGCCCCATCTGTCAAGTAAGTTTGACCACTTTTGATCTAAATATAATACAACCAAAAGGTAGCACTATGGATTTTTTCCTCCCCTTTCCAATCAATCTTGAAGTTGACCAAGTGTTGAGTTAAGGAGCAGTCTGCTGAAATACAAGTGGTGGAAGCTCAGCAGCATGATTTCTCATGTTCTGGGAAAGGCGATGGCCTTTTCCCAGTACAGGTTAGCCGAATTAGGCAAACTTGAATATAAGCTGAATGTTACTATCAATGTTTTTCCATAATTTTCTGTGTGATAATGAGAAAAGATCAGAACTAACTCTGTTCTACTACCTTTTCCCGTTGTGGTTTAGTGCAGCTTGTCAATGCTGAGGCACAGCACAAGGTATATATGTTATTGTCAGGTAGTGCTGTCATTTTTTCTAAGCTGGTGTGCAACTGGACAGTGTTGTGGAGCAGTCCTGGGCTTGAGGATCTCCACAGTGTAATCTGCTTGTTTTGCAAGCTCAGAATAATCCCCCTCCCTTCTCTAGTGTGCGTATACAATAACTGAAGAACGATAGACTTGTGATTGTGTGATCTCCTCTGTTGGCATATGTTCTGGAGACTAGATCATGAAGAAACCAAATGTAGAAAATTAATATTTAGATCCCACAAGGTAGCTGTGATGCATCTTTTTCACTGTCTCTGTAAATGTCTGTGGACATAGAAACAAATCTGGTCCAAGAAGGGCTAACTTCCTGCATCAACAAGCTGTTACAGTGAGGAAGTGGAGGAAAAGGCACCTCATACCCTTATGACCATTATTAAGAAGATATATTCTGAAGGGCAACCTGTTTGTTTTTTTCCTTTTCAAGTGAGATCTCAAGGAAAAATTTTCAGTTTATTTGCAACTCACGTTTATAACTACCCTTACTCTCAGTCTGGATGTATAAGTCCAGAGCTCTTAAACTGTCTTAGAATTGTGTGTAGTAAGAGTTTTATGATAAACTAACTCTGACATCATCATGTGAGTCACACTGGGGCATGATCCTGAAGCAGTTGGTACATGCTAATAGTCCAAGGAAATTTCTGGGGGAGTGTGTTCTGCTGCTGTTCGTTCTTGATTCCAAAGCTTTTGGGGGCAACAGGACTTATAAACATTGAAAAGGTTTGATTTGAAAAGGCTTTTTTAAATTTGAACATCGCCTCTGCTTTTTTTGTGACTTTTTATGTTGGTAACAACAGCTAACGCTGTTTGTATTATATTGCCACCTATATGGAAGGTTGTATAACACTTTCCATTTTAAGACTGTTTCAGTTGCTTATTATGTTGCCAACATTCAGCTGTTTGCGCTGAAATTTTCCATGCTGGGTGTCTCCTTCAGGCTGAATTTCTTGGGAAAGTTTCAATAAAAATACTTGAACCATTCCAGGGAATGAGAGGAGGGGGAAGTACTATATTTTGCTCATGTTTATTAAAGTTGCTGCAAGCACTTGATTCAAAAATCATTGCACCTACATGTTTTAGAGCAGGGAGTTAAATTATTAGGAAGGTGAAAGGGCGAGGAAAGAAAAAATGGGGCTAGAAGAGATTTCTTTCTAAGGAGTGGGCTCCTCCTTGACATTATGAACCATCTGCAAGAAAGCACACAAACCCCATGCTTGTCAAAACAGGGTCAATGAATGGCTGGGAACTGAATGATTCTCCTTGTTCCACTGTGCCTACGTGGTATATTGGATTTGGTAAGAGAGGCTTATGAGGTGTAAACACAGTCCTATGCAACAGGGAAGATGACTAAAATCTGCGTAGTGGTGGAACTAGAGGGGCAGGGTTATGGAGTTAAGAATAAGAGTTGAAAATAGCAGAGGTAGATTTGCTCAGCAAGGAGATGGATCTGAAGATGGTAGGAGAGACTATTAAGCAAGGAGATGGGATTTAACCTAAGTGGTCTCACAGCAGCCTTTGTTAGTTACAGTTCATTTTCTGTTTACACATCTTGTGCATTTAAATGGGGCAGGGAAAATTATATGCAATTGTGTAATTCAGAGACCAATATTCAACCTTAATTCCAGTATCTTTCATGTCTGAGCACTTGATGTTGCAACCATAATTACTTTCAACATGAAAATTAAAGCCTTAGTTGGAAATTTCATTCTATACCCATCATTAAAACGCTTGTATTGTAAGCTTTGAAGAACACCACCATAGTTAGGCACAGTATAATACTGCATTTCAGTTAAAATACTGAAAAATGCTATATTTTGATCCATTTAGAAAAGTTTCATTTTCAAAACCATAGCACTGCCAGTGCTTCAGCAAACATGTATGGGACTTATTTGGATGTGAAAAGGTTAATTGCATACTTGAGATATCAGGAACTGAACTTCTCAACAGACTCTGCCTTCCATTTCTCTCAGGTTCACAGCGTAGACAACAAATGATGTTTTGGAACATACCCAACATGCTTAGCCCAAATGGGAGCGAGTTAACAGGACAGAGAAGTTTCAGCTATAACTTCAAATTTTCCTGATTTTTATGGACTTCAACCAGACTGGTTATACCTCAATATTATTTTAACATTGTTATTTGTGGCTGAGTTTATTAAATAGCAGTGTTCGTGCTGCTGCTTTTAATATCTCACACTTGAGGTTATCTTCCAAGTTTTCAAGGATTTATAATGTTGCCATAACATTTTCTTAAGGAATAAGGCTTCCTATCCAGAAGCAAGCATAAATCATAGTACAAATTCCAAAAATAGTGAATTAGATGTTTCCTAGTTAGAGGAAAGCAAATGTGTACTGAATGACCGTTTTATTAAGATCCCTTTACTTTTTTTCGTGAATGAAATTTAGACTTCTAATTGGGGACTGTTTTGTCAATAATATCTACACCCTTTTTTAGAGAAGAGAAATTTAAAACTGAACTTTTACTATAGAGATCAGCTTTTTAAATATTAACTTCATAAAAATGCTATATCTGGGTTTGACATGATGTATTGTCTCTGTTCAAAGAAGATAAGCTGTCATGTCATATACCTGGTTATTAATGTCTGCGGATTGTGCGTTGATGTTACGTATCATGGCAAAGATCCACTTATTAATGCCTTCATGATATGGATGGACAGGATACATCTTTATTGCTCTAATGGTACTAAAAATTTTTTGCCACAGTGTTTTGAGGCTGTGTTAAAGGACACAAATCTCTTTTGAAAAAGAGCTGTTTTTTTGATATCTAGGCCAAATTTTTCTTTCATATTTTGCAGAGATGCTTAAAACCCCCCCCTTTTTTTTTCTTTCTCCCTTGCCTTTCCCTATGCACCCCTTACTGTTCCACAAGAGCCGTTTTTTTCTCAGAGGTCTCTCCATAAGTGCAGTCAGGTCTGGACTCACGGCCAGTAGAATCTGCCCAGCTTCAATCCAAATAGCCCATGTGTTGCAAGCAGTCACAAATTGCTTGCAACTGCTTTGGTTTCTATGGAGCCTAAACAAATATAGTGATTCATATTAATTTAAACTGTTGGCTGAGGCCCAGAGAAGAAACTGGAGTGTCCTACAGCACCGTGTTGCAGATGCTGTGGCAGATACTATGTATTGCTGTGAGACCCAATGTGACCTGATGGTCATGTTCAGTGCAATTGTTGTGGTCTGCAGAATCAGTTTGTCCAGGTGGCCTGTGGCCTGATCCTTCGTACAATGGCAGGATAGAAACTGTGAACCAGATGACCAGTGTGGCAGTATTCCCTCTGCCTCCCTCTCCTCAGGGTCTGCTTCTCTTCCTCAGGAGCTAAAGGTGGATCTCCCAGTCATCTGTTGGATTCTGAACATACATTAGGGGTTGCTTCCACGTCTTCTCATATGACAAGGAACGTCAAGTGATAAAACAGGCAGTTTGGTCACGTACCAAATACAGTTGTCACATGACAAGAAATTTGGTAGAGTGATGGGTTGGCCCTGGCTAGCAGCCAAGTACCCACATAGCCTGTTGCTCACTCACCCCCATACCCCAGACCCCAGTGGGATGGGGGAGAAAATAGGAGGAGCAGGAGCAAGAAAACTCATGGGCTGAAATAAAGGGAACCACTTACCAAGTACTATCATGGGCAAAACAGTCTTGGGCTGGGGAATTTAACTTAGTTTGCCAGCTAGCATAAATATTTAATTCCTGATTTGGGTATTGGTTGTTGAGAAACAAAAGAAAACCCCTAAAACACTTACAGGGGAAAAAAGCCATCTGTCCTCTCCCTTTCCCAGGCTCACTTCACTCCAGCCATCTCTCCTCCCCTGCTACCGCTGCATGTCACACTCAGTCCCTTCTGTGAGGCAACAAGTGGTGCAGGGGCTGTGGTCAGGTTGTGGTGGTTTATCTCTGCTGCGCCTTGTTTGTCACTCTTGTCCTGTGCTCTGATGTTGGTCACCCACAGGCTGCAGTGCCTCCAGGGGTGTACCTGCTCTTCACCATGCATCACCTCCTATTCCTCTGACGTTGTTTTGCTCTCATTCCCTCTGTTGTTTCCTCCTCTGTTCCCTCCTCCTCTCTCCCTCCAGCATTTTCTACCCCTCCTTAAATATGTTTTCACTGAGGTGCTACCAGCTTTGCTGATGGGCTCAGCTGTGTCACATGGTGGGTCCATTGCAGAGCTGGCTGAAACCAGCAGTGGCTGGCACAAGGCAGACTGACTTCTCACCCTGCAGCCCTCTCTGCTACCAAAACCTTGCCACCTACACCCAATACAACTCAGCATCTTCATTATTTCCTCCACAGACTTGTTCTCTGTGACTGTTTCTATCCCCGAGTTTGCCTCATTCTCTTTCCTAGGCTCCTCTGAGGAGAGTGTGACTATTGAAAGAAAGCCAGGTTACCCTCACTTAGTCCAATACAAATAATTGCTGGTAATTTTTGTCATTCTGTTTCCTTACTGGATTGCAAATGTGAGTTTCTGGGTGATAGCTGGCTCCGAAGTGACTGCAGCATTCCGGCTGCACTGTGTTCTCACCTCTCTGAATGTGCCCTTCATGGTTTGCCAAGGTTGCGAGAGCTTATTATGTAAAGCTTGTGTCTTGGCTAAAACCTGGTTTACTCTGTCTAACCTGGTCAGACAAATGTCTAAGTGTAACTTAGTTCTTACTCTGTATCACATGCTAGTGCGTATTGTTTTATTCACTGACATAGTTTGTACTTTAGCATGAAGGACAGAGGACTGTATGGACAAGGTGATTTACTTTAGCCTGTCTTCTTAGGAATCCTTCAAGATGGCTCATACACAGTGGAGGGGGAAAACAAAGGATTAAAAGATTGTTTGAATGCTGAGTGCATGAAGTCTGAGTTGCCTAGATCCTGTTGTGGGGGAAGCCCAGTCCTTTCAAATGAGGGTTAATACAGGTGCCAGCTGTGATGCTTTGAATGTCAGCATAATGCAGTATCAGGTGTTCCATTGTAACTCTGTGTAGGCACTTCGAATAAAAGTGGTCTTTTTCACTTCAATGGTTCTTTTTTGGAAGGAATCAGAGTAAAAGTGAAAAAGCTATTTTTATTGTAGGTGAGAGATCCCATGCAAAAAGTTGCACTGGAATTACTGCACTACTGGTGCACACCTTGCGTTGTGGTGGTGGAATTCCCTGTCAGCATCCCACAGAGATGAACCTTGAGTTGCATTAGGCCTTCAGCAGCATGTAGCAAAGCTCTACAGAGAGACCTCCTTTGGTTTTCAAGAGTTGGGAACTTTGCTTTGAGGAATAGCAATGTAACTGGACATCTTTTATGTCAGGCAACATTGCCTAAAACCTTTAGAAAAAGGATGTGATTATCCTAAGCTGGAAATTATGTATCTACACAACCTAATTCATACTATGTTTTTGACCTTCAGATTCAATACATTTGCCCCTAACATTTTTCTCTGTTATAGCTACTCAGCTACTTTTTCACAGAAGGATTGAGTGTAGTTATTGTAAAGGGTTGAGTACAGTTATAATATTGTGCACAATGCTGATCTCTGCTTGGAGTTTAAAAAAACTTGTGTGTTTGCACATGATTCAAATGCCTAGTGTAAGTTCTATCGTTAATCAGAAGCAAATGGCCCAAATCTTGAGCACTGGAATAAAGCTGTTGATGGAGAAGTGTGTGTTCTTGAAATCTGTGTGTTGTGGAGGAACTTGTCATGGCTGAGTTTGAAGCTCCATTTGGTCACTGAGGGTGAAAAATACTTACTTTATCTTTACCTAAAGCTTGCTTGCAGACAATGTTTCAAGCGTCTCATCCTCATGATTGTCCTTGTTCTAGATTTATGACTGATGCAGCTCGACGTGAGCAGGAGTCTTTGAAGAAAAAGATTCAGCCGAAACTCTCTTTGACTTTGTCAAGCACAGTGTCCCGTGGGAATGTATCTACTCCACCTCGCCACAGCAGCGGAAGCCTTACTCCTCCAGTCACCCCTCCAATCACTCCCTCCTCTTCATTTCGCAGTAGTACTCCTACAGGTAAGCACCTACTGTTTGGTTTATCCCAAATAAACTAGCAATTTGGTACATGGCATTTGGAGAACAATAGACAGGCTGAGGCATTGGGAAGAACAACCTCTAAAAATAAACCAGAAAAGCTTTGGGCTCTTTTATTTGCATTTGGTTTACAATCTCTAAAATGTGTTTGGGCATTTGTTTCCAAACTCTTTGATAAAGCAGAAGAGGACAGTAACTTTAAAAATCACAGCTGAAATTATTACATGAAGAAACTAACCTTACCAGAAATACCAAATGTATTTGACAAATGTATGGCAAAAGACATCTGATGTGTCAGTAGGAGAGCCCTGCACATGGTACAGTGCCAGTTTAAGATACAAGTAAACGTGGTCGGGATCTTCTCCCCCCGCCCTTCCTCTTTTTTTTTTTTTTTTTGGGGGGGGGGGGGGTGTTGAATTCATAGATAAATGAGTTGAGTGGACAGGGATGAATGTTCAGCTGCTGTCATCATGTAGACATGACTTTCATTAGGAACCTGTGTTCAATAAAAGTAACGTATGAAAAAAGTGATCTGTGTTTTCTTCAAAAACAAGTATTCCTGTGGTTTTCCCACGTATAAAATTCCTGGGAATTTTTTTGCACTGATCAGAGAAACTGAAAATTGCTTCCTGTGCCGAACCACATCTCTTGGCCCAAGTCAGTCTGGTTTACATTAGGTAGAGATCTTGTCAGATAATTCTGATGCACTTCAGATTCAATACCAGTATTTCCTTCTAAAAAGCTGAATGCATATAATACATCTATTCTGTTCTGTAATAAATAGGCTCAACATATTCTTCTTAACAGGCAAATCACATGAGCATCCCTGCTTTGATAAACTGCTATGCCATGTGTTTTATATAAGCTATTTAATATTTTAAAATAAGGAAGAAATTCTTAACTATGACGGTGGTGAGGCGCTGGAACAGGTTGCCCAGAGAAGGTGTGGATGCCCCATCCCTGGAAGAAGTGTTCAAGGCCAGGTTGGATGGGGCTTTGAGCAACCTGGTCTAGTGAAAGGTGTCCCTGCCCATGACAGGGGGGTTGGAACTAGATGATCTTTAAAGTCCCTTCCAACCCAAACCATTCTATGATTCTATGATCCTATAATTTTAGTATTAATGATTAAATGAAAAAGTTATAAGCGGTCCTTGTGACACTCTATCTGGAAGTTCTGAAATGAATTGGTTATTCAGTGTGGTCCTGGATATCAAAAAGGGAAGCATGTTGAGAACAGCTAAATGATAAAGTCCTAATGTAATACAGAAAATTTTAGAAGTAAGATTTTTTTAATTATCTCCTATTTGAAACAAACTGATTCATTTCCTTGGCATCCTACAGATGTCAAGGAATTTCTGCTTTCTTTTGTTTTACTTTTTGTACAGCTCCTCCTGGGAAAGCTAATTCATGATATGGTCAGGTAGTATAACTTCGCAGATCTGTCAGGAACATTGGTTAGTGATGCACTCTTTGA
Source organism: Pelecanoides urinatrix (assembly GCA_013400755.1). Classification (NCBI taxonomy): domain Eukaryota; kingdom Metazoa; phylum Chordata; class Aves; order Procellariiformes; family Procellariidae; genus Pelecanoides; species Pelecanoides urinatrix. Next base: position 47,733 of record VZTQ01001190.1, read on the forward strand.
AATATATTCCATCAAATACTGAAGAAAAAAAGCCAGTATCTGTCTACTGAAATACTTTTATTTTTATTATTTATATATTTTTCAAACTTTTAAAGTTACTCAGAATGTTGTTTTACCTGTAGCTAGGAGAATCAGCTTGCTTTGGCTAACTGAGTTTGTGGAAGTCCTGGTTGCCAGGTTATAAATAATACCAGCTTCCTATTTCTGCGCCCTCTGTTCCAAGTTCCCCTGCTCCAAGTTCGTTGGAGCCCTGTTCCAAGGTTAGGGTTTGTAATAGCCTGGTAGCAAAAAACGTATATTCTTTCTTGAAGATTTTTTTTTTTTTTTTTAATTAACTATCAACTGAGTTGCATTTCGGCAGCCTCACCCCAGAATTTCCATTTTTGTCATCTTAGAAGTTTTTCTGGACCTAAAATAAGCATAGAGATTTTTCTGATAACTACAGAATTTTTCACAGTGTTTGCTTGGCGTAGGATTTTGTTCTCCCTGATGGTTATAACTTACATAGATGAGGTGCTCCGAGTCCTGCTGTGGTTGACTTTCTCTTTCTATCAGTGCAGTGCCTGCAGAGGGAGCCCAGGAAGACCAGCAGGCTGATTTTAGATGGGCAGATCACGTCTGTTATTGACGGATGCAAATTTTTTTCCCTCAAGTGCGAGTATGTATGGCAGTCTACTAGCAAGGTGATAAAAACAAGGATAGTTAGGCAAGATCTGTTTCAGGGAAACAATTTAGAGCATGTAAATCATCCTGCATTTCAGCCTCGCAGTGCCTACACAACTTTCAAGCCCTACAGGCATACCCTCCACTGCATCCAGTGAGAATGAAGAGTATTGCTGTATTCCTTCTGTGCGATCCTGTTTGATTTGTACTCCGAGCAAACTTTTGTTAACTCATCTTTGAATACAGGTAAAAATGTATGTTGCGGTAACTTCAGAAAATAAAGAGGCTGTTTTTCCTTAGGTTGCCTGAAAGGGCGTCATCTGGGTTGATGTTAAGTATTTGTTATAATCCAAATATAATCGTTGTCCTCATCCTCCTTTAGACCTATACTTTGTCAAAAATAAAATGATTGCTTTGACCTCATTTATTAATGAAACATTCAGAATGGCAGTTTCTCTTTTATTATCTCCCATCTCAGTTGTTTGATACTTCGTTAGGGTGCCAAATTCAGCAGTGTGCCTGGCATTACTGTTACTGCACAAGGTGTAACTCCAAGATGGTGCCACTTTAGATGCCCGAGAGAAAGCACACCTTACAGGCTGGTGAGATGGCATACAAATATGCATGTCCCTCAGCAGAGAGTGTCTGTCCTTTATGGCTTTTTGCTGTTCTTGTTCGAGGTAGAAAGCAGGAACCTCACTAATCTTTTGGGTCCCATTTTCCATGTAGTGTCCTCCCTTTAAGTATGCTGCTTGTCTTGGCTTTGCTAGGTGTGGTAGTCTTATCTTGGGTGATGCCAGCAGCTGCCTGAATCCCAGTCACCTCTGTGCATGTCCTTACAGCTAAGTCCTGCCATTTCCTGATACTGTTAACTACTGTTGTCATTTTTCAGCAAAGTGTAATTTCATATAATGATCTCTCATCCCTGTATTGACCAGGCTCGAACCCACTTAGCGCGTGAAATTTGATAAGAAACAGTTCAAGGTGGTTTGGCTGCAGAGAATGTTTGTTAAGTTTTGCAGTAAAAATCCGTGCCAAAAGAGTACGGGCCAAATTCACAGACAGAGCTGAGCAGCTTCCAAGCTGACACACATACATGCTGCAAATGTTGCATCCGTATGTATAGCACCTCTTCTGCGTAAATGAGATTATTCATGTAGAAGCAGAAATATTCAGCAAAGAAGTGTGCTCTTTAAGGCTCTTCTCAGGTAATGAGGTAGACATGTATTTATCTGCAGACTCTGTATGTGTTAGTCCCCTGAAATGGCCTACTTGTGGTTTTGGTGGGAAGTAGAAATGCAGCAGTTAATTTTCTATACCTCCCCTCTGTTCCCTCAGGAGTGACTGGCATGTGCTCTCTGCTTACATTTGGCTTTTTGTTCCCTCTCCTACAATAAGTTTTCTCTTCTTCTTATGACCTGTGTCCTCTAATGATTGCAGAAAGCTCACTTTAAAAATTTGTTTCAGTTTTTGTTTTAACAATAGTGTCTCCTGGGAGACTTTGTTTAGTAGGCTTAAATGCTCTTGTTAGAGTTCTCAGGCGGGATTTAGCAAAAGAAATGGCTTCCATGGGCAGTACAGACTCCTCAGGGTGATAGGGAAATATAGCTAAGTAGCACCAGCACATAGCTTATTTTGGAAAGATGTTAACAGTCTGCAAACATTTAAATATCTCTTTATTTAAGGAGTGCTCAATTAAGTCACAAAAACTTATGTTGCCTTTATTTTTAAATGCCAACTTTAAACCCACAAAAAACTAATGAAGTCTAGTTATGGATAAAAATGGGGCTGACATTGCATCTTTAACATACGCTGTTAATTTTTTAAATGTTTTCATATATCTGTGTGGCTCTCAGATGAAATTTCCACCCCTAACTTCCTGGCTTTTGAGTGTAAATCAGACCATTGACATTCCTTTGAAAACTATGATATCTCTTCATACTGAAAAGCTTTAAAAAAGATTCAGTGATAGTAACTTAGTAGTAATTCATTATTAAAATAACCTGGTGCCCATTTTAGTTACAAAAGTAATTCATAGTAATGAGTCTCAGACTTTAAAAAAAAAATTTAAAAAATAAAGCCACTTTTGCATTGAAGGAGTGTCAAAAATAATCTGAAACCACTGTTTTGTGTTTGTTTGTTTTTTCTTTAATATTTATGACAACTCCCCCCCCCCATTTTTTTTTTTAAATGATTCCAGGCCTGGGACAGTAAATTTCAGCCTGGAGTGAATTTTTGGCCTTCTTATAAATCTTAAAGCAGAGTTTAATACTACCAACTGGCTTTTTAATGGCTCAACCCTAAGTCTTGCCCACCCCTAAAAGAAAGCTGGAATATTTGAAAACCTCAAAATTAGCATTAAATTTTGCTCTGAAGAAACTGGCTCTCAGACCTCCTTTCCTGTTTATTTTGATTTTAATAGATTACAAGTTATAACATTTATGCTGTTTTAATAGGTTTATAAACCTACTTACTGCCTGATCGTGTTGGGCAGCAGATGGCAGCCAGTCCTGGCAGCGAGCATTGAGGATGCTATGGTTGGCTGGAATAGCTGCAGCCGTCTGTCAGTCCTTCCACTTGTAAAGGAGATGAAAGAGTGAAGTTTTCATGGGTGGTCATAGCTGACCCCATGAGAGAATTGGCAAGTCCCATTTTGATTTGCAGCTGTCATTTAAGTAGGTGACTAACTATTGGTTTATCTTATTAATTAGGATAAATGCCTTTCTGAGGAGTCATAGTTGTGCAGTCATTTTTGATTGACTGCATTTGAAAGATTTTACCTTTACTTAATATGGCAAACTTCTTTGAAATTTCCACTAGCCCTATCTCAATATTTACAAAAGTGACCCCATTTTCTACCCACAGAAAATACCTAACTTTTCAATCTCTTTTTTTTTTCTTTCTAGTAAAACATTAAAGTAATAATTAATTTTAATTTGGAGTAAAAAATACTTTCTAGGCTTGGCCTTCATCTTAAAGGAATCTAATATCTAAACAGTGATACTGTAATCAAATATGCCTAAAAATTCAGTACAAGAATGTTTTAAGACTTCAAAAAAAAATATGACTGAGGCTTTCAAATTAGTACTGTTGATGTAGAAACCATTACATTTACCATCTGAGGATACTATTTGAATTATGATTTAGTAGATCTATAGTAACTGAGTAGTTTTTTAGATATATAGAGCATATTCTTAAACTGAAATCAAGACCGCTTTGTAGCTGTGTCAGTAATCTTAAAGCTGCATTGTTTCAGCCGGTTAGAACATACCATGTGAAATGGGCCAATTTTTTTCTAATAAATCATGCTAGTGGTGAACCATGACTTTATATAATATGTGATTTAAAGACAGAAAGTGAAATTCAGTGTATTTCCAATTAAAAAAAAAAATCAGTCTTCACCTAGTGTGTATATTCAGTGCCTGGTATAATGAATGCATTCTTAAATAGCTACAATGATTTTAAATATGTTCGTGTTTGTTGTAGTTTTAGTTAACAAACTAAATTAAAGAGAATCGTGTCCCATTTACATCATTAAGGAATATCTTCTAAGATTAAAATAGTGTATATATAAACTTTTATTCAATAAAATTAATAGATTCTTACAACTGAGACTATTAATCTTTTCTCTTATTCAGCTGGATTTTGTTCAGGATTCAGATGCAACTACTGGCAAAACAGTGACCAAAAAATTACAGCTTCCTTCTTGTGTTAACGAGTGTTCTTGCTACTGATGAAATAATTTAGAGCTTCATTGTTCCCTCTATGGGTGACTAATTTACAGGGGAGAAAAGTCTGCATATTACAACTAAAGATCTCCTTTCTCCTCCTGCCAAAGGCAGTTGGGACTCAGAAATGAATCTGTAAGGATCCACCTTGCTTCTTGTCCATTAAGGACTTGTCTGTTGTGGAAGCTTTGATTTTGGGAAGCAAAGCACTGTGTGGCAGTTTATGAGTTTTCCCAATAAACCTTGTTATCTCAATGACATGAAATATCATTCCTATAATTCTGCTGTATAGCATTTGCCTTCATGGGTAACTCAAGAAGGAATCCCAAGGGCCTCCTCTTGAATCTATTCCCTTTTCTTTTCCAAGAATGCAGAAGTTGAAAGAAAACCACCCATTGTTTGCTGGTGATAGCAATCAAAAACACAATAGTAACCAGCCATTGGAATTGGGCATTGAAGCAGAGTAACAGGCATGCTGGAAACTAATATGGTTTAGATTCTAAATGTGTGTTTAATTCTTGTTACTTTAAGTTGTTTAAAAAATGCGTTGTCTTGTTTTAATGCAAAAGCTCATTCCTCTTCATAGGTATCAAAGCAGCTAACATTTCAGTACAGTTTCCATATGTTATGCTTTCAACAATGAAGTAATCATATGGCACAGACAGCTGTTATGCGGTGTGCTGTAACAGCACGTTGAACAGAATCCAGCAAGAAAAAGAGATTTGCTCAGCTAAGCTACTTCGTAAGTTTAAAGTGGACAGTAGAAATGTAAAATAACAGGGGTGCCCCACCCCCCGGCAAATGAATTGAGGACTGAGAGGAGAAGGAGTTAGGTGCTCAAACTTTTTTTTATTATGGATATACTATTAATACATAGCCAAATTAATCTGAATTTGTAGCAGAGCTGCTATTTATATCAGAATCTCTTTGGCTTCTGTCAGCAGGTGGCATTTCTGAACTCCATGTTAGGTTGAATCAGAGTAGACTGTGAACCATTAAATCTGCTCTTCATTTGATAATCTGTAACAGCTTTTTCTTTGGGCAATGCAGATTGGCTTAATACTGCTATAGCTAGAGAGAGATTGCTCTTTTGTGGTGGGCTTCTTTTTTTAAGGATAATGCACTGCAAAATATTCCTCGATTGAGATTTTAAAGGTGCTTGAAATTGGACTTGGGAGTCAGGACAAGTCAGTGGAAACAAGTACACGTTGATGGCTCTTTGAAAACTATGCCACAAATTCAGGTCATGTGTACTTGAGCACATGATTAATGTTAAGTACCTTATACTCACTGAGGAGGTGAATGAGCACATAACAAGCATTTTGTCAGACTGGAATGAAGTATTCTGCACTTGCAGAGTTGCAAGCTCAAGAATTTATGTATGCACAAAAGCCTAACTTTAGCCATTCACTTCAAAAACTCTTCGCCTGCATTAGCGTATTGTAAATGCTCAGGTTTAATTATTACACCTTATGTTAATATAGAGTACTATCATGCAGATATAATTGAAAAAATAATGAAAAGTAGAAATATGAGATCAAATCCCAGGGCTCTTGTATTAAATAGTTGCTGAGAAGTGGGTTGAGTGTGCTACATTTTTGTGTGTTTGACTTATGGGGTGTCTAGCATAGTAAAGCACAACTCAACCAAGTTCTACTGCAGCTTGAAAAAACACACTTTCAGATGTGTGAGGAACCATCTCATTAGTTGTTCAGATTGACAGAAGTTTCTACTTGCTTAATTGCCTGTTCAGAGACTGCAGAACTTGTATGCTATGTTTTTATTAAAAATTAGATATATAGACCCACTCTTGTATAAACAGTATGGGCAAATAACTAAATGAAGACCAAATTCTGTTCTCCGACATAATGAAAGTTTGTCTGAATGCATTCGATATTTCAGGCCTGCAAGGTATGATAAAATCTATGATAAAATATCTTGAGGCAATTGTATTGTGGTCTGTGGCAAAACTTCCCTCTGAGGGAAGTGCCAGGATTTCACATTTCTGTGCAGATGACGAAAGAGAACTTTCTTTATAATTATTGGAGCCAAAATGGTTCCATCTAATTGCAGGTTTGGGGGTCTATATTAATCCTACACACTAATTAATATATACATATGTTTGCCCAGCTTTTAGCAGTCTGAGGCACCTATTCTAACAGACCCTTATGGGTGTTCTTGTAAAAAATAAATACATAAATAATAATTAAAAAAATAATGAATGGCATTGTGCAAAACAGTTGATCAGACATGACTTAACTATAATATATGTGTGTGCTTAGACATGGTATGAGATTTTAACATGAGCTTTTGGCTGAGGTCGTGACTGAGCATGAATAATAAGTAAAATCTGTGGTAGTTTCTAGTTTCTGCCTTAAGGAATAAAGCTATAGTAGGAGGTTTCCAATAACAATGAAAAATAATAAGTAAAAGTGCAATTATTTCCTATAGGGGTTTTCTTAGCACAGGTGGGATTTGTTCCCAGCTACAGCTAAAAGATGTTGTTTTTTCAGAGCTAGATGCCACATTCCCCTTCTAGGGAGCCAGGCTTTAACCTTGAATATATTCAGCTCTTTTTTCCGGTAATCCAGAGTGAAAAATGCTCAAGTGCTCATCACTGTGCTTGGCTAAGTGCTTCAGAAAAGGATCTCTTTTTTCTACCAGTCATCTGCTTTCAGGTGGCTGTCCAGGTTCCTTAGAGAGGCAAGACTATGTATTATATTGGTTACTCACTGACAAAACCAAACCAAATGAAAAGAATTACATTCCCAGAACATACTGAAACCTAAGCTTGGAGAATCTGTGGAGCAAAGATGGTCTCGTATTGCATGCGCAGCAACAGTGCTGCTGTTGTATCTTGGGCGTGACTGCATGGCAAATAATTATTACCAACTTATAGCCCCAAATCAAACAGCTTGAAATTATCATGAAGACTAAGAACATTGTCTTAGTCAAACCTGCATAAATTGTTGACTCAGTGATTTCCAAGTACATCTAGATTGTATGGAAGTAACCGTATCTTGATGTCCCGAAGTGGCCGGAGGTCTCTTCTGCCACTGAAGAGTGGACCACTGGCAAACTGCTGTATCTCTGGTTGCTCCTGTTTTCTTGATCAGTTTTCATGGAATTCTGATAAAGCAGTGGCAATAAGTAAAAGTAACTTCCAGTGACAGATTAGTTTCTCATATTTACTGTTGGAGATAAACTAGATAAACAATAATATCCTGTAGGACCATGGAGGGGACTCTAGCACCAAGGTGTTGCTGAGGGTCAGGAGTCAGAAGGGGAAGTGGAAGAGGTGTGCAGAAAGGAAAGGGGGGAGAAGTTTTGCCTAAGAAATTTAAACGGGACAAGTGTTTACAGACAGAACTTTTCTATTTAAGTTATTTCATTTTTATCTTTGATCTACCAAAGAGTATCTTGGTTTTTCTCCTTGGTACCATTTTGTTACATGCCATTTATTGAAATCTAGCTGTGTGAAACCTAGACGGGTACCTGCTCTGCAGTTTGGCTGGACCCTAAAAGAAGGATGAGAGTTGGCTCAGGCTTGGTTGCTCTTTCTCTTACAAGGGAGGCCATGGTGTCCTTTTTTTTGTCTCCTAGGCAAAACTGAGGTCTTTAAGGACTCTGCAAACCCCAGCCCCCATTTGCCTTATGGGAGTTACCTGGTTTGTTTTACAGTAGGTTTGGGACTCCACAAAGGCCAGTGCGGATGGACCAGGTGAGAGAGGAATGTCGGTTAAGTGTTTGCAAGGAGCATAGGGCCCCAAGCACATGACTTCGGTTCTTTCAAAGTCCTATAGCTTTGGGGTACGGATCCTGGAGTATTTCTGCAGGGCTGTGCTAGATAAGCTAACACAACCCGTGAGCATCTTACTTTTTCAGAGGTTTGGGATTCCCACTGATCCAAGGCTGTAACTTTGTAAAGATGGAGCAAAATGTTGGGGATTCTCCTGTAACTAACCTTTTCTATGGTTTTCACAAGGACGCATATCATGATAACCTCCCCTGCTTAGTCTTTTTTTTAACTCCATCCTAAACTAACTTATAACCTAAGTATAAAAAGGCCTATACTACATTCACGAAATGAAATTATTTTAAAGTGGTGCTTATAACAATTGAAATTACTTTTAAAGTTAAAAGGCCATTTCTAAGTGTATGTAGAGGAAAGTAAGATCGAGGTAAAAAGAGCTGATGGGGGAAAATAGGGCTCTGCTGTGAGGGGAAAATACATGAAGGCTTTTTTTTTTAATCACAATTCTTCTCATACCTTTCCTCTGCATTTTCTGTTTTTCTTCCTTTTCCCGCTTTTTGTGTGCATTTCCCTGACAATTCTGTTAAACTTCTCATTTGCTCTTTAACTTGGCAGTAAAAATGTGTTGAGCCCAGTTTGCTATAAAAATATGTTCTGGGAAGATTGACTCAGTTGTCAGATTTTGTGCTTTCCAGTAGAACTCTGAATCTTGCCAGAGGAGAAGGCACATCAAAAATTTAACAATGCATCTTATTTATCTCATCTCACTCACTACAAATAGCTTTACATGTAACCTCCTGTTTGTTGTACTTTGTTTTCCCAGCCCCTTCAGAGCATTCTTGTTTGATACAGACGTAAATTGCACCAGCAATTGTAAAGCTACTGTGCTGTAGAATTGTATTTTAGTTGCACATACCTGTAATTAATTGTATGGGAATTTTCACAGCACTCTCCCCAAGGAACAATTTCATTGAAAAGTAACCGAGTTGTCTAGACTATAGCAACTCATAAAATCATCACTAGTTTTTGTTTTTGAGCTACAAAGCAGCAATAGAAACATGGCTTGTAGATTTAAAGTACTTCCAAGCACAGGAACTGTTTTATAATTCCCATCGTAGTAGTCTAACCTGGCAAACCGTTTTTAACAGGGTCGAGAACAGAAAATGTACAATAAGCTTAAAGTAAAGATTATCTCTGTGTTAATTTGTGATAGGTTTTTTTGGTGTAGAAGCGCATCCACTGTACATGGACCTTTCTTCCTCCAAATGTGTAAAAAAGATACATTTTGTAGAAAGCACATTGTGCCTGCCTTTCACAGCTTGTGGCTTAACTGGTTTAATGTAGGAATAGCTTGACACTCAAAAAGGAACTTCAGTGGTTCTGGGTAACAATGACGGCATTCATGTTTGTGTGTTTATACTGCAAGGGCCAGTTGGTGGAAGGATTTTTTTTTTTTTTTTACTATTTAGCTTTAGAAGTAATCTGCTAATTACCTTGAAAATTACTAACTGAAAGCACAAATGTTTTTCAGAAAGTTGGAAACTGTAGTTGGGCACATGGAACTTCTAGGTGCTTATTTAAATCGTGCCTATGTATATGCACATATATATACATATATATATATATGTAAAATATTACACTGCAAGATTGAAGGGATTTATATGTACCATTGTAGTGCCTCGAGAACTGAGAAAAATCGCTCTAGCTATACTAGTGCTGTATGTCTGCATACTGAAAGCCGTTATGGTTTTCAAGGAGTTTTTATAGTGCCTAGCAGAAAAAAAAAGCATACTTATTTAGACCAGCACTTCAGTGTGCTGAAGATGGTGAAACTTAAGCAAATGTTTGAGTTTTCCTTGCACTGTAGCCAAAGCAAATCAGAAGTAGAAAAAAGCAAGGACTAATATACCATTTCACACTCAATGACTTAAAACACAGAGAGGCTTATTTCACAGGGGAAATGGTGTATTACGAGTTGATGTTAGCCAGTACATGATAATCAAAATGATGTAAATTGTAGGAAAAACAGGGTGGTTTGTAGCTCTCGTGTATTACCAGGTGACCTTAAAGGCTATAAAACATTTGCTGACCCCAAAACTACATATTCTCTTGTCTTAGCACTTGTGGCCTGGCAGGTGAAAGACACCATCCTGATTCTTGCTGAAGATGAAGCCTGGTGCTTTGTCCATGCTATCATAGGCTCCTTCTTGCACGGTTTTTCCATGTATAGTCAGACAGCATCATTCACAGCAGTTTCTCAGCTCTTCTGCCTCTAATGCCAAAGGGTACAAGAAGCCAAGGAGCAATGGAAAATAACAATAAGTACTTCATTTCAACTTCAGCCCAGTAATATATCACCTGAAACAACTCACACCTGCTAACATATGTTTTATACACCTGATTGAAACAGCTGATAGCCTCAAAGAAAGGTTTGTGACAGCATACCAGGCACAGTGCAGATTTTATTTTACCAGAATCTTTGTTTTTAAAAAAAAAGAGAGGAGACATGACTCCCAACTGAATGTGTTCTTATGTTTGAGTGTTAAAAATGCATTTCTTTCTCAGGAACATGAAGTAGGATTAATTAAAAAACATAACAAAACATAACAGATCTTTCTGCAGATTTTGTGCATAGGCAGGATGACGAAAGCCTTGATTCTGGCTCAGTAATCAGTAGGCATTTTAGTCCTTACTGGTAATTCTGAGTATTGTCATTAGAGCTGTTTTTCAAATTATACTGATGGAATTTCTTAAATGTAGATGGTCAGAGCATTTAAAAGCAGGTAGAGAGAAGTGTTAAGTATATTTTTGTGTAAAATAAATCCTCCCGCCCTTCAGTGCATTGAAGTGGAGAATCTGCCATTGCCTCCCTCGTTGATGGTCAGGGGTTTGTAACCCTTCTGGGGCTCATCAGCATGAAATTCCCTCAGCCCGAAACTGTTGAAAAAGCGCTGAGCTGCCCTGGGTCTCTGCAGCTCCTCCGCACCCTGGTCCTCGGTGGGCAGCCTGCCGTGGGATCCCTTTGCCATGATTCAGCCCGTTCACACATGAGGGTTTAGGGTCCAGCCGAGAAGCATCTTGGAAATCCCCACGTAGCTGAATCCTGCTGAAATCAGTGGCACTCCTTGTGTAGAGAGTGCTACCTGCACAGTGATAGCAATTCCTTGGATTGGAGCCTGGTCGTAGCTCGGTGCATCCTTACTGGGTTTGTGCACTGATGAAGGCAAAACACCTAGCAGTCGGGGTGGGTAAGGACTGTGTGCATTAGCAGTTTTATGGCCTGTACTGTAAGTGGCTGAATAGCTTTTGTACAGCTGTAAAGCATGTTTAACCCAATGTTATAAAACACGTCTCAAATGTATTTTCATAGCTTCATAAACTGTAGTTCATTTATGTAGGTACTTTTTATTGTAATCCTTTATCTTAAACATGAAACTATTTCCTGACACGGTTTCTATTTTTTTTCTTCTTTTTTATGAAAAAAGGGGAAAAGAAGAGAAAAGAAATACTGCCTTTGTGTTATATGCATCAGGAGAGTCCTTAAGTACAGTAATAATGCCCTGAACTTGTATTTTTGTATTTCTAACCTCAGAATGCAGGCCTAGCAACTAAAAAGCCAAAATAACATTAATTATGACTGTTCTTGCTGTGGCTTTTGGAGTATAAGTTTGGAACAGATGTTTGGGGAGACAGGAGGGGGGAGGAAGGATGGATTGTTTCTTTTTCTCAGCCCCAACTGGTTTTAATTCTTTCTTGAACATTTTGAGAATATCTTTAAACATTTGCCAGAGTTCAATTAACATCCTGTGACTAAAGGTGGAAAATGTCCTACTTTGTTTTCCTTCAAACATATACCTGCTCTTGCTGCTCGTGCCAAAGCCAGAGAAAGAAAGGATTCCAGCTGGCATAAGTTTTATTGCTGTTACATTAATTTGCAGGTTAAGCCTCAAGTTGGGAGGGGTCTGCTGGGTTGATTTATTTATTTACTTTTTTTATTTTCATGATTTTAAAAAAGGGCCGTGTAAAACACTGCTGTTTAATTACAGGAAGGTTATGCTCTTTTTTGGTGAGTGTTTAACAGCTTATTCTTGTTTACATGAAATTGTAGAAATCTAGTTTCAAAATATGTTTAAAGTGAGATTGTGTTCTTGGGTTTATCATGTTTTTCCTGTACTATGTATAAACAAAAGATTGTACATTATTGAAAGCCCTTTTTTGTGGAAAACAGGATCGGGAAAAAAAGTTTATATAAGAATGCAAAATAACTTCCCGAGACTATTGGCGCAGTGTGACCATAAAACCTCAACAGCACATTGTGCAGTGACATTATAACAATTTGCTTTAGCACCTCTGCAGCATTCTCAGAAAGTCCTGTTCTACAAAACACATGCCATGGTATCAGTTGCCTGTTTTTTTCCAGAATCGGTTCTTTACATGCATGTTTTTGTGATTAGTTGCTGTTTCACAAGTAATTGGAAGTGGAGAAATTGTTTTTCTTACTTGGCTTATTACATGTATGTTTTATTTGCATACATTTATACATTCAATAAGTTGTAACATATCTGCTTATATAAGTGTGCAAGCTCCTCTTAGTGGATGTATAATCTCTGGATTGGGATTTTCTGTGTTTTAGTTTTAAAGACTGTTCTTTGATATACCGGTATCAAGATAGAAAATGGCACACAATTGCTCCTAAGGCCAGATAGAGTCCAGCTGCTCCATCAACCCCTATATTGGCTCTGGAAGACTATTTTTTTTTTAACCTGAGTGTTTTTAGTTCTGTTTCTCTTGTAGCCCAAAATGGTGAGCAGATCTCATATGTAAATAGTTCCCAATTTTACTGACAATGAATAAGAATATACAATACTAATGTCATACTAACAGTACTTTAAATAAAAATCTTTATGTTTATTTTGTACCTTTATCCTTTTAGCTTTACCTGCAGGATTTTAGGGTGATTTCCCATATAGGCTAGCTCAGCTGAAATCATTCTATACCAAAATACAATATATTCAGTTCTGTGTTTTACCTATAGGATCTGAAGTATTTGCATGCTTTTCAAAGTGAATGCAAATCTTGTAATTGAATACATTTTCAGTCACTTAAAATTCAGCATGAGCTTACAGTGACCATTTAAATGAAAACAGAAGGTGATTTGAAATGTTGGAATCAACCTATCTACCATTTCATTTAAGACACCAAGGTTATCTGTGGGTTGGGTGTATAACTACTTGTGGGTTCATCCTGTTTGAAGTACCACCCTCCAAAATAGCTGTGGAAAGTATCTTTTCAGACTGTCTCTGTGGCTGTGCAAGTAACAGTTGCCATTGGCTGTGAGAGAGGGTAGAGGATGTCCAGAAACATCTACCTACACCCTTGTTTGCTTAAATGTTCCCTCCTTCGGTATAGCCAGCTCTACTGGCTGAAAGCTATTCTTCAAATGATGCAAACAAACAAGAAAAAGTATTTTTTTGCCTAACTTATTTTCGCTAGTGCTTTTGCATAAAAATAATGTTAAAAACCATATTGCTCTTTGTATTTGAATCCATATTCACATAATTACATGAGGTACGTTTTTGAAATTGCCTTGATGCTTATTCGCTAACTGAGCCTTGCTTCAGCCATAGACAATAGAAAATTAGTTCTTCTGAGTAGTAATAACTCCTAAACAGCTCGTTATTTAGCGCTTGATACTTGATCTGAGCTGGGAGAGGACTGGAAGGAAGGGTGGTTTCCCCAGAAGACATTTTTCTGGCCAAATCCTGCTCTGACTAGTGTCATGAGGAAGAGTAGGATGCTGGCAGTGGCGATGGCTGAAGTGCAAGACGAGGGACATGCTCCTGGCGCGAGCGTGTGTGAGAGCAGCCCGGCAGCGACTGCCGCAGACCACACAGCCCGCGGGACCCGCTGCGTGGGGGCTGGCAGCGGCCAGCAGGACATGCCCTGTGCCACCCCCCCGCTCGGCACAAGGCCAAGTCAATAATAAGCTGTAATTGTTATATTGATGGCTCTTTTGTGATCGTGCAGAGGGATGGAGGTCTCTGCCAGGCTTGGCAAGTACCCATATGACAAACCATAACCATCTCAAGCAGCTCCCTCGAGTGACAGCAGAGCTGCCAAGCATGCAGTTGGCTTTGAGAACAGATTTGCCTCTCCTCTTCCCAGGAGCAAGGTTCAGAGATATTTACTGGGATAAGAGAGAAAACTTTTAACTACGTGTGCTTGTGCCCATTGGCTGAAGAAAAGCCACAAGCTTCACCATGGTGAACCTAGTGCTCGCTTTATGTAGGTGCTTAATCCAAACACTGGAATTGCACTTGCAATCTAAAATACCAGTGTCTGTAGTGCTACACAGTGCTCTGTTTAAACTCCCCTGGGTTTCCTTCAGTTGTATTACATATGTTTTTTACATCATCTTTGTGGACATGAATGATAAAAGTATTTTTGAAAATACAAGAAATTAATCTGAATGGACCTTTCACAAAGGCTGAAAAACACTTTCTGTCCTCTGAGTTCCCTTCTCCTCCCACCCCCAAAACAAGCAAGCAAGCAAAGGAAAAACTCTGGCTTAGTCTGTTTGGATGATCCAGTGTCTGAAATTTGTTGCCCGAGTTTGCAGAGCCAATGCATTGTGCCACCTGTACCAGCTCGCAGCCGAGAGAGTCCTGCTACAGCTTCTAAAGACTTGCATAGCAGCCATGACGCATGTTATTTAAATGTTTTGTATTTCATTGCCCCTAGCATTTATTTCCTGTGCTTTATATAAAGGAAGAATATTTCATTTTGAATTACTTGATATGTGTTTAGATCAGCAATGAGTATCAGCTGTGGGAATGTGCTCCCTTCTGGTGGGCGTGGAGGAGACTGTGTGCATCCATGGGCACAGAGGGAAGAAGTTTGACAAATCCATAAATGTGCTTTAGTGTGAGACCAAAATTGACATAATATTAATAATTCACTTTTTTTTTATCAAGGAAGCTGCCACAGTGTATGGGAATACAAACTTCTTAACATAAGAAATGGTCTCATAAAACTGTTTATATGAAATAGAAACTGCAAGTCCCACACGGGACAAAGTGTGAAGCTGAATTTTTATGAGAGATATTGGAATTACCGTGAACTTTCAGTGACACTAGCAATGTTGGTTCCCACTGCAGTAAGCTATTTGCTCATAGTTATTCATTGTATACTTATATGTATGCTTTCTGGTCACAAAAATAATTGGCAAGGATGTTTTAGGTTTGTTTTTCTCCATGGGAGGAGAAAGGAAGAACTCATAATGTTCTTGATCAGAGATCAAGATAGATCGTACTCATTGTAATGGCACACTCAGCTTGTGCTGGTTTTCATCAGCTTTGTCTTTTTTTCTATTTCAAGGCACAGTATAGAAGTCTTTAGATTTAAAAAGTGACATAAGTGCAAATGATGTGCACTTGCTATGACCAAGATTCATTCAAAGTTGAGGGGAAAAAATCCTCTGTAAATCTCATGGTGGAATGAATTCACTCACACAAAAGGCAGAATTTATCTCGGCTACAGTGGTGTGAATACCGAATAAACCCCAGAAACATAAAAGATAAGGCTTCAGATTTTCAGCAGTGTAGCTGAGATGTTGTCTGTTCCAGAATGTCAAATGATTAACTCTCTGCAAAATGTTTCTGAGCTATTTAAATTACTGACTTCACCTACTGGAAAAAGAAAAAGTAGTAGATGGGCAAGCAAGAGGTGAGATCTTTGCTGTAGGATTAAGTGATGTTCTCCATGATTTCGATAGCAAAACTGACTGGAAGAAAAGGTAGAGCAAGTCTTAATGGTGCAACTTTGCTTTTCATCACACTACAAAGACTTCTTACCATGCAGGCAGTAATCATAATCCCTTTTTGAGCATTTATTTACTTTTGGCAAATGAACTGCTGTGATGCAGACAGCCTTCTTACTTGGGATGGGTTGTGTTTGAATGCAGCATAAAAATTAAAAGAGAAATAACTTGCTGGAATACTTTGTGACCCAGTATGTTTTCTGTCTTTCCGTAACTGGTAATTTTATGTAATACCTGGCTCTGATACGGCATACTATGCCAGCTGTGTCTAGTGGCGTCCCACCTCAAGTCCATCTCCACCAGTGGAGTCCACCTCCTCTTTGAGGAGCAGTGGCATTGTCTCAGCATGGAAAAAATCCAGAAAAAACCCCCAAAACTAGCGTTCTTTCCTTGCCTTTGTTTTGTTTTGTTTCATTTTTTAATCTGCTGGGGGCAGCACAGATGAAGTGAGCCTTTTGGCAGGGCCACTGGAGCGAGGAGAAGGGAAATGGCTTTGTGGGCCAGAACTGAGGGAATATTGCATGCGAGGGTGGGGGCAATATTAGGAAGATGTAACTGAGTCATTTGGACGGTAAAACATTGGGTTTGGGTTAGACTGAGGTAGAACTATATAGGGTCTCTGAATGAAAGCCAGATGATGAAACTGGATATGGTAAAAAGCAATGAGCTAGCTAGCAAGGAGCCTCAGAAAAAGAATTGCCAGAGGAAGGAGGTGGAGAAGGCAGTTTTCTTTCTATTGTAGAACTAGTATTTAGTTACAGTTAATAATATTGTGTATTTGTACATCATCTTGCTGAAAGCATGTGCTTCTCTATCACCCTTTCCCCTCCAGATATTTAGACATTTCGTCTTAGAGAAATGTGTGGTGTTGACTTTCGGGAGAGTTTTTTGCTCTTCTCTATTAGACTTCTGAAGCCTAATTCCAATATTTTTTCCTTTGAGTATCGCATGATGAGAAATGGTAAGGCCATTAGCACACGTGCTACAGGAACAGCTCTGCTTGGTCCCCTAGAAGGGCAGCATGCCCCAGCAGAGCGTCCTGTTATCCATGTGCATAGCAACGTCCAAGCGGAGATCAGTGAGCCAGCTCTCTTGGAGCTCTCCTGAGAGTTATCGCAAATACTTGTCCAAGTCACGCAGTTGTTACACCCTGGAACAGGCCATAGGTTAGATGCAAAGGTGCTTAATTTTTTCTTTTCCTTTAAAAAAGTAAATATTTACAATTATTATTGTGAAACACCAACCAAGTTTAAAAAAAAGCAAACAAGCAAGCGATATCTTGATCAAAGTGCACTGCTGTGCGCTTCCCCTTCAGCGCACTGCTGGTACCCTGGCCAGCTGCCCGAAGGAGCCAGGGGCAGCCGGGGGCTCGGGTTGCAGTTTGTACACCTGACGTGTAGCTGAAGGCCCGGGACTCCTGCTCGGTGTGGGAACAGCTTCGCAAAGCCACCATCCTCGGCCTTACAGTACTTAATTAAAATACCTCATCTAGGGGCTGTTTATTATGGCAGCGCCAACCTGTGTGTTGTGTTTTTTGTTTTTCCTCTTTTTTCCTCCCCCTGCCTCTCTGATGTGTTGCACGCAATCAGTGAGGCACCACATGGGTTGCTGCTCTTACACACTGACAACCAAGGAAATTAAATTCTGAGGCGGAATCAGTTAAAAGCCTGGCTAAATCAGTGTTGTTTTTCCATGGCAACTGAAACAACATAATTATTTAAAGGATAAATTTTTATTACTAATGAATTTTTTTCAAGACGAAAGGTTTTTGCCTTTTGTTTATACCAGGACCCTCTTAAATACATTTTGGGATTTTTAATCTTTTTCTTTTGAAGAGAGGACAAGCAATTGAGTTCAGTAGGATGCTGTTAGATAAAAGCAGTGATAGACTCCAATTCCAGCTTCCAGTAATATGCCTTTCAGGTACTTGGCACCATTAGTATTACTGTTTTGTGCAAGAAGAAATATATATTTATATGGTTATTCATACTTGAGAAAGCTCATCATCATTTGTAAAATCTGTAATGACAAGTCTAGATTTAAAAACTTAAGACAATGGAGCGTTTGCTTATACTGTTTGAACAACTCCTTTGAGTATACTACACAAAATCTTGCCTTTTTGTTCAGGTAAACTAATTAAAAGAAAACTGTAAGGATGGTCTGACCTCACAGATTCTTACGCACGCATTTTGGTTTCTTCTGTCTCTCTCATTCAATGTGTCTACCTATAAGTGAAGCATGGGCCAAAGTTGTTACAGAATTGGGTCTTATTGTACAAAGTTATTAGAAAAATTAAAAGGATGCCCTGAAAGTATAGGAAAACCTATGGAAGTGCATAATTGCAATGATTGCTGCTTCTCCCCACTGTTCTGTGTATCTTTTCCCTTATATACCATATTGCCTATTAAGTTTTATAGACCACTGATTGTTGTTTTATAAGAGCATGCCCCTTGTTATCACTGGAAGTAGTGATAGCCTTAGTAGATGTTGTACAGTCTCAAATGATGTTTTCTTTGGGAGGACAAAATTTGGGAGGGTATCACCCCCTCTTAAGGGGGCTTGAAAGGGGGGTGATTATAATGGCAGAAATTGGTGGTATCAGTGTTTAGAATTGTGTATTTTCTCATCCTATGAGTGCATATGTGTATTTACAATAGGGTTTTCTGTTGCATTTGCTTAAAAAAACCCCACTGAGCTAAAAAGTTTGAAAGGAACAGCTTGAGGAATTTTTTCCATCAAGATACAATCAAGGGCAGGAAATCGTAGAAGCAGAGTTGTGGTTTTCCCTCCATTTTTTTATTAGTTAATTAAACTATAACAACTCTTAACTTCATTTTAGGTTAACTGTTCCTAGAGTTCAGAAATATTTTAAGAGGTCAATAATGCTTGCTTTGGCTTTCGCTCATTTGGTGTGGGATAAGGAGTCGCAGTCAGCGGGGCAGAGTTTTCCAGATGTGCTGCAGAGCGTGTGTGCGTGCGCTCATGTCGACAGTTGTTGACGGTGGGAAACCATCCATCTTTCCTCATCTGCGCACCACCCTGTATGGATGAAAACCACAGGAAAGAAACGTGGATAGCCTGACATCTGTAAGTGAACTTACAGTATCTGATTAAAGCTCAGGAGCCCTGAGTACTTGCAGCTACCAGTTGACATGTGTTTTTACTTGATGATGGAGAGGTGCCGAGTCTGAGTGAGAGTACTGGGGGAGGGGGAATCCAAAGGGAAAAATTTGAGACATAGGTGTGTATTTAGTTTTGCCAGAAGCAAAAAAAAACAAACCAAAGACCCCATTGTACATTGCAGCATGGTTTTTCTCTGTGAAGTTGGGATGTTTCTTTTTTTGAAGTACTGTGAGGCATCTGTCTGTTTTTTTCTCAGCGCGTAGAGCTGCTTAGAGGCGTGCACTTAAAGGGCATACGAGGGAAGCAAATAGAGCCATGCAAGTGTCACATAACTGTCTTTAATAACGGGAGCTATTCCAGCACTCGGAGCCAAATCGTCTTTCAGCAGAAAGGATAAAATTTAGCAGAGCTGGGAAAGGGAAAGAAGAAAGGGGAGGGGAAACACAGCACCACCTCCTGCTGACACCGCAGAAGTTTCCCTCAGCCTTCCCTCTCTCTCCCTCTGTGCATATATTTTCTTTTTAATCAGCTGGGGCTCTTCCCTCCCCTGCTTTTTTTTTTTAAACTGTATTTTTATAGTTGGAATTCTGCTTTTGTAATTTCTCTTGTTTCACATTTAACTTCTTCAGAGAATTTCATTAATAGTTTTTGCAATTAATAAATAAACTCAGCACCAGCTGCTCAAATGGCTGTCGTAGCATATCTGGAACATAATGCGGTCTGTTCAGGGCAGCCACACAATGCAATTTATCCCCACACCTGAGGGAATGAATTTCACAACTATAATTGCTACAATATAATTCTTATTAATGTTGTGCTATAATTCCTATTAATTCCAAAGGGCTAGTAAATGCATTAGGACTTGTCAACATATTATTTTACACTGTTTATGTTCTGTAGAATTACGCTCTTCAGTATTGTATTGCATAAAGAAAAGCCTTAAAATTAGCTTTAATTGCGGGGGGTGGGGAGGAAACACATTTTCTGTTCGGGCACTAGGAAAGAAGGAAGGATCCTGGTGTTTGAGGAGTAATGAAACTGCATTTTAAAATCAGTCCTTTGAACTTTCTGTGCCACACAGTTAACAGTTTATGAAGATATATTAATAATCCCGGTCCTGGTTATTAGAAAAAGAACCACTGGTGTCTCTATGAAGGAATAAATAACTATAAGAAAGACAGATTTAGAAAATCAAAAATA
Organism: Pelecanoides urinatrix; assembly: GCA_013400755.1. Classification (NCBI taxonomy): domain Eukaryota; kingdom Metazoa; phylum Chordata; class Aves; order Procellariiformes; family Procellariidae; genus Pelecanoides; species Pelecanoides urinatrix. Next base: position 68,020 of record VZTQ01001190.1, read on the forward strand.
ACTGTCTTCCAGCAAAGACAAAAGTGGGGAAATTACAAGTCATTGTAACTGATGTAATAAATGCAGAATGTGTTATCTTGCTGTGCTCTTATTTATTCTTGTTTAATCTCACTACTGCGTTTTTCTAGGTAGCGAATATGATGAGGAGGAAGTAGACTATGAAGAATCAGACAGTGATGAGTCCTGGACTACAGAAAGTGCTATCAGCTCTGAAGCTATCCTTAGTTCAATGTGCATGAATGGAGGGGATGAGAAACCTTTTGCCTGTCCTGTTCCTGGATGTAAAAAAAGATATAAGGTAAGCAGTAGTGCAGACCTACCTTACTTCCCGCTGATGTAGTGGGGGGGGGGAAGCCTCTAAAATCAATTTGTACCTTTCTCATTTAATAGACTTTTCACATCTATTTTGTGGTATTTTAGCAGAGTACATATTTTATTTACTGGTTTCCTCTCAAGCACAGCCAGGTTATCAGTTTTACAAAGCACGTAGCCTTTTGCATCCCTTTCTGTCAAGAGAGATTACATAAGTGACTCTTTTGCTTTACACGTTTTAACTAGCTTTCTATTATTTAGACAAATTAACTGCAGAATGCAGGAGGTGCTACCAGCAAAATAATCTCTTGCGTCCCTTTCAGAGACACTAAATAAAAAGCTTCTGCCCATCAGTGCCAGAATGAATTCTTTCTGCTTAACTGCTAGAGATACTGCCTCTCCTTTAGTGAGACTGTGCCCAGGGTACTTTTCCTGGTAAAGGCGATATGCGTAAGGTGGTGGTTAACGTTTTGCAAGTTGGAGATCACTTCAGGAAGGCATAGCCTTGGAGAAGTTCTGGCATCATTCTATCCTGGAACCGAGTCCTTGTGACCTGTCTGCATAGCCATCAGTGTGTCTGGCCCCCCATGCAGAGTTTGCATCCCTCTGCGTGACATGCTCAGAAACTATTTTCCCCTTCCCCCTTTTTAATTACTTTCCATCATGAAAAATTTTTGTCTGTTTATGGGAGTGAAACATCTTTAACTTTGAACCTTGAGCTGGCTGGTATAGAACACGCTGTGATTTTGTGAGGACAGGAGTATTGCTTCTCGTGAACTGGTGCAGGGACAGATGAAATTGTATTGAACAGCTTGGACTTCAGTATGGTATTCTCTAGTCATTGAAATTTGGGAACAGAAATAGCATGTTGGCATAGTTCCTCTAAATCATTTTCTCAAGTTTTTTTGCATGAAGTACTGGAAAATTCAACCACTGACCTATACCCTAGAAAAAGCAGTGGTGATTGAGTTCGTTTTATACTAGTTTTATTTTATGGCTTCTCCTTTAAATAAATGAAAAGTAGGGACTTAAAAGATAACAGAAATATGAAAGAGAAATATAGGAAGACCAATAACATTTGAGATAAAACAGTTGTGACAAGAATGAATAAACTGCATGAAATTGTGTAGTAGATGAAAACGTGTTTCGGTGATGCTGCAGCTGTTCTGGACTGCAGCAGCTCCCATAGCAGCAAATCACAAGACTGGGATTCCTATACAGATCAGTTAATACTGACAATACTTACTTAAAACATGAGCAAGAAAGCAGCGTGCCCATTTTTTAGTGACATACACGCTGTTTTTTGCAGAGATTAGCCTTAACTATGTAATGGTTATTCTCTTGAGTTACAGGAAAAACTGAACACCATCTCCAGGGACAGGACAAAGGGAAAGATGTTTTCAGACTATTTGCAAGTATTACTTTGCAGGTATAGCCACATTATTCAAGCTTAATGCTTTTCTTGTGTGCAGTAGAAGCTGTGCCAGATGAAGGGTATAGTATAAAAGCTAAATCCCTAGCTCAGGAAGCAAACAAGCCATGGTGATTGTTAGAAGTCACTGTGCCCACAGGGCATCTAAGCATTGCAGAAAACATTCACTTAATGGTAAAGGCTAGAAGGAGAACCCTGTAATTTGCTATATCCTGTCTGTTCTCTGACTGCCAGCCCTCTGTCTTTTTATTGCCCAAATAAGCAAGCTGTTTCTGCCTGCTTCTGCTATCTCAATACCTTCATCTCCAATTCATGAGGACTGTCTAAGGGATATCTTGTACACCATTAATGTTAGAACAGTCGGACAGAGAACAAATTAACGACCCTTAGAGAGGCTGACAGACAGAGAGCAGCAGCAGTTAAAAAGTACCATATTTTCCTAAGAGACTCACCTCTGTTTAGACCTGATAGGAAAACACATTTCCTTAAATTCTGCCTCACTTCATTTCTCTTTTCTGTGGGCTCTGTTTCCTCCCTTTTTTCTTTTCAGCCTTATTTTTTTTGTTTTGCATTTTTATCTTTGTTTCCTTCCTTTTAGCTTTGTGTCAGCTGTGTTTCTTGTTTCCTCTTCATCTTCCTTCTGCTTAACCCCCTCCCCTGATGAATTATTTGCGGAGTCTGGGTAGGGAGTCCTGTGATCAAAGCACTGGGATTTTCTGGTGGGTACTGGATAATCACAGTCAAGGCTGTAAAACAATTATAGAGCTCCAAACAGGAACACGGACATGCACATACAGTAATTGCCAGGCTCACTTTACGGCTGAGAAAGGATGCATTCCTTTAGGGAGCGAGGAGGAAAGGAAGATATACACAGTTTTATTTTGCCTGGCCTTAGGTGACGTACATTTGAGAAGCAGAAATGTTATTTTTAGATGTGTTATTTGTATTACAGTACTGCTTAAAGGACCCAGTAGGGATGGGGCTCCTTTTTGCAAACAATGTATGGGGATAAAAGATGGCCTGGGCACTGAAAAGTCATTATGGAAAGGTAAATAAGACAAGAATTAGTACAACAAATACTTCCAAGGAATGGGCTGGGGTGGACAATGGAAACTGTAATGAGAACATGTTTATACACAAGCCCAGATGAGTATCAGAAGACCCTTCTAGCCTCCTGCCCAGCTGCTATCTCGTGGCAGTCTCCCATAGGCAGTGCAGTAGAAGTGAGTCATAAACATTTAGTTGTTCTTCAAGAACTTTATTTTTTTAAGAAATAAAATTGCTTGCTGATAATATGTATTGGTACTCTATATAGTATGGCAGAGATTTTCTTGAGGAGCCGAAGATTCTGGGGGAAAAAAAAACTTTTAATTATATGTAATTTTTTTTGTGGGATAGTCAGAAACAGCTAAATGAATTTGGAGCACACCGACTTCTAGATGCTTAAAACACAAGCTTCTGAACTAATTTCTGAAGCTTGCTTTCTTCTTCTTTAATTATGGTTACTGACCTAGAGAACAAATTATAAGTATTTTATAGTTCGCCATTTATGGATTTTTTTTTTCTTCATATGATTTGTATTTGATGCCTTAAATTTGATTTTTAGAAAATCATCTGCATGATTCAAAGGAACCCAAAGATCTTAGTCTTGTTTCTGTGGAGCTCACCCTCACCAGATTTTGGATTTACATCCACATTTAGATGCCCTGTCCAGAAGTGTGTGGGTATTGAGTAGTTAATGTGCTTTGCAAAATGCCACCATGCTAAAGTGTGGATTTATGAAAGTAGCAATTGTTTTCCCTTTCATTCAATACCACCTATGTGTGCCAGTTATTTGGTCTCTAGCTCTGGAGAAGATGGTTAAAAATGTGTATATGATGTAGATAAACTTATTCAGACAACTTCCAAAGAGCAAATGAAGTTTGACACATAATAGATAGACACAAAAAAACCCCACAAATATATATTATTATGGAGAAAACCCTAGAGTATTTGTCATAATTTTTCTAGTTTGTGCAAATACAGTAATAAAAGAATAATATATTTCCGTGCATACAAAATTTAGCTTATATGCATGACTGCTTTTTGGCCTGGGGCAAGAGGAGGAGAGGTACCTTCAAAGAATGCCAAGGCCCTGGGCTTGTCTTTCTGGCAGGTAATGGGATGAGGGTCCTAGGCCTGTCGGGTGGGACAAACCCCCGGGAAAGCTGATCTAAGAGCACTGAAGACTTGTCAGAGCTTAGGGGGGAGAATGCTGACGTGAGAGAGGGAAAGAAGGGAATTTACTTGAAAGAAAGGAGCAAGCCAGAGCTTGCAAGTTGAGCAAAGAGGAACTGGACCCACAAAGAAAACTTCAGGAGGAACAGCCAGGAGATACAAAAACATACATGAAACAAGAAAGCCTCCCAAACTTTCCGTGACATCTCTTTTCCTGCTTGGAGCGGGTGGCAAGCTCTCTGCAGTGTAGTGACTTCATGAGTACTGTCATGCAAGGGGCCCTGCCCAGCAAGTGTCCTTGTGTCCATGCAAACTAGGTAGTACCAGTCTAAACTCCTCTATCTCCTGATCTGGTCCCAGGTTAATAATTGTTTCCTCCTGTTTAAGATTTTAGAGTGCCTTTCTATATTGCCATCTTCTTCCTCAATCATTTGTGAGAGTAAATAATGAACAACCTAAGTAACCAGAGCAATAAAAGTGATGTATGAGTTTGGCAGTGGGTTTTGCCATACCTCAACAAACTCAGCCCAGACATACAACAAAGTGTTTACATTACAGCAGTGGAAAAAGTGCTGAAGAGTCGACTGTAATTCTAACAACAGTTTTCTTTTAGACAGGAGTACAGGTCAAATTTCATGTTGTACTAGCTCCTCATACTCTGCATGGTTTACTATTTTTCAAACCTTCCATGGCCCAGTTCATTCCGTGTAGATTTCTGGTTTACCATTTCCTTAAATTTTTCTGCCTGAAAGTACTTTTCCTCCTTCATCAAAGTGCGTGGTGTACTTGAGGCTGAGTGGATCATTAAAAAATCTGGATCACTAGAAGAGTACCATTGGGATGGGATAGTGAGGATATTTGTGATTGCAGATTTATGGCATCTGTAACAGTTGATATTAGTTTAAAAGTATCTTGAAGTGATTTCTCACAAAAATTAAAAGTCTAAACAGGTTTCTATAATTTCCAAAATATATATAGGGTTTGGGGATAGCTTTGTTTTTAAAATTTCACTGCGGTAGCAAAAGTTTAGCAGGTGACACCCACATTTTCTCTTCTTTGAAGGCGCGGGTCCTTCACGGTATTTAGGTGTTGACAGATGGCTTATGGCAGTCCTCATGCCATCCACTGACATTCCCGGCCCCCTCACCCCAACAGTCCTGTGGGTGCTGAAGGTTGTAACGATGTGCAAAACCATCTAAAAGCTGCCTCAGGATCTCAGATAACTTCCAGGAAATTCACTTTGACTGCTCTTGAGGGCGATTTGTAGCTTTGATGTGCTCTTGTCTGTCTTGGTGGTACAGCATTCCTTCTCCTCTGAATACTCTTCACCAGAAGTAACCTGCACTAAAGGCTCGTGTTGATATGTCTGGTTTGTATTGGAGACTGAAGATTCTTGTCTCCCACATCTCAGATGACAGCTGTGCAGTTGTTGTCCAGTATTTTTAAGGATGTAAATGACAATTTGGGGGGTGGACTTGCAACTTCAAGTGAGGATTCAGTGCCTGGATGCTCTAGAGGAGAGAAGCACAAATTTGTGGGCAGAGCAATTGCTTGGAGTCTTGCACCATACCCTTTTTGCTGGCTGGATATTTTAGGCTAAGTTTTTCTTTCTAAAGGACTTCCACAAATCAACCTCCCCAGACACCCAGGCCGCCCTAAAATGCCACTTTAGCAGTACAGGCTCCACTGTGCGTTACGAGTTCTGACAAGAACAGTACCACGCTCAACTTTATGATTGAAACCGGAGAACTGTTTTTGCTTAAAGATTGAAAATACATTGGTGCCGTGGCATAGTTAACATAAATAATGACCAGCATTTTACATTGTAAGGTGAGAATACCATAGCTATCCGGGAGACTGCGTGGTTTCTCTTGCAATTACACTCCTCCCTGCTTTCCTGATGGGAGCTGTAAGTTGCTTATACTTAGAATCACAGAATCATAGAATCATTAAGGTTGGAAAAGACCTCTAAGATCGAGTCCAACCATCAACCCAACACCACCATGCCCACTAAGCCATGTCCCTAAGCGCCTCATCTTTTAAATACCTCCAGGGTATATGGTGACTCCACCACTTCCCTGGGCAGCCTGTTCCAAGGCCTGACCACTCTTTCAGTAAAGAATTTTTTCCTAACGTCCAATCTAAACCTCCCTTGGCACAACTTGAGACCGTTTTCCTCTCGTCCTATCGCTTGTGACTTGGCAGAAGAGACCAACCCCCACCTCGCTACAACCTCCTTTCAGGTAGTTGTAGAGCGCGATGAGGTCTCCCCTCAGCCTCCTCTTCTCCAGACTAAACAGTCCCAGCTCCCTCAGCCGCTCCTCACAAGACTTGTGCTCCAGGCCCTTCACCAGCTTCATTGCCCTTCTCTGGACACGCTCCAGCACCTCCATGTCCTTCTTGTAGTGAGGGGCCCAAAACTGAACACAGGATTCGAGGTGCGGCCTCACCAGCGCCGAGTACAGGGGCACGATCCCCTCCCTGCTCCTGCTGGCCACACTATTCCTGATACAGGCCAGGATGCTCCCTTGCTTGCTGCTGGGGTTAGAGCAGGGCAGTGGAGGGCAGCAGGCAGGGGGACTGTGTCTCTCAGAAGGGGGACATAACACTTGAGATTCTGACTCAAAAGTTGGATTAGGAGGTAGGGGAGGAGAAGGGAAGTGTTTGCAGGAGAACAGTATTGAAGGTGTTAACCTCGTGCCTTTCTAGGGTTTGCTTTCTGATGTATAGAGTTTTAGGAGTTGTAGTTCTGTTCTGTTCTGAAGGCTTTTTCTTTTCTCTCTTTTTTTTTTTTTAAACGAATTGTCTAACTTGCGTAATTGCTGTGAGTTCCAAGCTGGAGCTTCCTCTTACTGTAAGCTGCACGTTAATAAAACTGAACTTGCTGCTTAAAAAGAGCCAAGGGGACTTCTGTTATGTGTAACACAAGGCAGTGGTTCAGCCAAGACAAAATCCCTGAAACTTTTAATTTAGTGGGTTAATTAATATCCATGCTGTTAATTGCTTTTGTCTTTTTTTAAGTAGTTAAAAAAAAATCCTGAGATATGATTCTGGAAACTTTAGAGAGGACACAGTAGACCCTCGGAGCTGTGCCTTCGTCACGAATTGTCTTGGCATCTTTTTTCTTCCTAGGAGAAGCTCTAATGAAAGACAGTTTGCCTTTCCTTACTTACCCAAAATCCAAGCTCTTTTAGTGGAAGCAGATAAGAGAGACTCCAGTAAGATGAATCCTAGATAAAGCAAGTATCACATACTTAGTGAGACCACAACAGCTTCTTCCACTTCTGCCAGAAAGATGTGCAAAGGAGGACAGGGATGATTTTGATTTATGTTTAGTAAGGTTCTTGATTAATCTAGCAAAAGTGTTGCCTGTTTCCTGACTGTGCCAATATCGGGGTGAGTATGTGGTGGTGCTGTTGTTTGTTCTTTCTCTCCAAACTACAGTGGAGATCCATTCTCTAGTTGTAGCTGTAGAATATTCCCAAACAATAGCTGTTTTGAAGATGGCTTCTAAGTGGCCTGTGTAGCTCTTTAAAAGTTAAGTGTTCCCTGCAGTTAATTCTTTGGAGACAATGTGTAAACTATCAAAATTCGCTGGTGCCTAAAGACATATCTAGAAACAATGACACAAAATGGAACAAACATACCATGGGGGGAGCTTCAGCCTTTTGAAGAAGTGTGACTCGAATCTTCATGCCAGTTCTTTGTGTGCTTGTAAGTGAGCCTCTGAATAAGATTTGTCAATGCTATATGGAAAAAAAAAAGTAAGGAAGCAAAGAACATCTCTGTGTGAGCCCATTAAATGGTGTTTTTTGGAAAATGCTGTACGTTGGGAGATTAAAAATCAGGATTACCCAGGAAGACAAATTTCATGCATTAGAACCACACAGATTATTCTCCTTCGTGTCCCACCTCATATCTTGAAAGCCCAACACACGCCTAACACCTAGCAGGAGTTCCTAGCAATTTGTGTGATTTTGCCCATAATGTTAATCAATTTTTGGTTTTTTAACAGGAAGCCAAGCCATTATCAGACCACTTGACCACTAACATTTTACCTTTTCACTCGCAGAATGTGAACGGCATAAAGTACCATGCCAAGAACGGCCACAGAACACAAATCCGTGTACGCAAACCATTCAAATGTCGCTGTGGAAAGAGTTACAAGACAGCTCAGGGCCTGCGGCACCACACAATCAATTTCCATCCCCCCGTGTCTGCTGAGATTATCAGGAAGATGCAGCAATAACATGCTGGTCACAAATGTGCCAAGAAATCCTCACCAGCAGTTGCTGATTTTGAGAACAGCCACCTTTTTCAGGGGAAGCATTCAGCAACCCTTTAAAAAAAATTAAATGCATGCTTTAAAATTTTCTGTAATTTTGGAATGATGTATCTTTGTAGAGTTAATGATTTTGTACATTTGCACATGTAATCATCATACCCATTTTCATTACTTTGAGATAAGGTGCTATAAAAGCTATAGGTTCTTCAGAACATATTTCTCCAAAACAGAAAAAAATTAGGGGGGCGTTGTGTATTTAGTTGTACTGAAGTGTTGAATAGGAGCGAGAGGAGGAGAGCTTGGCACTGACATCCTTTCAAGATTGTAACGTGATGAAGACTTTCAATGCATCTGTCAATGTGTGTGCAAAACCAAAAGAATACCACCCTCGTCAAACTATAGTTAACATGCCTTACATAATGGAGTTATCAGTGGAGTAGCAAGTCTTTTAGGTAATGGAAATATAAATAAGAAAGAATGTTTAACATAATATGCTAAAAATATTTTCATACTTAAATAACATACATAAAAAGGTGTGCTTGCTGTATTTTATATTATCCTGCAAATTTTTTTTTTTTCCCTCCCCTCTGGATATGCTGAAAATTTTGCCATTTGAACTAGTAAACAATCACTTTAGTGTTAGACATTACTTTTTTTTTTTTTTTGTACAAGATGTCATATTATGTTCATGCCCATCAAACTTTTGAGGACCAATATCCCAGTCCAACTAAATATTTACCCCTGAACTATATCTGTTAGAAAGACACTTGGAAATACTTAAGTGCAAATTTATGTGTGTGTGAGAAACAATTCTCTTCATCTCAGATGAAGGTTTAAAGCACTTTGTAGTTCTCTATTGCCAACAGATTTAATGTTTTATGCATTGCCAATTCTTGCAACTACTGTATGAGCATGTGCCTGTGGTTGCAAATAAAAATTAAAAATTCTACGCATGGTTTAAGGAGGTCCATTATTTGTGCTAAGGGAGTTTCTAATGCCTCTCCCTCATGTTCATTGTATTTTGAGATTTTCTTTGTGCATTTTTTTGCTTCTCAGTGTAGGTCACTGCATTCCATTTGGAAGTGTCTGTTTAGCTTTACAATTAATTTTGCTGAAATATGACATATGAGCCTTATTGAAGATTAAGTGCTTCTTGCAGCAGGTGGTCAGAGACTGACTTAAAACAAAAGCCAACATGAGCGTGCTTCGTGTCTGGACCATACCTGAACATTTGTCGCCTACCGTCCTGCCTTGAGCCGCCTTCTCTCACAAGTGCTATTCCTGGCGTTTCGGTGGGCACCCCCCGCCCTGCCCCGGCCCAGAAACACTGCTCAGGCGGTGAGGGGTGGCTAGGGAGGAGCTCGCAGCGTTACACACAGCCATCGCTTTTGCTTAGTTCCTGTGAAGTGCAAAAGAAAGCTCAAATAAAGGAGCGAGCTTTCCCTTTATTTTTTTCCAAAGCTTTAAAGGAAAACTTTGTAAGGATGACAATTACCTATTCTCCAGCAGAGTAAAAGTCTCGTTAAAACACTTGGGAATCATCCTAAGGAAGAAGTGTTTAGAACACCAGAGCTGAAATAAAACAGCATCACTTTTTCAAATCCTAGAGCGGCGACAGTGGCTGTACTACACGGTGCTGTCGGCCGGGTTTAAAGGATGATCCAGACATGAGGGTTACCGGCACACAAAGGCCCCGGTGGCCGCTGCCTGCCTTCTGCAGTTTTGGCAACAAACACGTTTTGGCTCTGCTCCTAGTGCAAGAAACTACAGGCTGGGTAAGGTCGTTCAACAGCTAAACAGTCGTAAAACGTCATTGTTGCATGTAAATTCCTTTCAACTATAAAAATGAAATTCCAGTTTCTATTTACCTATTCATTGTGACAGTATTATTAAACAGGTAAAGATGGGACTATTTTGTTATACTGTGTATAGTGAATGTATTGTACTGTGTCTGTGAAAAGTGTGCTTTAAATTATATTTTCATATGTTTTGTTGGGGACAAAGTACTTTAAGTTTGAAAGTGACAGAGGTTTGTTTTAGAACTGAAGGCAACTTAAAGAATTCCTGTCAAGAAAGCTGCTTATAAATGTAAATCAAATCACATTTAAAATAAACTGCCTCTGACCTAAAAAGACTGCTCTTTACTCGTTACTAACCTGAAGTTCTTGGGCTGTATATAGTCTTTTGTTTGTGTATTTTACTTTGGTAACATCAAACTCTGTATTTAGTAAACACCTGAAGCAACTTAAGCACTACACCATTAATGCATAAAATTACACAGAATGCTACAGCCTGAAGGCAAAAAATCCCCAGAGTATTTTGATTTAATCAGTCAAAAGGATTTCAGATTTCACAGGCTGTTTCCTTCCAACATCGCAACAGGGCTCAGGTTACCAGGTAAAATTTGTATTGGTGCTACAGGAGCCCCCTTTCATTGGTAGGATATGGGTCACCTTTCTTCTAAAGGTTTTCAGAAGTGAAGGGGCTATCGCTATGAAAGGAGAAATCATTAAAATTCTAATTCAGTTAGGTTGTGGTAGAGGTACTTGGCTTCCGTGACACACCTGCAAACTCACAGGGTAGGTTATTTTAAGCAGCCCTGTCAGGGTGGCTGTTTAGCAGGGAAACTTTTTAAGTCACTCCCTGTCTATACACACATCTAAGAGAAGTCCCTGCTTTGGCACAATGAGGTTTTGAGGCTGTCCTGCCCATGTGTGATACCAACCTCTGAGACATCACAAGTCTTCAATAATATGATAATTATATTTTGGTTTTATAGCCTGTCCTAACTGTTTTCATATGCTGTTGAGTCATGGTAAGAAAAAAAATTGACAAAATAGTCTTTCAGCACTTCCATGCCTTACCTCAGACCATCTCTCGCCATGCAAGTTCACAGTTAAAAAAAAAATAATCTAAGACTTAAAATGGAACACGAGGAGTGATGTAGTAGCTGCTGCCCATGACACTGCCATTTATCTATGTCATCCAGCTTTTAATAAAACCTGCACTGAACAGGATATTGCAAGTGTTCATGAGAGAACTGCAGACAACAGAAGCTACTCAAAACCTTAATCCCCACGTCTCTCTCAAACAAAGAACATGAATAGATGTGAGCAACCGTTCCTTTGTCATACAAAGCTGAAACATCATTTACTGTAACTATGTAAAGCCTAAACTCTGTTTTATTTCAAAATGAGCAGCTGGAAAAAAGGACCACTGACTCCATGAATAATTTTGCTTTTAATGTAACAAGACTACTGTACAACAAGTGGAAAGCAAATAATACAGTTAAAGTAAATATAAAATGTTTAGATATACACACATGTTTCTACTTACTGGAAAGAAATACATGAAGTTAAAATGCAGAAGGTTTTAAAAGCCCTAAGCCAAAAGGAACACAATTCACTGTTGTGAAAATATAACAACATTTTCTACTGAATGCAATTGCAACATAATGGCAATGATTTTTTTAAACAATTACTTTTAGGCATTTAAGCACAGCAGTTTCAACTCGAAAATACTGCCTTACGGTATAACGTACTTAATTTAACATTATCCCTTAAGGCAAACATTCTGTATGTAAAACTGAAGTATTTGCCATTCCTTTTGTTGCAAGCATGTAATCTCACAGTACATGCATCTACGTTTCAGAAATGTACTAGAAAACTATATTTTCATAGGGTAAATAAGGTAACTTTCCGATTTAACTGTTACTCAAAGAAAAACTACACAAATTTGCTAGGAGAAACATCTTTATTACATTTTTAATCATGCCTCAGTTATCATGGTCAAGAGAAACCCTAGGTGTTTTGGTGGCATTTTTATGCAGCTGAAGAGCATCATGAAGCTGGTCTCATTTTTTCTGAGGCTAAGTCATTCCTGTGTCCTTACAAATTCCACTAAGTAGGGGCATAAATAGCTACATACACAACAAGGTGGGGTTTCATGGGGTTTTTTTAGTATAACATTAGGTAGAGAGAGAAGATACCCCAATAGCAGCTTACAACCACGATTTACCACGGCTCCCATTAGAGTACATGAGCTTTTAATAGAAGTTTGCACTGTTACAGAAAAGCTGCACTGTTCTTGTTCTGTAGGTGGACTATTCGAAGTTGTGGGTTTTGAAGCTACACTGCAAAACAAAGTATTTAATCAAAATTTAATACGTTCTGATCAAAGTGCGTCTGAACATGCCTCTCAAACCCTTGCTGATCATAGTCAGGCGGGAACTGCTCACTGCACATGGGGCACACCTTCCAGTGACTCTCAACGTGTTCCTCAAACTTGCTCTGATCATAGTTAGGTGGAAACATCACATCGCAAAGAGGGCATTTCTTGTGCACGTCAAAACTTCACGAGGAGGTGGAGAGAAAGAAAAAAGGAACCGGTTATTTCATCTGTTATTGCAAAAGAAAATAAGTCGGATCCTGTTGCCACCGATGCTAAGAGCTTTACTGCAAACTTAAATCTGAGCAGACTTTGTATCTAAGCAAGTATCATACAGTTAATTTAAAGGTCTTTGCTGAAAGTGCTCAATACAGTTAACGTAGTTTTATACAGGAATTCCAGAATAACCTGGCATTTTAAAAGTGACATAATTTTGACATAATTCCAGCTACCACTTGAATACGAATCTATTGAATGTCTTAATGGCCAAGCAGTTTCATGGGAAACCACTCTCTCTGCTCATAAATGCTTGCTCTTAGCAAACGTAACACTTTATAAAAGCTCTAAACTTAGGTTCACAATTAGGTTGGAAAGAAAGGGGAAAAAACAAAAGTTATTCATTCATTTACTGAAGAAATCATCCACATTCCGTCAAAATAAGGTATAGCACAAATAGTCTACCCAGTCTAACAGCATATTCTCTGACAGTTAATCGTAAACCAAACATTCACTGAAAATGCTTAATGGTTTTCCATCTCTATCCCTTGAGTAAAGAAGTGCAGTTATATAGAAACCCATCCATGCCATTAAAGACCAGTAAAAGAGAACATTTACCTGGAATCAAAGCAGAAACCTGTTCCACGTTCATGCAAGAGAAGACTTGGAGGATCAGGAGCAGAAGGTACAGTGTTGTCATCATCCTATTAAAAAAGAAGGAAATATTTTAAATAATCCCCACTAGAAACAGCTTTTTTTCTTTCCGCTCCAAATAGGTTTTAGTTATCAAGCAGAAACATGGATGAAATTTACCTTTCGTTTTATAATCTCTGCAGTGTAAGTTCTACTTCAGTGTACAAAAGGGAGAGGTGGTTAATGAACATGAAAAGCTGAAGACAGACTGCCTTTTGACCATGTACCTAGAGCAGAAATCTGTGCCAGTACAGCCGGAATGCTGCTGCTAACACAGTAACTAAGGAAATGCAGGTCACCTCACTGTTAATGCCTGGGGGCTAAGTCGGAACAGAAAAACCTGTGTTAAACTGAATGCAGGGCGTCACACTACAAACCATAAGAGCATTTTATCGAGAGCTAAAACTCAAAAATAAATTCCAGACAATAGAATGTCAAGTCAGACTTTAAAAATCTGTCAATTTAAATTTCAGCAAGGGGAAAAAAAGACATTGATTTCGATTCAAGTGCTTGCCTCCCAGCGGTCAGTTTTGAGTGATCTGCCTATGCCGCTCTCGCCAGCCAAGCACGTCGCATGTTTCACGCTGCCGTCAGGCACGTCAGCTAAATTGCCCTGTTGGGCTGCTTCCTCTCGTCAGCTCTGTCAGTTCTGCTCTCCCTTCACGGACACTAACAGCACGTAAACAGCTGGAGCAGGCACTGATGAGGATCGCTCTGCTGACCGACAAGCAGGGTTGCCTCAGAGCTTCTACCGGGCTAGGGAGGCAGGCCGGCCTCTAGGGAATAGGCTGTTCCTCACTTCTCACAAGAGGAGGAGGAAACCTGCCTGCAATGGGAAATTCTCAAGCAGAAAAATGAAGAATACCTTCAGTGACTGGATTCTGAGAGTCCCCTTCTGACAAGCAAGGGGTCAGGGCACTTAGGTTTTGCAGGTTTTTGGGTTGGGTTTTTTATTCTGTGATGACACTGTTATGAATTAAGATTTAAATAAGCACAGTGATGTAAACAAACACAATTAGGGGAAGAAAACTGCACAAAAGGAAAGTAAGAGAGCAGGAAGAAAATCAGAACTGTGTTTGTAAACCCACTCTTTATGCAGTATAAAACTATTTATTATACAACATCTTGGTTCTATTCTGCTATCAGATAATGCAGCACAAAACCTACTTATTTCAGGGTGGGAATACAGATAAATTCAGCAAAATTTTTGAAACTCCAACTCCTAGGTTCATTTTCCTTTTCATCTCAAAGATGCCTTACATGCAAGAATTACGAATTATCTAGCAGATCTTCAAAACTGTATGTGCAAGGGACCATATACAACAGCATACATGCTATATATTTTATACAGATAGCTAGTAAGTATATTGAAACATATTTCATTTTTAGGCTAACATACTTTGTCCTTATGAAGAGTTAATGGAAACAGGGCAGGATGGGAAGATTCCCTCAATATTGTTGTTCTCCTTACAACAGCTGTTTAGTTTCAACCATTTAACATTTCCATTAAGCAGCTAGTGGGGCTTGCTGTGACAGATGCTAGCAACAGACATATTTTCCTGTCTAACTTGCTTGCTTTGCACCTGCAGTAAAAAGGGCATATGGGTTTTAAAATACTATTTGTTCCTTTTGTCACAAAAGTGGTAGGATGCAGGTATTAAAGCAGAAAAACTATTTAAAGTACTCATGCTACAATGCTACAGCTTATATAGTGCCAAAAACATGACAAATTTGCTGAATACCAGACTGTACGTAAAACAGGACTTATCTGAGAAAATGAATGTGCATCTTCCTTCAAAAAAATAGTTCCACTACAAACACAGGCCTAATTAACATTTACATCCTTTAGAAAAGACTTTCTTATAATTCTTTACTGTTTGTCACTCAGTTACTTCTTGAACACAGGGCATTTTTGTCACAGCACTTATTAATACTTGGTTACAAATGACAAGGTGGATGAGGTACTTCTCTGGTGAAAGGGCTCTTCAGCCTCAAATTTCTAAGGAATATTTGTTTAGGACAGATTAGCAGACCCAATGACAAATGCATTATATTAAGGGTTATTAATTTTAGTTGAATAACAAGTCAGGATTTACCAACACTAAATATTAACTTGGTACATAAGGGCACTAACCAAAATTATGTGGCTAACATGATACAGGAGGGTCTCTTTCCCATTCAAATTTATCAATGTATTCAACAAAATCCAAGTTTTAGAAAGGGTTTTTACACAGACCTGAAAGAAACCGCTAACCTGAATGCCCAACTGTAACAGAACACAGAACTCATAATTCCTGAAATAATCCGTCTTCCATACAAACGCTAGAATACCACAGAAATTTTAGTTACCCTATCAGAAAAGGAAACCTCTCAGTCTTTTTGCACACATTTCACTATGATTAAAATGTACTGAGTGGCAAATGAAATATGTTCATATAACACATTATTCAAGTAGAACTGATGTTACCAATGCCCTCCATCCATTTATATTAGCTGTGTCAGCAGAAGTAGACTGCTTTAACATCAGCTTCCCCACATGCGTATTTCTGCTATACTACACAGTCGAGGGGAAACTAAATATTTTAATGAGAATCAACAAAATGCAAACTGATTTATACAAAGGTTTGCCATTTAAAAAATTTATCTAAAAAAAATCAGCACTGCCTGTCCACCTTATATAAAGCTTTAACAGGTTAATAGGTTGGGTGGGGTTTTTTTAGTTTGTTTTGGGTGGGTTCTTCACATTATTTACTCTAGTTATTTTAGTTATTTGTTCAGTATTTTGCCCACCCCACCCCCACCCCCGCTTTTTTTTTTTTAACATTTGGGTTACCACTAGTCACTTGGTAAGATAAAATTGTTTACATCTTTTGTCCTTCCTTTCAGCTTCTGGCAAGCATGATACCCTATCATGTACAAATATAACATTGCTCCTCATTCCTTTTTGAACAACTGATTTGGAAAAGAGTATGACACTTTCCTCTACATGGGCACACATGCACTATCCTGCATTGCTGCCTTGTAGGCACTAGCTTCAACAAAAGGCAAGCACAAGTTATTAACAGTTTACAAAAAGACTTTTCTCATGTCAAAGTAACATTAAGTTTGGTATGTCCTAAGGATATAGCTTTCTCATGACCCAGTTCAATTAATTGTAAATATCATACTGTGTTCCTTATAGTAGCTTCTGACCTGTGCACCATGTAAGAATGACAATACTAAGTATGTATTGATATTATACAGAAAGTCTGTCTCTTCAGTGTACTTTTGCTCTTGGCCAAGTATATAAAGAAAGATCAATTCTTAACCTTTTGTTATGCTTAACCCAAACAAGAAGAATGCAAATCTATATTGAGCATACCTCAAAGTGTGTATTACAGAGATTACTGTATAATTAAAGAATTGTCAAACAGTAACAATGAGAACTTCGTCTTAGTCTGAGTATTTCACAGCTATTCTAAGTACAAGTTACACTAACCAGTATACAACCACCAATAACTAAAAATTCTCGTGCGCTTCCCTGGGGTAACTTGGAACTCCTGGAAAACACAGAAAATGTCGCATAATATTGAACTCCAACAGCTGTCTATTTATGTCATTTCAGATGGACAAAATTCCTAAAGTGCACCCTGTAAAACAGAGAACTACATGAAGAGAGGACAGATCTTACTCATCTTCGTTCACAATCACTTAGTGCCCAGTTTCGTCCAGCTACTATAACCAATGACACATTCTTTATTCTTACAAATGATGTTACATATGCTTTTCAACCTGACATTTAAAAACTGGTCACTCTCCCATGTAAAACAAACCATCCCCTGAAGACTCAAAAGCCGAAATAAGAAGGCTAGTTGAAGCTGCTTTACAGAAAGTTTGACAATAACTGCCGGGAGACCAGGCCTCAATGGCTCAGCCTATGCTGTATTTTAAGCGTAGGCATCAGCTTACTCTCAAGACCCCACAGTTGAGTCATCCAAATTATTTGGACAGAAGCCCATACTCCATATTTTGAGAAAGGGACAGTTTAATCTGCTCTTTGTGTAGACCCAGAGCCAGCTTTCTTGCTCTCCAGCCTGATGACCAGGGACATTGCTGCACATGCTTAGTCCAAGACCTCCAGAGTGCCCTGCAGTGATGTAACACAGTTAATATGTGGCCTCAGGTCCTTACGAAAAGAGTCTGATAGCATGTACCCACCACAGGCTGGCACGGTGGTTATATAGCCATAACAAGTGCCAGGCCTTCTGAAGTCAGAAGTTCAGATATCTAGGTTAATGAATTATGAAGGATGCCTTTAACATCATGACTAGTATCACTGGACTGTAACTCTGACTCTTTAAAATTGCCACAATGAGTTCCATAGATTATACGAATTGAAGATAAATACAGTATTACACAATAAAACATGGTAAAAAAGAAGGGGTTTGCCACTAGAAGACGGGAAAGCCAGACATTAACTGTCAGAAATAAGTGCAACTCACTTAGTTTTACCAAAACTAATCAATTTTGTCTCAAGTACTGCTTTCATGATTACAATTGTAATCCGTTCCAAGACTGCCAAACAGAAATTAGAAACAAAGCCGTGTGACACTGTATAAAAACCATAGACTTGAACAATCCCTGTCTCTGATTTCTACACATCATTTTAACATGCTACAGTAAGCAAAGCAATACCCATCTTAAGCTTTAAACAATAAATGAACAGCCACACCACTAACGTATAGTGCAGGTAAACTGGAAAGAAGAGTACATATGTTTTCTTTCTGTGATTCAGCTCTGCTGTCTGAGTGAAATCAAACAAACTCTTTCAGGTCTCACTACCTCTCTGCAAGCAGTCTGGTCTCCCAAGAGTTGCCTGGATACCAACTGCTCCTTTTATGTCTATCCTATGTAAAAGATAGTAACTGGCTGCCAGGATAAGATCAGGCTAATAAAGTGTAGTGAGTTTTTTTTCTAGAAGAAAGGCTATTTTGGATTCATCTCAAAAAACATCCTGACCTGGTTGTCAGTTGCCAAAAGTTACACCCTCCCACCCCCCACAAATTTACTGTGACTAACAACATTGTTTAAGAGTCTCAGGATAGTTATTCTAGGCTTACTGCCAACTGTAATCAGGACTACATTTCTAAAACTCACACTTTAGTATTAAAAATATATATATGTTTTGTTTATGGATCTCTCCCGTACATACCTGCTTCTAGAAATTATTTGCTCCAAATTATTATATTTTGGTCAATTATGGGAGCATGAGCAAATGGAAAGTTAGTGCCGAGTAGACGACGGCAGGAATTTGTGGCAAGTCAAGTATTCTACACAAAATCACCACTGTGTGCATGTTCATCTGGCGTGATCAACACAGACGAGCTTATCCTTCTCAGAAATCACAGTTTAATTTGCCTAAGAGTTCCAAAAGCCAAAGCTATGAAGAATTCCAGAAAGTCTTCGAGTCATACAAAACTGATGTTTTTTCATGTCAACCAAATACATGGAAGAGCCCGTTCCCAAGGAACACAGTTTCGGAAGAAACAAAATCAGAACACAACAGCAATGTTAAACAAAAATTCTGATGCATTTGCAGATCTATTGTTCCTTGGTCTACAACTCAGAGTAAATGCAGACAGTAAAGGCAGCGTAAGTTTCAGTATAGCAGGAGTGTCACCATCACCTGATCTTATACTGTTACTCAAGATAATGGCCAGTAACAAAAATGATAAGTAGAAAGGGAAGCCTACTATATTTGGGATAAGGGAAGCCTACTATATTTGGGATAAGAGCAAACAGCATTCTCCTTAAGAATGTGGAAACTAAATTCAGGTCACATTATGAGCAAATGCCTCAGCAAAAGGATCATCTCAGTCATGAGCTTGAGAATTTTGTAACTTACCAGTAGGAAAGACAAAATGACTTTGTAGAGGGTTACAAAGATAGCAGCTGTACTCCACAGAATTGAAGATCAAATCGTTAGTTGCAGGTACAGAAGCATCCCCAAGAAAATAATTCATGCACAACTTCAGCATGATAATAATCCTCTTATAGTGAGCTTAGGGCGTCTGTGATGTCTCTCCTTGCATGAATGGGAATGGTTCATACCCTAGCACCCGTCTGGTACTACAAGGCTATGCAAAAATCCTTCCTCACTGGGCCAAATGTGCTTTTAAAGAGTGTACAGAACTTCTGACACCGGAATGAGAAAGCAGCAGTGAGTGAACAGAGACCAAGCTGGCACCCTTCTTACCCATCGCCAACCAAAAGGATAGTTGTGTGATATCTTGTGCCATTCCTCTAATCTATTAATGTAATTGAGACACTCATATTTCCTCCTTGGGATAGGTAGAAAGACCAACCAAGGCTATCCCTCTCAGATTTTTAAGACGTGTATTGCTAAAACGTACACGGGATGGCAGCCACATCAGCTCAACAGGCTGACAGTTTTTCTTCTCTGGGAAGGGAAACGGAGAAGAACCTTTCTGTTGATTTAGAAAACCATGGTTGATTCATAACAGTAAGCAATTTACAATTCTAATGACACAGAATAGAAACATGATCTTTTTCATATATTGCAGACAAGGTACCGTGAGTTAGATCTTTTTCAGTACAAGCCAAAAAACATAAATGGATCATTAGCCAGGAACACAAGATTCCTTTAGGCAAAAGTAAACTCAGCACCTCAAACAAGTCTGTTACAAGACTGATGAAGAAAAGGTTTGCATTAAAAAACAAACAAAACACATAAAAAAACAAAAACACCTTATGAAGACTTTTCCAAAATAAGGAGACATGTGGGATTCCTGTACAGAAGGTTTGCATCAATTCGGACAGGTCCAAGATATTTCACTAAAGAGGACAATTTCCGTTCAAGTAAAAGAATCAAGTTTTACCACCAAAAAGAGAATTAAGGAGTCCTGACTTTCTCTGGATTTATCTTGCATTCCCCCTAACACTCCTCCCCCCACATCTTCTCATGTTCTCTTCCTGTTTAGTTGGATTAGTGACCAGTTTGCAGCCATATTCAGGCTGATTAGCCAGCTGTCAGCTGCCTGTTAGAACAAGAATTTATTAAGGTCTCTCTTCTCCCAAGCAATTGTCAAAAAACCTGTAGGAAGTCAGTATCTAACACCTCTACCATATGTCAAACATGACTGAAGTTAGCAGAAGCAAGCAAAAACAACATCGAGAAAAAAATAAAAATGGGGGCAAGGCAGCAAAATAAAACTCTGAACAAACTGGAAGAGAATTCTGTTTTGAGCAAACACCAGAGTACAGATGAACAGAAAATGCGTACTCCACTTAAGTCAATTCACAGCACAAACAATGCCGTATGAGTTGTTTAAGTGCTGGAATGGTCCAATGAAGGCAAAGGCTTTAAAACTCGAGGACTATCAACATGTAGAGTGGAAATGTGCAAATGGACAAATGCACGAAGACAAATTCTAGATTCTTTCCCTGGTGCTAAGGAAGACATGTTGCAGTTGGAAATAAACTAACTCAACATTTACAATGAAAGAAGGTCAAGGTAATAACAGTTGCAGAGATGTAGTTCTAGGTTTGAAGTAATTCTGCCAAATTCCCTGTCCAGAAAACACTTCTGGGAGAAGCATTCAAGTTTTCTCCTCTGTCATCCAGATTGTTTATGAAGTTACTCAACTGCACAGGAATGTAAATACCAACTAGTAAGTTTGACTTGCTAGACCCCCTCATAATTTTCTGACCCATTCCTTAGGCTAGATGAATATCCTAAAGGAAAGGAGGTCCCATTTCTGGCCTTCATTCTGTAGAAGCAAGTTGCAAAGCTTTTCTCACACATGTGTGCACACACTTCCCTACTCTCACCTGAAAGACTGAAAAAAGTCTATTTTAGTCACATCTGAAAAGTCTGTTTACAGTTGTGTATATACAACCTCTACTTCATTCTCCTATGTATCCTATGGCCCAGGGTCTCAAAGATCTGTCATCTTAGATAAATAATGTAGACATGTTCATCATCATAGGTATATCACCACCAAAACAGCCATGAAGTTGTGGAAGTGACTACAACACCCTCAAGTTCTTGAACTAATATAACATGTAGTAATAGGAATGTGGAGAGGAAGATGACAGAAGTCGATACAATGGTAATATTTTAAACAAAGCAGCAAAACTACCAATCGTTCTCTTCTAGGAGGGAATCCTCCTCCAACAAAAGCCTCAACATCTTACTTGTTTAAAAATGCACAGAATTACATCTTAAACAGCTTATTTTAAAAGCCAGTACAACATATTTCTTATTTTATATTTGCTGTTTCTTCTGCACAAACGACAGGCTCTCCTTTATTATGAATTACCTACATATATGCAAGTTTTCCTTGGTTATTTCTTTAAATACACCAAAGATAAAACAGTTTTAATGCAGTATCACTAAGTCTCTCTAGAAAGATTCTTGCAACTACTCATTTCCATGTAAATTTGTACACTACTGTCGTGGTTTAACATACAGTCTATTTTTGGGAGGAGCAAGCAACTGATTCTCATTTGAAAGTAAAAAAATAAAGATGTAAGTTATTTGATTTAAAGGCACCTTTTCCCAAGCTGAACTTTATTTAAGCCTGTTATATTCCATCTCATTACAAAAATCCAAGCTGTGTCAGCAAATGAGCACAAGACTCTAGCACTGTTTCTCTTGGGTTTGCAAGGGGGCAAAGCATAGAGATCAGAAAGAACACCCTGCTAATTAAACTGAAGCAGATGACTAAAGAAGAGAAGAGCTTGTCATATGTAATATCTACGTCAACAATGATCAGATTAAATATGCAAAATGTGAAGTAAAGGTGGGCAACAGCATTAAGCTCACCTTCTAGATCTTGAACAGGCTGCAAAAGTTCTGACAGTTTCTCTAATTATTCACAGTAATGGACACTGGGGGCAAAAGGTAGGAGGGAGAAATACATTTTTCTCCATTATAGGTGCTGAGCACCAGGGCTAAAATCATGCCTGTCTGAACACTGCTCAGTTTCTGCAAAGGTTAATAGCAATTAAATGTGGCAAACTAGACTAAATGAGAAACAGGTCATGATACCACTGTACTTGCAAAGAGCACAATACTTTGCAGAAAGGTATTTCTTGTTTAATATTTTTGAAGGTGCAGGAGTATTTAGAATAAGAAAGAGTAATAAGTCTGTTCCTGTTCAAATGAAGACATACAGTCCAGTTTATTACAGAAGCCAATTTACTAAAACCACTTTTTATACCAGAACGTGCAAGTTAACAGTATTAAAAAGAAAAGCTAACCAGTTTCCACTTAAAACATACAAAGCCCTAAAAAAGAAATCAGTGAGAATCTGTCACTTTCAGTTTAATCAGCTTTAGGTAACAGTCAACTAGCTCTTCCAAATACATGTCTAACAGCAAAAAACATTCAAAATGGAAATTAATAAATGCAGATTTGCAAAAGACAGAACAAAAGATTAATACATTAAAGTGAAGTATCTAATACGATACCAATTTTCATTTAGCATTTGACTGAAAATACTGGTATCAGAATCCTTTACATTTTTATTTGTTCTGTTACAATTTAGTTCCTGCATACAAATTATAAAATGAGTAAGACGTGGCTACATTTTGAGCCCTCATTCTACCACACAGGAGAGAAAAATCAGGATGAGTTGAGATTACTTGGATTTTTCTACTTTAGCATTTAAAAAGATTAAGAAGCTACTGTCCTAATACCAAAACAAGCTGTCAGTAACTCAAGAGACTGGGGGAACAAGTATATTATCATCAATTGATGTGCAGTTTTCTCCTTCAAAGCAAGCAAAATTCACCTAAAACATTGTTCAGGGAAAAGAAAAATCAGTTCCGGATTTACATAACAATAAATAAGGCTTATCAGATACTGAAAACCTATCTGCACCTCTAGATTACTCATTAGTAAACATATCAAGGAAAAAAAAAAATAAAAAAAGGTAACTTGCGTTGCTATCCTCAGGATCTTCTAAACCGTCAGGCCGACTAAGATTGCGTGAAGGCTGACTACACACTACATCATCTTCTAGCTCCCAGAAGGAAGTTCTAACAGGTGGTCTTTGGATCTCATCAGGATTAAAAGCACCATCTGCTCCATCTGAAGAAAAATTAATTAGAGCATCTTTGTTCAGTAGAGTTTGTGTTTTGAGATTACAGATGTGCTACCTAACATTTAAAAATCAAGACTCAAACACATTTTCGGGTTAGGTAATATGAAACAATAGAAATCACCTTTTTCAAAAGGTGTTTCTTTAAAACTCTGTTTACTGTATTGATTCTCATCAGTAAAATAAAGGCACTTTATTAAATTCTCATCAATCAATAAAGGCTCTGTTTACCAGTATAAAGATTGTTGGTACTTAACCTGCACTAAATGAGCGATTGCTTTTGAAACAGTGAGAGAGACATTATATTGGGAGGGGTAGGGGTGTGTGGAATTTACTGACCTCTTCTTTCCTGAATTGCATATGGGTTTCCATATTGCAATACTGGTAGTCTGCTTGGCACTGCAGGAACTGGTCCATTTTCCTCCGAATATGGGTTGCGAAAATGTAATGTCTGTTGTGAAATCTGTCCTTCCATCATCCTTCCAGCTTGATTTCCTGGTGTCCTGCCAAGTTCCTAAATAATGCAAAGTTTAAAATGTAATTAACCTATGGAGTCCTAGCAAAGTTTGAAATTTTTATGAAATATTTAATTTTTTTTTTAAATACATCTGCCACTCCCACTGCATCTCCCACTATTTTTTCATCTTGTTCTAGTGCCAAATATACCATGCATACCAAAAATAGTCAATGGAGAAAAGAAAATACAAAAAAGATATTTTAAAGTTTTTTTTTTCTCTTGTTTTGTCATCAGTTAATTGAAATTACATAAACAGAACTGCCACATTTTTCAAGAAATATCTGCATTCTTTTTATGAAGAAAAATCAGTTAAATAGGTAAAGAATGGGTGGATTAACAATAACAACTAAAGATAATGTGCACTGAAAAAAGTTTCTAAAAGTGACAATTAAAAATAATTTTTTTTTATATATCATACCATACCATTCAAGAATGCACCATTTTAGTATGTAAAGTACATATATGTACATACTTGACGTATTTCCCTATGAATTCGTGAGTGGGAGATATTTTAAGAACTATTAAGTATATTGTACTGGATCCTGATATCTAACAGCAGAACATTGACCTACATGAAGTGTAACTTAACATTAGCCAAGCTGAGCTCAAGGCTGTCACTTTCAGTAGGAAATGAAAAATGTTAGAACAAGTTTTCGTTCAATGTCCTTCACACGCACGCACACACACACACACAGAGAAAGAAACCTGCACAGAGAATTTAGAAGCAGTCTCATGCGTCTTCTACAATGTAACTTCCTTAAAGTTCCCCTTACTTGCATACATAATCATGCGTGCATGTTAAGCTCTGTAGATTATTTGCAGATGTGTTAGATGTAGCTGTATTTAAAACCAGAAGAGAATTACTTTGTTCAAATGCAGAGATCCTATCAAACATATTCACCTAAAACTAAACCCACAGAGGCAAAGATCCATTACTTTTCCTTGTTCTCAGTTCCTTTAAAAATCAATTTTTAAATATATGTTGAAATTAAACGTTAAACCGGTTAGAACAATTTTGTCCTTGTTTGTGATTCTGCTTGGTGATCATGTTCCACTTGTAATTATTAGGGGTTTTTTTAGTTGTTACTATTTTGTCCGAATACTTCTATTACCATTATACCAACCATAGCCAAAAAATCCCTTGTCCTAGTCACTACTAACACAGCTGAAATTTTTGCATGTTTCTCCTTTCTGTGAACAGAAAGAAAAATGAACGTTTGTTTTTTTCCAATTAATATACAGCATTATCTACAATGTTGAGAAGTGGTTTGTGGCTTGCAATGACTGAAGATATGAGAACACTTTCAAGCTGTACTGTAAAGCAGACGTAACAATCCAGTTGGTACCTTTTTGTTCCTACATTCAAAAAAGACAGACTGTACTCTATAAAAAAATTACAATCTAAATGTAAGGGAGAGGGAGAAATCAAATCAAAGGGAGAGGGGGAAAAAAGNATCAGATACTGAAAACCTATCTGCACCTCTAGATTACTCATTAGTAAACATATCAAGGAAAAAAAAAAATAAAAAAAGGTAACTTGCGTTGCTATCCTCAGGATCTTCTAAACCGTCAGGCCGACTAAGATTGCGTGAAGGCTGACTACACACTACATCATCTTCTAGCTCCCAGAAGGAAGTTCTAACAGGTGGTCTTTGGATCTCATCAGGATTAAAAGCACCATCTGCTCCATCTGAAGAAAAATTAATTAGAGCATCTTTGTTCAGTAGAGTTTGTGTTTTGAGATTACAGATGTGCTACCTAACATTTAAAAATCAAGACTCAAACACATTTTCGGGTTAGGTAATATGAAACAATAGAAATCACCTTTTTCAAAAGGTGTTTCTTTAAAACTCTGTTTACTGTATTGATTCTCATCAGTAAAATAAAGGCACTTTATTAAATTCTCATCAATCAATAAAGGCTCTGTTTACCAGTATAAAGATTGTTGGTACTTAACCTGCACTAAATGAGCGATTGCTTTTGAAACGGTGAGAGAGACATTATATTGGGAGGGGTAGGGGTGTGTGGAATTTACTGACCTCTTCTTTCCTGAATTGCATATGGGTTTCCATATTGCAATACTGGTAGTCTGCTTGGCACTGCAGGAACTGGTCCATTTTCCTCCGAATATGGGTTGCGAAAATGTAATGTCTGTTGTGAAATCTGTCCTTCCATCATCCTTCCAGCTTGATTTCCTGGTGTCCTGCCAAGTTCCTAAATAATGCAAAGTTTAAAATGTAATTAACCTATGGAGTCCTAGCAAAGTTTGAAATTTTTATGAAATATTTAATTTTTTTTTTAAATACATCTGCCACTCCCACTGCATCTCCCACTATTTTTTCATCTTGTTCTAGTGCCAAATATACCATGCATACCAAAAATAGTCAATGGAGAAAAGAAAATACAAAAAAGATATTTTAAAGTTTTTTTTTTCTCTTGTTTTGTCATCAGTTAATTGAAATTACATAAACAGAACTGCCACATTTTTCAAGAAATATCTGCATTCTTTTTATGAAGAAAAATCAGTTAAATAGGTAAAGAATGGGTGGATTAACAATAACAACTAAAGATAATGTGCACTGAAAAAAGTTTCTAAAAGTGACAATTAAAAATAATTTTTTTTTATATATCATACCATACCATTCAAGAATGCACCATTTTAGTATGTAAAGTACATATATGTACATACTTGACGTATTTCCCTATGAATTCGTGAGTGGGAGATATTTTAAGAACTATTAAGTATATTGTACTGGATCCTGATATCTAACAGCAGAACATTGACCTACATGAAGTGTAACTTAACATTAGCCAAGCTGAGCTCAAGGCTGTCACTTTCAGTAGGAAATGAAAAATGTTAGAACAAGTTTTCGTTCAATGTCCTTCACACGCACGCACGCACACACACACAGAGAAAGAAACCTGCACAGAGAATTTAGAAGCAGTCTCATGCGTCTTCTACAATGTAACTTCCTTAAAGTTCCCCTTACTTGCATACATAATCATGCGTGCATGTTAAGCTCTGTAGATTATTTGCAGATGTGTTAGATGTAGCTGTATTTAAAACCAGAAGAGAATTACTTTGTTCAAATGCAGAGATCCTATCAAACATATTCACCTAAAACTAAACCCACAGAGGCAAAGATCCATTACTTTTCCTTGTTCTCAGTTCCTTTAAAAATCAATTTTTAAATATATGTTGAAATTAAACGTTAAACCGGTTAGAACAATTTTGTCCTTGTTTGTGATTCTGCTTGGTGATCATGTTCCACTTGTAATTATTAGGGGTTTTTTTAGTTGTTACTATTTTGTCCGAATACTTCTATTACCATTATACCAACCATAGCCAAAAAATCCCTTGTCCTAGTCACTACTAACACAGCTGAAATTTTTGCATGTTTCTCCTTTCTGTGAACAGAAAGAAAAATGAACGTTTGTTTTTTTCCAATTAATATACAGCATTATCTACAATGTTGAGAAGTGGTTTGTGGCTTGCAATGACTGAAGATATGAGAACACTTTCAAGCTGTACTGTAAAGCAGACGTAACAATCCAGTTGGTACCTTTTTGTTCCTACATTCAAAAAAGACAGACTGTACTCTATAAAAAAATTACAATCTAAATGTAAGGGAGAGGGAGAAATCAAATCAAAGGGAGAGGGGGAAAAAAGAGAACAATAAAGTAATGAGACAGGTCAACATGTTAAGCAGTGGTTTCTACATCAATAGCATGAAGTTGTCAGCTTCTTTGTGGGCATGAGGCAAAGGCTAGTTTGCAGGAGCACCCTGAAGAAAGTACTGTTACTCAGTGGAAATCCCTCTCCAAAACATAACAAAATAGCACAGAAAAAAGCACACAAGTATGCACATTTGAAAATGTAACAGAAAAATTACGAATCACGGTCTCACAGATCAATTAATTATATTTGAATAGAGAAGGAAAGAAAACAGAGAACGGTAGGTCAGGAAAGATCTAGAAAGGATTGTGAAGGCAAGTAACAAGTAACTCCTGATAAATGCAGCGGAGGCTGACAGTCAAAACAATGGGCTAAGGAAAATGCTGTGTACCCTACAACACTTTCTGAATGAAAACAACTGAGAAGAGGTTTTTCCCATCAAGGCCAGAATGGGCTACAGCAAGTGTGACAATTCTACTGAAATTCTGGACAAGATTTTTAACTTGATGGACAGCTGGAGGAGCCCACATTACAGATACTTTACATCACCAGGATTTAGGTAAACACTGGGATAACAAAAATTTTAAAATGGGTCAGATTTAAGACTATTTGCTCTATCATTCTGGACTATAGGTATGGTGGTCATGCCACTAGCAATCATGCAAAGGCACCTAAATACATAGAATCATAGAATCATAGAATAGTTTGGGTTGGAAGGGACCTTTAAAGGTCATCTAGTCCAACCCAGCCTGCCATAGGCAAGGACATCTTCAACTAGATCAGGTTGCTCAGAGTCCCATCCAACCATGTAAACTCAGTGCTAACTACTAGACTGATTGATTAATTCTCCATTTTTTATAACATTCAGACAATTGATTCCAGGAAGGAAAACTATTACTCAAGGTTGGTATTTCTATTTATATTAATAGAAATTAGTGCTATTTTTCACAAAGGTAATCCAGACTAGGTACTTATTTCAAATAATACTTATACTACAAGCATCATATAGAACAAAACTGAACTTGTACTAGTGTCTAATTACAAATGAGTGGATTTTAAATCCATGAGAAGTTGTGTTTTCATAACAGATTCCAAAGTTATTACACTTCCTGTGAAAAATAATTTGCCCTCCATGAACTTAATGAGCAAGTTCTAATTCATCCTTCTTCCTCCTTCTTTATATCCTCACCTACTTTATATATACATATACTTACAGTTTAGCAAGGGCATGTACGTAGCTTAATTCCAAAATTCAGTGTGTTCATCCAAAATATAGAACTGTTGAATTTATTGAGGGGCTTAAATGGCCTGCTTTATTTAATTCTGTTGTTTAAATATTTGTATCAGAAAGGCAATTAATTCTTTTAGAAAAGCTCAAACAGAACCCTTCAAAAAATTAATATACTTAAAATTCTAGATTCTTGCATATAATGTATAAAGATAGTAATTATTATAAACTACTTAAGGGTTTTTATAACTTATAAACCATTAAAACTCTAAGCCAATTAATTACTGTCTTACAACATATATATGTGACGTAAGTGTGGTCAGTGCATCAGCTGTAATTCATCCAAAGCCTTTCTCATCCTTCCATTTAATAAAATGGGTTAAGGGAAAGAGAGCATGTATGCTGAGAATATACAAAGGAATATGCCACTTACAATTCAGAACCAAGCAAAAAATTGAGATGTAAAAATGAAAATAATTTAAAAATAGAGACTGTTATGACAGATTCGCTTTCCAATCATTTCGTTCTTTCTTATTAGCAGCTTCTTCTGGATTCTCTGGGTTTAATATTTGCTAATGTAATGTTAACAAAAACCTCAAAGATGGAAGTGTGCATTTTCCCCAAAAGACTTTGAATTGAAACTTAAAACCAAGGCTTCAATTGGCGATTTAACTACACAAGAAGTAAAATGTCTCAGTTATTAAAAAGAACAACTCAAGGTATTTTTCCTAAAAACAGGTAAACTTCAGCCAAAATGCTAGAACACAAAAATGCACAATCAAGTAGCAATAACTAGTCTG
Source organism: Pelecanoides urinatrix (assembly GCA_013400755.1). Lineage (NCBI taxonomy): Eukaryota > Metazoa > Chordata > Aves > Procellariiformes > Procellariidae > Pelecanoides > Pelecanoides urinatrix. The sequence continues at coordinate 97,669 of VZTQ01001190.1, forward strand.
AAAACAAAACACCACTCAAATGAATAAAAGACAGAGATCATACATTTATTGTTATATATGTACTATCAGGTTTCAGACATAAAGGTTTTGGACTTCAACAGCAACATCATAAAGTCATTTTCAAACAGGAAAAAAGTAGTATCTACAAACAGTAAGGCAGCTTACAGAAAGGCATCTTTTTGGAACACTGGCCGTAAAAACAGAAATTTTATTTTCTTTTAGAAAAACCTTCTAATACAGGACAACACGATTTCTGCCTAACAACCTCCAAGAAAAATATCCTCCTGTAGATATGATACAAAACTATGCTAGCGTTACTTTAGATTTATAGACTAAATTGCATATATGATTGAAATGGTTAGGGTTAAATGGTTAGGATTACATCTTAAAGTTTTAGTGAGCGTGTAAAATCTAAATAATTAATCTTTACTCAATACAAAGCAGGGACAATTAATTATCAGTGAAATTAAGATTTTCTTTTATAAAATCAATTTCTTCTGCAATATGGAAGCAGTTTAGAATAAGAGGTAGTGGCATTAATACTTTAATTTTAGCATCACATAAGATTAAAACAGAATGTAGATCAAAGTGACTGTAAAATGTTACTGTAAAATAGCCTTAGCCAGAAGTTGGACTGCTAGGGTAGAGAATGATTTTAAAAGGAAAAAAAATCAAAGGCTATATAAGTATGCAAATAAAATAGAAACCAAGTAATTTTATAGGTTTGAAGAGACAGCAAATGAACATTTTTAGCATGCTATGTTTGATGACATTTATAAACACACACTGATAATGGAGTATAAATTGAAAAGCTGTTTACTACACTGTGCTTAACCTTTTAAATCATGGTTCCAGTCTAGCAAGGCACTTTGATTCTTCTTTGTAATGTAAATATCTATAAACGTGGTAGACAAAGTTCCTTTTATAAGCTCCATACATTATTATTACAGTTGCTCTCCTTCTTATGTGTGGTGTTTAAAATTACTCCCTCCAGCTAAACTAGATTCATCAAAACAACTTTTATTTTGCTTTCTTTTTTTGAATTAGAAAAATATGAGAGATCTCTATTAAAAATTACATCTTTGGTAAAAAAAAAAGATAAATTAAA
>VZTQ01001192.1:0-123412 GCA_013400755.1 Pelecanoides urinatrix
AGGATTGTTGTGGCAGGATCACTAGAAGCAAGAGGAGAAGAAGGGGACCTCCATTTCTTGTGGTAACAATGTGTTTGTGCCTGGTAACCCTCAGCTTAGTTGCTGATGGTGGGAAGCTTACTAAATCTTTTACCAGGTCACTCTGTCTTCTCATCTCTTTCTGCTCAATATGCAAGACAACTGCTGTGGAAGTGACATCAAACCTTACTAATGTTATGATGAGTGTCATTATTGCTGTTTGAACAGGGGTTTGATGCTTTCAGGATTGGCTGGTTTAGGGTCATAGGACCTCCATATAGTCACTATATGGAGCATATGAACAAAACATAAGGAATAAAGCCACTAAGTCAGGTCCTTGTATAGTGGGCTACAGGACAGCTGGAGGGTCTCACTCTGACCAAAGGAGCACATTACCCTGCTGCTGGAGTTAAATGAAATGGACCTTTAAAAAGGATTTAGATCGGGTGATAAAGGAGACTTCATTTTGTTCAGGATAGGAAAAATGCACCCCTGCTGGAACTTCTGATATGTTTAACCCTTAAAGGTGAATACAGGACGTTGTTAGAAGCAAACATGCCTGTGTTGAGAATGGATCCTGTATCACTCTGGAAACTGGTTTAGCTAATAATTTTAATTCTTTGTCTCACTCAACAGATATTTACTAGGTCACAGTTCAACTGACATACCGATGTGGGTTCAGGTGCTCTTGGACAGAGAAAGAATCTAGTATTCACTAACTTGGAAGAATGCTCTGACTTATCAGTTGGAATTATGCTCCAGTTTACCTTTTCTTGCTGTGACTTTGCATTAAAGAAAAATTCCTTTCCCCTCATCCCTCCCCAAACTCCTAAAGAAACAAGGTGGAAATGACGTTTTGTTGTGATGTGGGATGAAAGCCCAAATATTTTAGTTTTGTTTGAAGCTAAACTAAACTTATTTACTTCTATTTTAATGTGGCTATCAAAGTAAAAAAAAAAAAAAAGCAAGCCTGGTAATGACAAAATTGAGATGCTGACAAAATTCATAATGTTGTAGACACTTAAATCATTGCTTTCTCTGCTGGATCTTACAGATAAAGATGGTGACTTTTTGACCTCTCAGCGGCCTTGTCTCATAACGGGAGAGGGTCTTGGAAGCCAAAAGAGTGAGCAGGAAGCTCAAGCTATTCACAAAGAGAACTTGGAGAAGCTGCGGTCCATGTCTGAGGAAGAGATCCTACAGGAGCGGGAACGGCTTCTGGCTCAGCTGGGTATGTGCTTCCCAGGGTGAATTCTAGAGATATGGAAGTTTACTTGAATGTGTAGGTGTCCTGAAATTTTGCCAAATTCACAGATCAAAGATGAGAGCTTGGGATTCCTGCTCACTGCATATGTGGATAATCTAGCTTCCATGTCATGTCAGTAGTTTATGAGTAAGAATTAAGTGTGAAGGAATTAAAGAGCGCTTATTCCTGAGCGAGAGGGGGCTCAGCTGAAGTCTGTCTCCTCTCCCCTTTGCTGTGGGATAAGATGGTCCATGCACTCTGTTGGTTTGCACACCACATACCTGGTTACATATACACGTATTGAAGTCCTAAAATGTAATTCTCTGAAGCAGATAGGAAAGCAAAGCTATTCTTGGGATGGCCGTAGCAATGCTGCGGTGAGAGAGAGCCCTTGGTCTTCCCCTCCAAAATACTCGATACTTGGGGCAGAACTCTCAGTACCCAGGTAGGGAAAATGTGTGGGCATGTGGGAGATTTCAGTTCAAATCTATACTTGATAGAGCAGAAAAACTTACAACTAGTCTTGAACTTATTGAAAAAGTGATATAATTATCTGGCTGTCGGGTGCAGGCATTGTGGCAGGGGTCTGGTCTCTGGTTTGGAGCCCTGTCCACAGTGGTGCTCTGGGAATGCCTGTCACTGACAGATGATGACAAGATGGGGGAGAACATTGAGTGTGGTATGTTTGATAAGACTTTGTGTGACCTGGGGCACTGTAAAACTTGTTGGCGTTCGTTTCAATGCTTTTGTATGCTCAAGAACGTACAGATGTAGGTTGCAGACAAGGGTTTTTGAAATTTTCGTAATTTCAGATTTTCTAGCATCAAATTTAGGGGCGAGTGGCATTTTAGATGCATAAGTCTCTCATGTGTTTAGCTTAAAGGACATATTAATGATCTTGACTTCATCACAAGCAGCATGGGTATAACTGGAAAGGTGGCAAAGGAACCGTTCAAAATAATTGCAGATAGAATGTTTAGTTACATCCTTCATTTAGAGAGCTGAGCTCTCCAAACTACCTGAGGTGAAAAAAATTTTTTTTTTTTAACTTCACTGCTTATAACAATGGCATGTGTATGAAAAATACCTTATTTATGCACTTTATTCTTGTGACTGATTTGTGATCTTTGCTCCTTGTCCCTACCACTCCGTCCTTCGGGATGTTAGTGAATACTTAGGGAGTTCAGAAAGGACAGGGTGTATTTTAAGTATTTTTGAACAATAAATTATTTTCTGAAACAATGTATTTGTTTATATGCCCTATGGGTTAAAATTGTAGATCTTTCAGTCTTTGAGGCCTTAAGGAAACTGGGAGTAATTTTGGCTTTCCCAGAATATCTGTGGTTAGGGAATTGTGCACGATGAAGCAACTCCTAAACTAAATTGCTGGCTTACAGATGAACTTGGGATCTGGACAGGCACAGAGATGTGGATTAAAGAGACTTTTTCTTCATATTCAGGAGTGTGAATAATTGGTGGGTGTTTAATGCTGCCCAGTCTCTGAATTAACCTCTTGGTTATGAAGCAGATGAGACTCCATGGTGTGGAGTATGAGGATGGGTAGGCAATTCCATGCTGGCCAGTGTCTTCAGGGTCTTATTGCTGATACCTTTTTGCCCATGGAGACTCTGGGCAGAAGTAGGTTTACTTTCTGACATACTGTGCATAGATTGACATAATCAGTGACTTGTTTGTTGCTGTTTGTGTGAAATGATGAAATAATGAATACAGTCTTTTCCTTGCTGTGTACAGTGAAGTGTGAGAAAGTGAGAGCTCTGCTTGCATTTGGGAAAAAATATGCGTGCTTTAATGAAACTGGGCTGAATGCCTCTCCTTTGCCAAGGGAGGTTTAAACTGCATCATGAGGAGAGCATGCAGGAATCGCAAGTGAGGGATAGATCCCTGCATCCTCTTTAAACTGTTTCAGAGATGTGGGAGTCTCTTTTTGGGATGACTTCTCTCAGGTACAGAGCATTTCTGAATTGCTTGTCTTTTGTCCTCCAAAGAATAAATAATCAATGTAGGTGTTATATTCTGTTACTTTATACATCTCTGACACTGCTTATTGGAGTGTCCCCGTGCCTTTTAGAGGTACAATTACTGTTCACCTCTGGCATAAACATCCCAACACCATCTTCCAGATGAAGAGTATTCAGAAAGAAAGTGTGCTCCATCAGAAATGATGTGGGATATCTGTAGCAGATCTGAAGTGATCATCATCTGACATTTTCCCATTTTAGAGCCATAGGAATATTATCTGTCCTTCAAAATGCCCCTACCTCCCTAATGTTCCTTTTCTCCTCCAAAGCACAAACAAAATGGCCACATCTGTTTTCTGGATGTTGTCAAATCATAATTGATTCTTAGGATAGGGAGTCAGTTCAGAACAAACAAGATCTCCTTCTCCTAATATAATATCTAGACTGTGCAGCTCTAGTGCAGTTCAATAAAAATCAGGTAATTACTTCTGTTGTGTCTGTTCCTTGTATTCTCCTAGCCAGTGATGCCACTGAGCAGTCCACAGGCAGGGTAAGCAAACTGTGTGACCTGGGATCCTCCTATAAATCACAGACCAGAATTCTCTCCACTATGAATAATCTTGTTTGGATGTGCCTTTTCAGTGGCAGTGAGGGGGGAAGAAACAATTATCTCTTTATTTGTAAGCTGGGAGAACAACTAGAATTTTGTGGTTGCTTTACCTTGAAAGGCATTTATCAGCTCTTTCTCTGGTGTCGCCTCACCAATCATTTGTACCCAGCTTATGTGCTCAAGTGGTCATAAAGCAGTTAAAAGCCTCAGTTTGAAAAGAAGTGATGGTACAGAAGAAGAGGGCATGTGGAAGGGGAATAAAAAGACTAAAACATAAATAGCAGGAGCTATAGGCATATCAAGTATTTTGAGACTTTCTGTCACTTCTCTGTCTGTCTCTTTGTCAATACTTGCAGATTCCAGTTTAGTTGCTTTCTTAAAGTCACGACGTGGTGGCAGTGAAGGCCAGAAGAAGGAATTAAAAATGGAACAGAACAGACTGGAGGAGTTTGTGGAATCTCCGCCTGTGGCTCAGCATGGTGCGGGATCATCTCTTTCCACTCAGGAGTCGGGTCTGGAAGAATCTGTAAGGAAGGAAGAAAATATGAAGGTAGAAATCACAGGTAAGAAACAAAGTGCATGTTGTTAATGTTCTTGAACATAAATGTAAGATTTGCATGGTGTTTGCATCAATCCAGATTGGATTGATGTGACACTTTGTTAGTTACCCAACTCATAATTTTATCATGATATTTTAAAAAAACATCTATTTTGGGTTCAAGAAAGAACATCTCTGTTATTTCTAGCTGGACTCCATAGATTAGAAGGGTGATAACACTATGTAACGGAGGTGAGCTATTCAGTGGGAGGTCTTGCTTTGTTTTTGAAATTTGTTCTGAGGTCTCTGAAGGGAAAATGTTTTAAACTAGGCATCATTGCTCTTCTGTTCAGTTGTGTGAACAGGGAAACAGAAGAGTGTGGTAGTGAGATTCAGCTGCTGCTTGAATAATTTCTTTTAACTGGGATCGGCTGGGGACAAGAGGGTGTTGGGTAGTAAGAGTTAGTGATTTGCTCACAGGATGGCATGGAGATGACAGTCAGTCTCACTTCAGGGAAATTGCTCATGTAGCGCATGTATGTCATATCATCACCCTACTCCTGATGGCCCCACTCTGTGGCTTGTATCTTGGAGCCCACGTGGTGATTTCCACAAGATACAGTTCTTTTCTTTGTGCTGTGGATGGAGGGAATTAAAGTGTAGAATGTTCTTCTGCTTTTTTGGAAGAATTGTACAGAGCTGTTGCCTCCTACGACAGAACTCTTTAATACTCAATATATGCCTGTATGAGGAGAAAGCTGCTTTATCCCCAGCAGCTAAAGTAACCCATATATTCTTAGGGCAGCTAGAGCAACCTTTATATTCTCATGGCGGAGAAGTGTTTTCCCCTTAAGCTTCTGCTCTTACAGTTGCTTTCCTCACTGCAGTTTTTTCTTTAGCTATTTCTTTTTCTCTATTGTGATTTTAGGCTCCCGTTCTCATCTTCCCCACACTTTTGTTTGTAGCATGTCTCTCTCCCTTGTTAGCACGCTTCTCCCCCAGTTTCATGTCAATTTTTGGCTGTCTTCATCTCTCGATCCTCTCTTCTGATGCATTCTTTGTGTCCCTGTGCAACGTGCAGACTGATTAAAGAGGTCTCTGAATCACTCCTGGATTTCAGCTTGATGTTTGCCAGAGATAACAACCATTTATCATTTTCTTGATGAGAGGGATGAGCCTGTGAGTGTATGTGTGTGTACACGTGCAGGAGAAGGAAAGCTGATTAGCCTCTTATTGAGGAAAACACTTCACTGAACAGTCCTTTTGCTGTTTCTCCCAAGTTTTACTTTTCCACAAATTCATCTTAATCAAAAGGACTATTTTTAGTTCTTTTTAGTTCCAGAACAATCAAGTGCACAAGTAGTACCAGGTTAAGTGACATTCTTTTACTCGACTGGGAGCAATAGAAGCGGGTTGTTCAGCCTGCAAAAGCTGAACAAGATTGTAGTAGAGCTCTTGGGAATAGCTCAGTGTTCAGAGCGTCGTGTGCTGACAACATCTTTTGCTTCCCATGGAAGACTGCACAGGAAAGGAGAAGAGGAGTTTTCCCAGAACATATGAAATAACAAAGAAAGGATGAGCTGGAACACAGTTATAAAACCAAGGGAAGCCTTTCTAGCACCTGAGTTTATGCCTGCAGCCCATCTTGGCCAACAGGAGATGCAAAATATTAATTTGACGTTAGCGCTTAGCGTTGGGATTTTGCATCTGTTTGTGCTCAGAAGTAAACTCATCATGAATAACCCAGCAGAAATGGTCATTCTGAATTTCCGCAGGGAGAGGATGATGACACAAAGCAATGGCATTGCTCAAAAGTCAAACCTGCCTCTCTAATGAGATAAAAGGATACTGTTTCTAATAAACAAGCCTTTATCCAGCAACTTTTAATCTTATCAAATGGAAAAGTAAATTCTGGCACCAGGAAAAGGGGAAGCAAAGCCGAAAGGGAAGAGGTTGGGTGGTAGCCTTTAATAGAACCCAAGTCTGAAAAAGTTCAGTGCAAGTGTTGCATTCACACTGTCAGCTTGTGTTTCTGTAAAGGGATCTCTCAGTAACCGAACAATCTGCTGATGCCTTGGAATATATATCCATCTTTTCTTGTTGATCAAGATCGTAATACTAAAGGCTGGTGGTAATAGGCGTAATCCTATTCATGGAATGATTAACTCAACCCTATCAATTTAGTGACTAATGGAGAAAACAAGTTGTTGAATTACAAATGTCAATAGATCTCATTTTTCTGCTGATTTTATTTCCTCTAGATTTGTACCTACCACCCACAAACATTCCACTTTCTTACATTTCAGATGCTTTTTCCTTCTCTTCAATTAAAATGTGTGCTGAGCCTTTCAGCTGCAGAACAGCTTTCTGGCTGGGGAAGATAACTCTGTGTTTGGTTCCTTGCCTGACTCAATACCATGTTGATCATAAGGGTGAAGTTTCATCCTAGAAAGGATGAGTGCCCTTCCTGAAAGTTTTATCTACTAATGGGAGGAAAGTAAGAGGTTGGGTTTCAGGCCAGTTATCAGCAGGAAAAATTCTGATGAAAGAAGAGCATCTCAGTGGGACTCATTGTTCCTTGCAAGAGAAGACTTGAGCACTAGGATTAATAGCTGCAATGTGAATGAGTTCTAGGCTGCTCCAGCAGGACTGATGCTGCTGCTTTTCATGCCCTCAGACTGCCAGTTCCTGTCCTTATGTGTAATTTCTCTTGAGATAGCAAAGACTTCTTAGCTCATCTCTTCTCATGCTGGTATGGGTTAGTATCCTAGTAGCAAAGCATTACCTTTGTTCAGATCATTTCCAGTTACATCTCTCCTGTCCCTTCACTTGTGAGATTCTTCCACATGCTGATCTGTCTCTTTCCTAGGGCAACTCTTCTGATGTCAGGCATAAATGTCTTGTTTCTCAAATTCTTCTGGTCAAAGCTCTTTATAAAGTTAAATCAGTAATTTCTTCCTTTAGTACTTGCATCTCTGAAATTCTTGTTCAACTGTCCAGTTTCCCCACTGAGCTGTTTCTCAGGCAAGCTGTGTAAATTTTCAGCTGTTTTGATCTTTTATTCCCAAGCTGATCCCCTCAAGCCTTTAGAGGGGGACACAGAACGAAAAGCAGCATCACAAATGCGACGAAGGCACTAATAGTAGTGTTTGTACTCTCTCCAGCGTACCTAGGCTGAAATTATACTGGCTTCCAATAATTTGCTTGGCCCTCTCTGTATTAATACTTTTGAATGATTTCACACTGCCCCTAACACCCCCCTCCTTGGATGATATTAGTTTGATTTCTCAAAAGTAGGGCTGATATTATTTTTCTGCCCTGGTTCTGATCACTTGCCTTATTTGTGTCCTGACTTCTGTTCAGCTTCTCCCAAATTAGCCTTGTCTGTGGATTTCATTAGTGCTGTTTACTTCCTCTTCTAGCTCTCATGAAAGATGAAAACAGCTTTAAACCTTTGATGTTTATGCATCAGCCAACAGTCAGTTTGAAAATTGTTTTCTTCTTATTTTACATGAATCCTATATTTGATGGAGTCTTTAAGCCAAGTAGGTTGGCAAAGAGGGAATAGTATTTTCTTCATTCCTGCCTTGGAAGGTAAGACTGCCATTTTCCCTTCCCACAAAGGTGATGATCTGCCTGTGAAGCCCAAGAAGGAATGGATTCACATGGACAATGTGGAGTTTGAGAAGCTGGAATGGATGAAAGATTTGCCCGCCCCTCAGCAGAAGAAAACCAAAAAGGTTTGAAAGCAGAAACTGATATTTTTCATGTTTGTGTCTGGACTGTGCTTCACAGCAGTAACAGTTTTGAAGGCTTCAAAAACTAGTCCTCTGGTTACTCAATCTGTAAGATTTCATCAGGCTGGGAGATTCCCCAGTTTCTTGTACAGGCTAGATGATACATGGTCAATTAAGTCTGTAGTGCTCAAGAGAGCTAGGAAGTGAGAATTTAGGAGCTGTAATCGGGAATGAAACAGGTCTGAAAGCTAAGAAAAAAGGAAAGGGGGGAGTAAATTTTTTTTTAAGAATTTGAGGCCTGACCTGGGGAGTTTTTGAACTGTCACCTTCCAGCAGTTGATATAAAAAGTGGTATTTTAAGTGGTGAATGGAGTGGAAGGCAATAGAAATAATCTTTTTCTCCTTCCACCCTTTCATTGTAGGGAATGCAAGCTCGATTCAGTTTAAAGGGAGAATTAATTCCTGCAGATGCTGACTTACCAACACATCTAGGCCTGCATCACCATGGAGAAGAGGCAGAGGTAGGTGTAATGTAGTAGAAAGGACGCACCTATTTGTGTTTTCTGTGTTTGATTTGGCAGATTCCTTTTGTGTCAAAGCTTTTTAGTGACAAAAACCTTAGGAAGGTGTGGATTGGTGATGTTCTTTTGAAACAAGCTCCTGAGGAGAAGTTGGATCTGCATGCATTAACTGCTTTGCTTTCAGAAAACTCCATTAATGCTTTTTATCTTAAATGCCATTAAGGGTCTGTGGCGTTGGAAAAAAGTGCACATACCTCATTTTGTTAAGGAGTCAGTTTTCTCCTGTCACGTCAATGGTTAAAATCTCTTTTGCAATTGCCACAAAGCAGCGAACAACATTGCATTGCAGCTTATCTCCCATTATGCAGTATTTTACAGTTAATCTTATTTTAAGGGGCCTGTTTTTACCTATAGCTGAGTTTTTTGTTGATTTGTTTTTTTTTTTTTCCTTTTTTTGTTCCTCCCCATTTAGAGGGCTGGTTATTCTCTCCAAGAGCTCTTTCATTTGTCTCGCAGTCAAGTTATTCAACAGAGGACACTGGCTCTACAAGTCTTGGGTCGTATTGTTCAGAAGGTAAGTAACTTTCCATGGAATTCTTCCCCATAATTCAAGTTTCTGGTGGATCATGGCCCAGATTCTCTGGTACTAGTTGTTTGCTTTCTACTATTCAATGAAGTTGAGCAAAATCACCAGCAAGGCATTCTTTTTCTGAGGATCTCCTTATTGTTAGAAAAGTTAAGTGTTGGGGCATAAGAGTTACAGGTTTCTCTGGAGGGAGATGCTTCCAAGCGTTGTTCAGCAGCAGTGCTGCAGCTTCAGTTCTGCTGTTGCTTTGAACACAAGTTATTTTTTTGGTGTTACTTTTGTGACAAACCTATCCTTGGCAATGACCCTTTCAATCCTGTTGTCTGAGCCAGCTTCATGATGTGCTTTTTCTGTAGGAGGTGAGAATGAACCAGCCTACTCGTAGAGCAATGTGCCAATAGCATAAAGCAAAATGAATATTTACTTCTGTGCATGTTTCCACCTAACTCTTAGGGGAAGTGCTAACCTTCCCTCCAACAGCAGTGGAGGCAGAGAAGAAGAAACAATGTGGTTTTGAGAACGATGGAGCAGAACAGGATGAAGTCAGAAGATGGGTCCAGACTTTAGAAAGGAAGGTTTCCTGCATTAAGGAACTGGAGTTGCATGCCTCTGTAGAATGAAGAGAGGAGAGAATAAAGGGAAAAAAAAACCTGCACACAGTTTAGCTGCTTTGTAGTAGAAATGGGAAGAGGCAGACATGCAGAATGTTGAGATGAACCCAGTTTAGATGACACAGCTTTAACACTGGCTCTGTGTGGCACACATTTCAGGCCAGGGCTGGAGAGTTTGCTTCCTCCTTGAAGGGCAGCATTCTGCGTCTGCTGCTTGATGCTGGGTTTCTCTTCTTGCTGCGCTTCTCGCTGGATGATGCAGTGGATAACGTCATGGCAGCATCTGTTGGTGCTCTCCGGGCTTTGCTGGTGTCACTCGATGATGAGGTGAGACAATCATTAAGTGCCTAGGCTTGATTTCATGCTGGGCTGTTTATAGGAATCCGAATGAAAAGACATGGTAAGTAGCTTGAACAAAGGCTTTCTTAATGGTTGGGTTAGCTTAATGGTCAATGGAATGCCATTGCTGTGCTTTGGGACAGACAAGGGAGTGTGTTATCCCAGTCTGAGAGATTCAGACATCTTTTCTCCTGTTTGAATTAGTTCTGCCCCATGATTAAATTCAGTGCAGGTTGCTGAGGTTCTCTTCCTTTTGACATCTTTACAATCTAGATCAGGCCACTACTAATGTATGTGTACAACTTAGTTTTTTTTTTAGTATGGCCTCTTATGTTGTTGGCTTCTTGCCTTGTAGTTTTTCTGCTTCTGAACAGATTAAATATTCTCCCTGCTTTCCCTTATGCCTCGTAATGATGCTGTTTTCTTTTTCTCTCATTGTCCATTTTCTGCTGTTCTCAAATGCTTTTCTTACACTGATACATATCTAATTTTGCCTTCTCGTGCGTCTATTTTCTCCTTGATGCTTTTTCTCCTGTTAGAACGTTGAAACTTCTTTTGGGTGTTCAGAGATACTAGAGAACCCTGAGGAGCAAGACTAAGATGTCTTCCTGGTTGGACAGAAGTAGTCTTTATAGGCAAAGCATTCTCTGGGCTGTATTTCAAGTTCCTTCCATGAGAGCTGCTCCTGTGTCAGACTGCAAAGGGGCTGGTGATAGAGAAGAGTGGGTAGATCTCAAGAAGCCCCCTGCAACTTTTCCAAGGCCTTTAGAGCTTTGCCTAGTGGACAGGCAAGAGAAATGAAGGACTGGGTAGCTCCTTTTCTAAGCTATGAGCCTAATGGTATTCTAGATGAGTCCTGCCTGCCTGTGGTAGGTAATTAATGCTATGAATTAGCTTCTTAAAGTGCTTTTCTTTCTTCTGATATTACTCTGGTTCATAACTGTCTGCAGTGCTCTGATTCTCAGGTCAAAGCCTGTGGTGTGATGTCTTGTATAAGCAGGGATTGCTGACTCTCTCAATGCCAAAAGCAGTGCTGTGAGTGCTGTGTCAGTATATTTTTCTCATTCAGAGAGTCTTTCCTAGAGTCTCACGCTGCTGAGTTTCAAAAGGTCTCTGAGGAAGCGACGGGGCTGGAAGTCTGGCCTTTTGCTCCAGGATTTGGAAGACAAACAGGATTTATCCCCACTATAAACACAGAAGATCAACATACATAAAAATCATGCAGTCTGAAGGTTTTGTTCATTCATCAATGGCTATGGAAAGAAGCACCTTTCTCTTTGTTTCCTTTGAAGATCCAGATACTCTGTCTTATGCTTTTCCTTCTCTTGGTGGAAGGAAGGCTATAGTCCCAAACTCTGTATTCCAGATGGAATCCTCATAGCTTCATCCCCCAAAGTCAGGCCTCTTCTGACCACGTCATTCACTCACTTACCAACCTTGTTTAATATTGCTTTTTTAACACTTTTTTTTAATGTCTGTTAATAACTTGCACTTCCTTGGCACTTCCATTTGAAATTTTTCAAAACAGCTCAGGGTTTAGTTGAAGTCTACCACTTCTTTCTGACTAATGTGGTAGTTATTTCTGAGTGCCAGTTCAGGAAATGGAAATTTAAAGCAGTTATTAAGTAGTGCAAGCATTCAATTTGACTGTCTTTTATATTCTAAAACATTTTGAGGGAAGTAAGTCTGCTATGGGAGCAATCCCCTCTCTGAAGAGTTGAAAGCTCACTTATTGCAGTATTGCCCTAGAACTTGAGAGTATCTGACACTGTCATTAACTGTGAACAAAAAAGGGGTTTTGTATTTGCTGAAGCTGGGGAGTGTTCAGACAAAAGCCAAACAAACGTGAAAAAATACATCAGGCAGTCTTTATTTTAACATACCATTTTTACATGACCGTTCTGTATTATTTGTGACCCAAGTTCCACACAGATCCAGAAATGGGAATAGAGCCAATAAATGCCAAATTTTAGTTTAACTTCTAGAGTCTTGGTGGTTTATTTAGTTTTATCTTAAATGTTTTCCTGTTAAGCTGCATTTCTGTTACCTGCGTAGTGAATTTAATTCACCTCATAGTAATTGGTTTTCATGTTTTCCCAGGTGTGGGTCATAGGTTAAAATCACTTCCCTGAAAAAGCATTGCATTCTACTTGTACATGTCTAGAATATCCGTTATTGTGTTCCTGGGGTTAGGTGGGAATCAATAAAGCATTCCATAATCAAAAGCATCCTTGAAACGTTTTTGTCTTCCGTCATTTCTTTGTGAGAATTTTATTTTATGTGCTTTTATTCTCCTTATAGAAATATCTTGATTGGACGTTCTCATGGTATCAAGGGATGGCTGCATTCCCCTTTGTCCCCAACAATGAGGAGGAAGAAGAGGAGGAAGAGGAAGAATTAAATGGAACAGAGAAGTCTCAAGATAAAAAATTAAAGGATGAAAACAAGCCAGATCCAGATGTGGCCCGATACGATGTTGTAAAGGTGTGCTAGACCTGAAGTCTTTTTAGGAAAATAAGCTCTGCACCGCGGCTATTGTGTGCTGTAGAACCGTCTGTCCTTCTGTCTATGCTATTAAGAACATTCTGAACAAGAATTAGAACTCTTCCCTGTTGGATGTTATGTTTCTGTCATATATTACCAGAAGGGTAATTTTATTGATCTCTAAAAATGTTGAGACTTGACCTGTGTGATTTCAGTATCATTAATTATCTCTAACTCCCCCTAGGGAAATTAGCAACAAGAACACTGATGACCTTGTAAGACTTGCTGAAAGACTGCTTACAGACATGATTTTCAAGCTCACTTACTTGAGCTAAAAGTGAAAAGGTTCCAACCACTATTAAAGTCTCTGTATGCACTTTTGTGAAATTAAACATGAGTGTCACAGCTGGGTAGTTCAGAACTAGTTAGATTTGTACAATGACACTCTTTATATTTGACATAAGGTGAATACTTAGCATTTCCCAATTTCATTCTTCATATTTGCATTTCTCAGATAGAGTTACAGCATTTGGAAGGAATTCCTCACATATTTGAGCTTAATCCCACATTCCTGATAGGAGATCTAAAAATAGCAATCTTTGTTACCTCAAACCCAACGTTGGTGGAGCTGATGCAACTCTCTTGCCTGCTGCAATCGTTAAAACCTGTGATCGCATCCCTTAGTCTATGTGCTTGAGCCTGTGTTCGAATGGCACTTGGTTAAAAGCTTTACTGGGCAAATGAATTACTGTACTTGGGCATCTGGTCTCATTTAGAGGCTTCGTGATTTCACATGTATTCTACTAGGTGACACTGTTTAAAAAGCTTAACAAAAGAGTTGTAGATAGAAGAGATGAGATCAGTTTGTGATTCTGAAAACAGTTGCATTGTTCAGCATAATGGATTTTAACTTGTGCCAAGTGGCCCGAACTCAGAAGATATTTGGGATAAAATTCTCCACTGTTCCAGTTGTTGTAAAATTCCATTTCACACCTGCTTGTTGGCTGTTACAACCCAATTACTCCACACAGTTGGAAAAGGAGTATTTAAACTCAGTTGAACTCAGTCAGGCCTGGAACTACAGCCTTGGTTGGATACAACTTTTTAAAAGTATTGATACTTTTGAACTCGGGTGTTGTGGAGTTACCTTTTCCCAGAACTAGGAATGCATAATGCTGTCACTTAAACTGAAGGTTTGTTGCCTAGCACTGCCACTGATCATGGTCTTCTGCTCTGTGAACCATAAAATAAAAATCACATCATCTCTCTGCATCTCTCTTTTCCTGCTGCAAAATAGGAATTGGTGTCGGTTCTCTGCTTCTGTGAGCTTTCTCTGACATTACAGGTACTATCAGGCAGAGTGCTGCGTTAGGTGGAGGTGATATCTAGCCAAAATGATTCAAGGAGCATGAGGACCCTCTTCAGCCACATTAGATTTTAGCAGTCCTTTATAGGGAAGGTTGTTTTCCCGTTCCCTGTTACTTACAGTTTCATACTCTGGAAAACACAAGTATCCAAACCCCACCAGTGGTCTGATTCAGAACAGAAGTTCAGTCATTCCTGCTCTCTTGAGCTAACTCTTGCTCCTTCGCTAGCGTACTGGCAAATCCGCAGAAACTTATCTCTGTTTCCCCACTGGTAATTTTAAAACTGTCTCTCTGCAGAAGATGTAATTGAATCTGCTTTTGTCTTCCAGCAACTGCAGTTCAGAGTGCTGTCATGAAGAGCATAATGGATTTTTTTTCTTTCTTTCTTTTCCTTTCAGGGACTTTTGAAGACACGGATCCAGCACCGGCTGAGGTATATCCTTGAGGTGGTACGACCTGTTCCAACAGTAGTCCTGGATATACTGCACATCCTCACCCACATAGCAAGGCACTCCTCTGAAGCATGCAGCCAGGTAAATCTCCGATTATACAGGAGCTCAGGAGTAGTAGAGAAAGGTCTGAAAAAGGGAAGAAGGAAGCAGATATAGTTATGGCAAGGAGATTAGACAAATTTGTGTGTTTTGCATGTCTTCTGCATGACTGCATAATTGCATACCTTTAGATATTTGTGCTGCCTGCTATTTCTCTGCAGCTGCTTGACTGTCCTCGGTTGATTGACACCATTGTCAGGGAATTTCTCCCTACTCAGTGGGATCCCCAAGTGGCTGAACCAGGGTGTTTACTCACCAGCCTCCATGGAGTTGCTTGCGCCACTGCTATGAAGTTCATCAGAGTGTTGGCATCTGGAGGCCGAAATGCAACAGCCAGGCTGGTGAGTGATTCTCAGAAGAGCTTTTTTGATTGCAAAGGCCTTTGTTCTCTATGCCTCACTTTCTACGTAAAGATAAAGATTAATTGGAGGTGACTGAGCTGAAGCTGAAATAATCGTTGTGAAGAAGGTGCATATGTGTGTTTTGAAGCAATTATTGACAGCATCATAATAATGATGCCTTCTGCTGTGTACCAGTAGAAGAGCTGTCTCAAGCTTTTCTCTGGTGTGTTTTTTTTTTCACATAGCGCAGTTATGCGAAATCACATAGCACAGCTCAGTGATGCTGACCAACAGCAGATGTTTAGAGCGCACATTGGTGTGTGATGCTCTGTACTCTCCCGTGTTCCAGGGATAGGCAGTTTAGGACTGTACAAACTAGAGATTTAATTGCTATCCTTGTGTTTTATAATCCTGGTTGAACTTCCTTGCCATTCGTTTGTCTTAATAACTCTAAGGCCATTTATCAGTATTTCCAACCCCTCTTATCTACTTCTGGATAGGTTTTCCACTTCAGAGATAATTGCATTCACTCATATAGGTCATCACACTGGTGCTATAAATGCATAACATCTACCAAGAGCAGCACCCATTACAGTGCAATGAGCACCTCTTCAGGTTTTTGGTTCAGTATTGTTAATAGCACCTAATAAATTGCCATCCAGGAAATTGCTGACATCAGCAGAAGAACACCAGTCTGTGCTATAAAATACAGAGAATAATGTGCTGATAATGGGTAGTGGGATATTTAAAGGCTGTTAAGTGGTGATAGGAACATAATAGAAAATCTCTGAATTTTACTCTTCCAGGCTTTGTGTACTCCAGGTGTTTCAAGGCATGCAAAAATTGCTTGCAAGGTTCCTGCCACTCAGGCTTTGGTTCTGTTGCACTCTCATGTGGCTTGTTACAGGCACTTAAACATGGGAATGGAAGATAATAAAAAACTAAATCAAAATCATCAACGTAGGAATTTATTTTAACAACGAAATTCTTCCATCTTTTCTCTGGAAGTAAATGTGACTTTGCCCCCTGTTCTGTAGGAGGGGTGTCAGAATTCATAGTTTGATTCATCAGCTCCTTTGCTTTCTTGCTGGTTTGCATTGATTTCCCTACAAGATGTCTCTAAAGCATTTGAATTTTAAATTATCTATAATATGTCCTTGTGTTATGAAAAAGACATAGTAATCTCATTTGTTTAGACAGAGCACACACAAGTTTTTGTATGTGTGGGAGAAGGAAAGAGAAGCTCTTTTTTTATAGTTAAGCAAAAATACCCAGTTGTTGGGGAGGATAAAAATTATTTCTAGAAACCTGCAAATGAGTCATGTCATGCTTAATTCAATACTAAAATAACTTCAGAACACTTCCAAAGCATCAAAATTCTATAATCTTATAAAGGTAATAGTCAGGAGGTACCCTTTTTATAAAACAAACACCGAATCATAGAAAGATTTAGGTTGTAGGACCTCTGAAAGCCATTTAGAGCGACCTCCCAAAAAGAGTATCAGCATCAGTTCAGTACTTCTGTGTACAGTGTTTTCCGTAAGATATATATTTACATGTAATTTTGACTAACGGAGTTCTATTTATGACTATTTAAAGAAGGATAATTATATATTTTTTTAAAAATCAGTTAAATGCTGCAAAGAACATCCAAAACAACAGCGTGTGTGGGCTAGACAAACCTCCCTCAGGAATGGTTTAGGTCTAGTTGATTTGTGTTGGTAACACCTAGGCATCCCTCCCAGGAATACTTCTCTCTTAATAGCCGTTGACCATTTATTGATCCTTTGTAGTATGCCCCTTAAGATTACACAAGGTAAAGACAGATTTGAACAGTGCAAGAGGAGTTTAGAATGAGCTGAATTGAAATCTGCAGCTCTTTTGGTGTGTCAGACTAATGAGGTAATGATGCATACAACTGTTGTCTTTTATCCCTTTGTCTTTTTTGTTGTTCATTCTTTTCTTTTTTGTTTTTGTTTTACAGCTTAACAAATTTGAAATGAAAAGTCGGTTAAGTCGATTTATAGCTGAAGACCCGCTGGATCTGCTCCTGCCCAGGGAAGAAGCCATCGGGCTGAGCACCGAAGCCTTCCGGCTGTGGGCTGTGGCGGCTGCCTATGGTCAGGCCTGTGATCTCTACAGGTACAGTACAAAGCTGGAGAAACAGGGGTGGAGGGCACCGCGGTGAAAATGGACGTTCTGTTCCAGAGGGGCAAATACAGGGATCTCCAGGCTCAATCTCTACTCCTTTCAGGGAGTCTTATCTCCCTTTCTTTGGCCTCCTGCAGTAAAACTCATAGTTTCTAAAGGTCTTTGTGCAGAGTATTGTCTTTTTTCTGGTTGTTCTTTATCTCCTGTGTTTAAGCACTGGTATTTTATTTCTCCTCTGTACTATGGGAGATCACCCTAACTTTTTAGAGCAGCATCTTTTTTCCCCTTGAAGGCATGAATGACCTGTGCTTGTGTGACATCAAGACACATAGTTTGCAGCACACCTAGGATTGAATCTGATGACCTAAAGACAGTGTGTGGGCAGCAGTCACCAGCATGCATGCTAAGTGAGGCACACTGATGCAGACAAACTCTGCGTGCTGCATCAACTTTCAGTTCAGTACAAGTTTTTGTGCTTGATCATCAAGGTCTGCGCTGGGATAAGTCTGACCTACCTCAAGCATTGAATCTTCTTCCTGTAATTGCACTGACTTGGAAGCACAGAGATGGCTATGGATTTGCTCTCAAGAGGAGTAAAAGGGAGGCCAGTATTAAGTTTCAGAAGGGAGATTCTCTCTGCAACAGCATTTTGTGTTCTCCAGCCCAATCAGGTGTATTGGTTAATAAAGAGTAAAAACTGTATATAATTTTTTAGCACTGTAAATCATATTGAGTAAAGAGACACAGAAGAAGATTCCTTAAATTTGCATGATGATAACTGTGGATACTTTGGCTGAGAATTTGAGAACTAGGGAAACAAGAATAAAATAAAAGTAGTTTTTCCAAGAGATTATTGGAATACTTGGAGGCAGAGTATTAGATAGGTCCCATTCAGATGCATTTGGAACGATAGTATTCTTCCTTTGTCATCTTTTTTCCATGTTTATTTTTGTTATTTTGGTGGTGGTGATGGTTTTTATAAACTCATTTTATCAATCTTTATAAATATGTGATGGGAGGGTGTAAAGAAGATAGAGCCAGGTTCTTCCAGTGGTATGAAGTGAAAGTACAAGAAGCAATGGGCACAAATGGAAATACAGGAAATTTCACTTAAGTGTAAGAAAAAGATTTTTACTGTGAAGGCGATCAAACACTGGAGCAGGTTGCACAGGGAGATTGTGGACTCTGCTTCCTTGAAGATATTCAGAATCCAACTGGACATATTCCTGGGCAAACTTGCTCTAGCTGACCTGGCTTGACCAGAGAGTTGAAATATAGATCATCTTCAAAGACCCCTTCCAGCCTTATCTATTCTGTGATTCATACTGTAGGGATCTCTACCCTGTGCTGGTGAGGATACTGCAGTCCCTGCCTGAATTGCTCAACACTTGCCGTGGGAAGAGCCCTATGATTGAGTTGTCTGTCCAGCGAGCTACGGCAGTAGTTACTTTGCTAATACACGTGACGCAAACAGCAGGCTACGCGGCAGAGCTGCAGGCCAAGCTGAGCAGGTAGGCCCTCTCTGTCACCAGTTCTGTGTATCTGAGTAGTTGGCATCCTGTCTTCCCTCTCTTTGGTTTGGACACCTGGCTATCACATTCTTTTTTTCTTTCATTTTGGATGGTTTACTGTCCCACATGTGAATTCCTGCATGGTGGGGTGTATTGCCTCTGACACAAGGTCAGAAGGGGTTTCTAGACTGACAGCTGTATATCTGCTAGCTTGGTAAAAGGCAGGAGTAAAAATCTGTGTTCAGCTACAGGCAGAAGGGCAGCGTTAGCCAAATGCCTTGCTGAAAGGAGCTAGGAACTTCTTTGACTTTCCCACTGAGGAAAAGGAAGTAACCTCCCTGAGGTTTGGGGGAAAGAACCTCTCTGCAGAGACCAAGATGAGTCAGGATTAAGAGGCTGTTGGTTTTCATAGACATCAAAGCGGTATGATTTGCTGAAGACGCAGCTACTTTTTCTGGTGAAAAGCAAGAAACTCTATACCTAAATTGGATACTAAGGTAGTGTGTCCAGTAAAACTAGAGCATAGCTCAAGGACAGAGTAGTGCAGGTGAAGAAACTTCAGCTTCCATGAGTAGATTCTGCATTTATCCTTTCTGCCTAAATTGATTTGGTCTGGTCTGTGGGAATGTGCAAAGACTTTTTTTCCACTAGTGCCTGTTGTCGGGTATCGCCTTCCAGACTACTTGCAATTGGAAATCTTGCTATTCAAAATGATGATTCAGAGAGAAAATTGTTTCTGAGGCACATTCACTATCCTGTGTCATTCTTCCACTGTGTTTCAGTAACAACGTAGAAGATAGTGAACAGATTCCACCTCCTCCAGTAACGTGGAATCAAGTGTCAGGCTTACAGCCCTTCCTTGAGACCAGTCTGAAAAAATTCCTCCAGGAGATATCCCAGACAGAAACATGGCAAACTCTCCAGCCTCTGACCACAACTTATGTGATCTACCTGGGAGTTTACTACAATGCTTGCAGCCAACAGGTAAGGCCTGAAAATACAGGATGTCTTTTCATCTCGCCAGCATCAGCTTGTGTATTACCTCTGAAAACCTGAACTTACAGGCAATGCTGAAAAAGACAGACGTTGAGGCATCTAGCTGAAGACTAGATTTTGTGTACCACAGCTCACATCTAGGCTGCGTGGCATTTAGGGTCAGATAAGTCTGCTGATCCTTCACATTAGCAGTGCCAAATACCACTGTCTTCCTTTCTTGTCCTTTCTTCCTTTGGGCTCAGAGTCTCAATCAGGATATGTGGTAGTGCTGTGACTGTTCTGATTTACTGCAGAGATCCAAAGCATGAAGCAGATATGACCTAATTTGGCAGTCCTTTCTCCTTGTGGCCTAAATCAAGTTGCACATTTTTGCATTTCCTGTGGTTTGAGAGCGTACATGCGGACAGCTACACTACAATAATCTGGTTGGAAGATTGAGCGTTGAGGGTTATGCCATATGAACTTTGGATAGGAAACAATAAATTTATTTGCTGCCCCGCTGACATTCAAGGTGAAATTCTGTAACCCAGTTACAGTTGTAGTATGTGACCATCTTTTAAAGTGAGTTTTCTGAAGGTGACATATCAGTGTGATGCTGTTGAATAATGTCTTATACTTTAGCTACCTTAAAGATTCATGTTCTGAAGATAAATGCAAGTTTCCTCTTTAATGCCCAACTGACAGGCCTGAGTTCTGACCTGGAAGAGCTGTCTTCAGGGTGTGGGGGTAACTTAATGGCTGTAGTTATTCACACTTCTGCAACTCCTCTGAAACTTGCCCAAAGCAACTGAATTTGTTAGTTGTGGCTGGGGTGGAAACTGCCAGTATCTTTCAAAGATGTCTTCAGTGCCCCAAAGGTTGGTAGTACCCTTCACATGCTGTCATTAGGTCCTGAGCATTAGAGAATGAGGATAACCAAGAGGTTAATACTCCTTTTCAACCTTTATTGATATCCCAGAAAGAAGCTGACAAAATAATTTCTTAAGTCCTTGAACTATGACATAAGTTTTTTTTATTTCCACTTGAAAAGAAGTTCAATCATCTGCTTGTGGTTAGCAATCTAATTTAAAAAAAAAAAAAAAGCACGTAGCACGTATGAGTGGACTAGTGCAAAAAAAAATAATCAACTTGTATAGTAACTAGACTAGGGTATACTGGGACCTTCTTGGAATATTTTTGTAAGACAACTAAGAACTAAGGTTCATCTTCATGTAGATTTTACTGATTTCTGGAGGGGGATTTCATCTGGGGGAAAATTAGATTTTATGTTATAGAAATGAGTATTTCTGTATCCTAAAGCAGCATTCTAATGAAGGGAAAGAACATTAAAATTTGCCATCATGTTCCTTCAACCTGGAATATTGCTTACTAAGGTCAGAAGAATTTGGATGGTTCTCTAAAAGCCACAGATCCTCCTCTGTGCAGTGATCATCCACAGTCATGCTTTGATGGGTAGGTCAATCACACTTTATACAGTTGATTTTTTTTTTTTTTAATTTTTTTTTGTTGTTGTTGGAGACCCTCATGGTGCCACTCTGCTTTCTCAAGGTAGTTCTGATCACCTTTGTGTCATCTTCAAGTTAAATGGAAAGCTCAGCTCGTAGATGGTATGGGGAGGGGGGTTTAGCCACTTTGGGCAAGTTTTCACTTTAGGGAATCTTGATCCCAAGGATCCCATTCCTTGCTTCCAGCCAATTAAGAAATCTCTGTGATGCATTTTAATACTTGAGTGTAAGCACACCTTGAGATGCCAGCTGTCAGCTTCCACACTGCCAGCAGCGAGGCCAGCTCTAACCTAGAGCAGTACTCCATGTAGGTGATGTGGTCTGGCAAAAAGATAAACACAGAGAAAGCAATTAAATCAACCTGTCTTTTTGCCCTCCCTGGAATGCCTTTATTCACCATGTTTTCCTGTCTTTCTCCATGTCATCTGCAGCCATCAGTCAATCCAATTGACTGCTTAGAGGAGCTGGAACGTTTGACGTCTGAGGTGTTGCAGCCCCTTCTCAGCCAGCCAGCCATACACAGCATGTGGGACTTGCTCAGGTAAAATCACTTCACTGCTAAGATGCTGTTGCCAGAAGCTAAGGGAGCCTTGTTTCTATACTGTACTGTGTGGCAGTTTTCCCCCTCCCATTTCTTTTCCCTGTGCATATGTGCCCCATATGTGTGAATTAGAGTGCAGTAGGGCTCTGTCTACACCCTGCTTTGCCCTCTCTCCCCTCACAGCAAAAAGCATGATGGCCACAGAGGTTCTCTAGTTCCTCCTTTCCTACTGGTGCTGCTGCACGGTCTGCATCTCTGCCCTTCCATGTAGCTGTGTTTTTTGTATCAGTTTCAGATTGATTTTAGTCACTCTTGACTTTGATTCTTCTTTGGTTTCACTGGTTTAAAAAAAAAAAAGTAACATCAGTTTGAGTCCCTCTTACATCGGGGAGGTGAGTGTGTGTGTGCATGTACCATTCACGTGCCCTGTGTGATGCTGCTTATATAAAATGATTTAAACTAGACTGTCATCTTAAAGCTCCTGCAGAGTGTCACTAAGGCTTTGAAAGCCCCTGCAAGAAAGTGAAAGGCCAGATAGCAAACTATTCTTTCAGACATTTGGATAACATAAACTTTGTCTCTGGCTCTGGGAACTGCAGATATTCTGTCTCTCTGCTGTAGAGGGAGCCTCCCTACTAGCCTGTGATCAGCCCTCTGGAGAGGGGGAACCGAAAAGGCCTAACTTGTAGTCAGGGAGACACCTGGCTGCTTCTGAGAACACCTGATATAAAAGACACTTGAAACCTTTGGTTTTAAGTGGTATTTGAATTGTCACCATACAGTTTGGCCCATGTTCTTTCATGACTGAGAACTGAAGTCTGAAGCTTTTAGCACCAAATCTTCTAACCCAAGGGCGCTCATTAGACCCTTTCCTGCCTGTCCTTGAGGTCTGAAAACAATGGCTTTGGTCAGGCTGTAAAAGCCCATCAGCAAGAATTCTCCTAGGCTGTTCTTAACGCTGACTGGTGAAGACTCAGCTAATCTCTGCCTTAATATTTTGACAATCTTGTCTAAACATTCTGGGCAGATTAGGACCAGGAGTTCAAGGTACTCTGTGAGCCCCAGATGTGTTCACGTGTCTTCTACATGGTAATGCTGGTGGAAAGAAGAGCAATGCATTTAAAGAATTAATTCTTTGTCATAATGATATAGATCTTTGACAGGATTTGCTCCGTTGCCCCATTACCGTTGAGCAACGTGCCTATGGTCACTCTTTTTCTAGTGGTCTTGCCTGTACAGACATGGTGTGTGTAGTGTGGGCCCCGTAAGCACTGCTGGTATGAAAAGTTCTAGTTTCAGCCATGGAGTGTGAGCACACACATACCAAGAGCGATACGCACGGTCATGGTCACATACATTAAAGCTAGGTTCTTTTTGAACAGACTTTAAAAATATGCATTCCATGACTACATAAGGGGCAGCATTTTTGCAATGTCAATTTTAGATATAAGCTGGCTTTTTGGCTTTGTCTGCCAGTTTATTATTGAAAAGTCTTGAATGGGTGGGCAGCTTTATTAGCCTAGTTTATGTATTTATATGAGGAAATGCGTTTTTTTTTTCTTATCAAAGGCCCAATGCTTTCAAATGTTTGACATCAGAGATGCGTCACTGCATCAGTATTTCTTCACGTAATGAACAATTTAGCTGAAGATCAGAATTTGTGACAGCGCACTAGCATTAGCTTGTATGGCGATAGTGCTTACTTGACCAACTGTGATACTAGGTTTTTTCTTGCACAGTCTTCGGGGCTTCCGTTTTACTGCAATGTGTGGCACAGTTCACATAGTAACATTCCTACAAGACAGTTCTTCAGCAGTGTGAGTGCTTTTGACCTGACCCCTCTGTCTTTTTCTGTTCACACAGGCCATGTTCTGCTTTGTGCAACCCTCTGTCCTGTTCCCCAGCACCAGAATCTGTCTTCAACATTGCATCTCTGAGTTGCACTGGTGGCAAACCTCCTCTGAGCCTGGCTGGCTCCAAGTCACCTTTCCCCTTCCTCACTGCCCTCCTATTCCTCATCAATAGCATCACTCACATTCACAAAGGCCTGACCAGCAAGGTGAGAATAGACTTTTTCACCGTAAGTTCTAGGTGAATGATGATATGCTTGTGACGGAGGTTAGTATTAGTATCTTCCCAGGCTTAAGAGTGATGTTAGTAGGACTATTAAAAAGGAATTGTTGTGTATTTGTATTTTAAAATCTCAAAGTACTATAGAGAGAAATACCCTCATTTTCAGAACAGGTGGGAGGAGGATCTGAAAAATATCTTCTGTCTTTGAATTCCAATATCCAGTTGACACTGGGAAGCTGGAATGATAGAGCAGGTGATGAATGATGATGATGCTTAAAGGATGGATTTATAAAGAACGTTGAGAAGGGTTAAATAACTGTTGTTTGGCTAAGCAAAATGGATAACAGTGTCAGAGCAGGAAAGGGATGGTTGAAGTATATATAACAGAAAAATGGGGTAAAGTTAAACAAGAGAATGAGTGCTACAGTGGCTGAAGAGGTTTCTTCCACTTTTGGTTGCCCTGAATTTTTAGAATGAGAGAGTCATGGAAGAGTGAAAACGCTGAAGAGTAAATGGCAGAGCTCTAGAGAGATGGAGTATCTAGCATAAGCTTTCACAAAACCTTCCTCTGTCATCTTATGTTGAATTAGCTGACCGGTTATTAATAGCAATATCTGGACAGATGAGAGAAAAACTTCTTAAGCCACTGGCCAGACTTCTGCCTTACAAAGCACTATGGAAAATGTAAGCAGTGACTATTGGTTACCGGTGGTGGGGATGGTCATGATGGATGCAGGTGAGATCTGAGGCAGAAAAGCAGATATTTATCAGGCTATTTTTAAATAACCCTTTTGGAGTAGCCAACAGGAATTCTCATGGGAGAAGGTTGGGGGTAGGCCTTGGAGAGGGCTATGTTTTACTTTCCTCCAAGTACAAACTGTCTTAGTAGTATTTGTCTCCACTTCTGATTCCTTTATAGTTCAGCTCTGTGCTGGGCTTCAGAGGCTTGAAGGATTATCTGCATCAAAGCTGGCAGACCAGACCTCCCTCTGTAACGCCCTCATCTGCATGGATCCTGCGCCATGAATATCATCTGCAGTACTTTGTGTTAGCATTGGCTCGGAGAATGGTATCGTTATTAGTCCTTTCATTTCTTTCACCCAAGGAATTTACTTCACCCTGACCTCTCCAACTCATTGTGTCAGACTGGCAACTGGTCTTTGCATCCATGTACTTTCTCATATTTGACTTAGGTCTGGTGACTCTTCAGCTGTCTTTTAATGTCCATAATATCTTTACAGTTACTCATGTGGGGATTTAGATCCAAAATACTTTGGATGGCAAAATTATATTTTTGCCTGTCTTTGGGCTAGAGTGAGAACAGAATTTTCAAGTGTGCTGCCAAAAAAGATGTCTGACTATCTAAGACAACCAGGGGAAGCAGAAAGATCTTGGTATGAATGCTGACAGTTCTTGCAGTCTGCCTCAGTCTCTCACTTTCCAATGAGATCTATGTCTTGGCTGACCCTCCTGTCCTTGTTGATTGCCTTCTTGACAAATGATATAGTGCTTTTATCTGTGTTTTGTTTCCTGTACAGGCAGGCACTTGTCCGGATTATGCCCAGCATGCCTCACTCCATCACTGTGTTGCCATGGCATTGCTAAGCCGTCTGTTGCCAGGGAGTGAGCATCTGGCTTACGAGGTCCTACTGGATCTTGCCTTTAATCCAGAGTTTCTTCCGTAAGCTTTGCATTTTTTCCTTTCTGTAGTCTGGTACACAGGAAAACTTGGGAAAATTGAAAAAGGACATGTTGGCACTGCAATTTTGTCATAATTTTGGGGCTTTAATAGGGCCCACATTCAAATTTTAGTTACTCATTGGCATATTCTCCAGTCACAAGGCCTTCTAATCAGACCAGCAGTGTGGTTGCAGATTTCTCTCTAATGTACCAATGCTGAGAAATGTGACCAGTTTCTTTTGATCTCCTCTGTGGCAAGAGTCCTGTAATTCCTGATAGAACTGGTTCTCACTAAGGCCCAGCATCTGCTGTCCTGAGAGTAGTGAGTCTAGAAAATACATGGGAATTTGACATAACCTGAAAAGCTTACTAAATCTTCCTCAAACCCTTACTATATACAAGTTCTTACACAAATTTTTGCTAATTTGACAACTGTGATGTCTTCCACCTTACACTGGAAGAAATCATGAGCATCTCAAATGTGAAGCCTCTGATGTCTGGCCAAGAAAATGGTAGCACTTTACCTTGTTCATTGCAATGTCTCTGAAATTTGCCATGGCACATCCCTGTAGGAGGTTGGACCAAGGTGCTGCAAGGAGATGGAGAAGAGTATTCCTGAAAGAAGGAAAGTTTGTGGGTGGGTTTGTTTGGGAGTTGGTTCTTTTGGTTTTTTGTTTTGTTTTGTTTTTTTAACAAATACCTGCTATAGAGCTACCATTTTGTGAGGATTTGGCAAGTAATCTGAGACCATGGTCAGTCCCTGGTCTGAGATCGTGGCACGTGGGCTTGACAAACACCCCCCTACCCCCAGGTTCTAACTGCCAGTCTGTATGGTTCCCCTGACCTTGCCGCTGCCGGCTGCAACGCTACTATTTCGAGAATTGTCTTATTGATTCATGTAGGCCTTGTATGATACGCGGTATTTTATCTCAGCACCCTGACAGCGGTGTTGGTAAGTAGACTGCCTCTCTGGACGAGGGGTTGCAGCCTCCACACCAGACTGCTGGCATTGTGTGGAGGTTTTTCATGGCAAGGCCTTAGTGTTGCTAACTCCAAATGTAGTTCCGTAAATTCCCTGTAAATATCAAGATAGCTGATGCTTTACAGGCACTCAGTATTGCCATAGCTGAATGCTGTAGAAAGTGTTGTGAGTGCTGTGCATATATTACTCTCCCTGATCCAGGAACATTGTAGAGATGAATTTCTGTGATGTTTTGTTTGTTTGGTGATTTGTGGTTTGGTTTTTTTTTTGTTTGTTTGTTTCTTATTTTGATGTTTGTCTTTATCTTACAGTGAAGGGAAAGCTGGAGGGCCAGAAGCAGCTGACTTCTCTGATATCCTGCATCTGGGGACCAGTGCCAAACTGACACAGCCTGGCTCTGCGGCAGCATTTTTTTCTAAGGCTACTCGTGGTGCCCTGCTGAGAGAATCATACCAGAATCTGCCTTTCATCCGCTCCTGCTACCTTTCTCATTTTGTCCACTTGCAACCTACCCTTTTGCGTTCCCAAGCATCCTACCAAGGACGGAATTATCTCATCCAGTCAATGCTGCTTCCTGAGGTCAAAGGACCCATCCTCCCTTCAGACTGGCCGTTCTTTCCGCTTATCAGCCTCTACAACAAAGTGACTAATGCAGAGACACGTGGGGCTGTACTGAACTCTCTCCCACTTGATCTCGTCAACACTGTGACCTGGAACCTGCAGTGGGTCTTGTTGCTGGAAACCTGGCGTGCTAAAACCCTTCAGAGCATCCCAGCTGCTGCCAAACTTGCACGGCTTATGTGTGTCTTCCTCACAGGTGGTGACCTTTTTCTAGAAGCACCGATCCACCGATACACAGCTGCCCTTCTCTCTGTGTATTGCCAATCCAAGGCATTGGATTCTCTGAACTTGGATGCTCCTCTCCCTGGTTTGGCTTCCTTCCACGATCTCTATATAAGCCTCCTAGAGCAGTTTGAAGGTGTCTCCTTTGGAGATCCACTCTTTGGAGTCTTTGTTCTTCTACCTCTACAGAAGCGTTTCAGCGTTCATCTACGTCTCTCTGTTTTTGGAGAGCACACAAGTATCCTGCGGGCACTGGGAGTGCCGCTCCAGCAGGTAATCCTGGCTTATGGTAGTTGCCTGTCACTGCCTATTTCTGGGTTACTGGGCTCTTGTCTCTGTTTCTCCAACCTTGATTTGGGCATCCTCCCAGCACTTCCCCTTCTTCCTCATCCCTCCAGTTGAATAATCATGCATTCTTTGCTTAGAAGTTTTTCATTCTCCCTGAAGAAAGTCCAACACATGGAATGTAAAATAGAATAGGAATGGAGATCAATGTTCTTTTGATTTAGGGCTGTGACAGCAGTGTATACATTTTTCTCTTTTTTTTTCTTTCTTTTTTTTTTTTAAAGAGCTTGATTGATTGTAGATCTGAAGAACAGAGTCCAGTCCCTGTAGGTGCAGGCCCTTGTCACATAATAGTTTTCAGAAACCTATTGAACTTTGTTTTGAGAGCAGATAGTGTGTATATGCGGAGGGCAGGAGCTGTGAAATTGTTCAGTCTTCAGTGGAAACTGTCCCACATCCTGCTTGGTGTAATGATTGAGAACCTTCTAATTTATGGCCTGAATATATATAGGGCTGGTCTGCACTCCATGTTCTTCTGCCAGCAATTACCTTTCCCTTAAATAAGTCTTTTCTCACCTCGGTGAGAATCTTTTCCTTGCCCAATGCATGGACAAACAGTCATTTTCCCTCTCAACCATGCTTCCACATTTAGTTACACTGGAGTTGTGCTTTGCTGGGTAACTCAGTGAAATATTTGATTTTTCAAGTGCAGGACTGCATTTCTTTTGAATGAGCAGAGCACAAGAGATGGAATTTAGCTGGCTTTAAGTTCTATGTCAGTTGACAGACAATACCTGATCTAGCCTAAAGTTTGCTAATACAAAGATAACCTTTCAAAATTTTTTTTACAAACCACTGTGAACCAGCAGTTTACATGGGATCAGTGCTTTCCATTTGTGTGGTTGCAGCGCTTTTGCTCTGGTTGTAGTAGCCCTCCAGCCAGTTTTTCCATATCATTATGGCCAGAGGAGCCTTTGTTTCTTAAGCCAAGTAAGCCAAGATATTCTGGCCTGCTTCTTATGATAACCTCTTTGTTCTCTTGATGTTCCCAGTAGCCCTTCCTTGTCTTTATTCCAGTTCCACAAATATCTGTAGGAACAGAGCTGAACACTGTATTCTAGATAAAAGCCTTGATTCTATGTCACGTGCTTTATCTTGTCTTGATCCCTCAACACCAGATCCCTCAGTACCATCAGAATTGTGGCATATGTTACAATGGAGAAGATTTCAAAGCAGATTGTTTTTCACGTGCTTAGAAATTTTTTAAATGCCGAATACTTTGAACAATGTTTTCATTGCTGTATTGCTTGAAAACAAACTATGTGTTGGAAAATTTGAACAAGATCACTTGAGGAGGTGGTGTTATTTGGGTTTTTTCCCTTTTTGTCTTGAGTTAAAAATACCCTAGCGGGCAGTAGGAATATCCTAGCAGGCAGACTGCTTTTTGAGTTGAATAAAATCAATGATTATCTTTGATCATGCCAAGAAGATGCTCCAAAGTGAAATATGTAATTTTAGCTCTAGAGAACTTATCTCAAAATTGAGAAGAATAAAAATTGGACTTCTGGAGAGGGGAGAAGAAAACAAAACTAAGTTGTTACTAAAAGCTTTTCTAACCTATTTTTTTAAGCTAGACAGTGAAGTCAGAAAACGTTGGAAGCTTCACTTGACAACAACATTAACTCTGGCACATATATCTGCTTTCCTTTTCTGGCTAAATGCATAGGTCAGTGTAAGCCTCTCTGGTACATTAGCAGGATGTGGTGCTGTTGAAAGTACTCTTGTCTCCTCACTTTGAAACCATGCTTCTTACCTGTGCCAAAAAGCAACTGCAGTGATTTAACCAGTAAAACATCTCCCCATAAAGCTGAAGAGGTCTTGAGGAGGCTTTGTCAAAGACATGACACATTAGTCAATGTGGGCAGTAACAGCTCTGCTCCAAATGGGAGTTGGGCCAGCGAGGTACATTGTGTTTTATCGGAGTGCATGCACAAACAGCTGGGGAAGGGCACCCTAAAGTCACGAACTTCCCCCACTACTTAGGCACTGACAAAAGTTGTAATGTTGCCTCTGGGTGGGTTTTTTGCAGTTTCCTGTGCCTCTCGAGCGATACACTTCCCCTCCTGAGGATAACCTGAACCTCCTGCGACTCTACTTCCGAACACTGGTCACTGGTGCACTGCGCCACACCTGGTGCCCTGTTCTTTACGTGGTGGCTGTGGCTCATGTGAACAGCTTTA
Organism: Pelecanoides urinatrix; assembly: GCA_013400755.1. Classification (NCBI taxonomy): domain Eukaryota; kingdom Metazoa; phylum Chordata; class Aves; order Procellariiformes; family Procellariidae; genus Pelecanoides; species Pelecanoides urinatrix. The sequence continues at coordinate 29,736 of VZTQ01001192.1, forward strand.
TTTTCTCCCAAGACAGCACGACGCAGGTAGGTAATGGATAGCAGAGGCTCAGGGCTGAAAGCTTTGAGTTTTGCATCTGCTCTTCCCAAGGTCCAGTGTGGCTTGTGGTGAATCACTGACCCTGGGCTTGAAAATAAAGATTGTAAGCAAATGTTTTGAGGACTGGTCAGCTGTTTGAGAATCCACATATGAGATGTGGACAGCAGCTCTTGTTCATTATACCCTAAAGCACTTGCATAAATGGTAGCCAATCCTACATAAACCTTTGAAGTCAGCAACTACGTGGGCTATGGTACGGGGGGAAGAATGAAGCAGAGAGGATGAGGGAGCTGATCAGGCAGAGACAGCTTTAATAGATTTAGCCTCTGCCTGGGGCAGTCTTAAGGTTAAGAGTACTCTTTCCTTTCACCTTGCTTGAATCATCAAGCAGAACCCCCCCCTGACCTTGGGGCCTCTAGCAATGATTACTTGTGCTAACACTTCACCTCTGATCTACACTTCTACCTGAAAGTTGAGAAGTCAGCTGAGTTTCAGGTCAGGGGAAGGAGGAGGGAGGCAGGATCCAAGCAATACCATCTCAAGCCCTTTCTGATGGAACAAGCTGCTCTTTGGAGCATTGTCATAATGAGCAAAGCATCCTCCTGGAGTGCTGTATGCCCATGGGCAAAGGTTGCACTGCGTCGTATTAAGCAAACTATGTGTTTTGTTCTCAGGAGACTGATGCTGCTCGGAAAAGCATGCTGCGGAAGACATGGCTGCTAGTGGATGAGGTAGGATCTGTAAGGTTCAGTCTGTGCCACTGGGACTTAAGTTTTTCAGGCACGGTGCTTTTACAGATTTACCTTTGGCTTTTGAAATTTGTGTTTAACTATCTTGCTAATTTGAGAATGAGAGGAGATTAGCAGCAGGATTTTTGACCTGCGATGGCTATAAATACTGTTATCCATTTCTTTTAGTAATTGAACTCAAAGCACTGAGCCCATTGGAACCTAGATGAATCTCCTGTACTGTATTTCCATGCCTCTTGCCCAAGCTGCATTATATCTGGATAGTGAGAGGTCCTAGAGAGATGATTCTAGCACAGCTATGAATAGGTGGCCAGCAGTGATCTCCCTTAACTCTTAGTTGGAAGCTTCGCCTGAAAAGAACAAAACAGATGTAAGGTTTCTCTTTTTCTCAGGGAGCTTCCCAAAGTCTAACATTTGTGTGACAGAGCTGGGTTATTTGGCCCTTTATGTTTAGTGTCCAGGGTAAATTCTTAGATCCCACTCAAAACTGCGTTTGGGCTTCTGGCAAGAAGTCATTGTGAGGGCTTGTTGGGGAGACAGTGGAGTTGTGTTCAGAAGAGGAAATCCCATGCAAATCAAAAGATAGCATAGCTCTTCTATGAAGATGATGCAATTAAATATGTTGGGCATGATGGAATTGCTCTATCTGGCAGGTCGCTCTGTTGTGTTGGAGACAGTGTGGAAAAGATTAGATTCTTTTCAGACATGCTTATTGGCTGCTGTTTCTTTCTTCAGACCTTGAAAAAGCACCTACTCTACTACAGAGTGCTGAATGCAGAGAGCCCTTTGGGATTTGACCTTTATGAGCAGCTCCCTCCCATGCGACTGAAGTACCTGCAGATGGTGACACAGAAAGAAAAAAAGGAGAATGCACCAGCGCTAGTCTCATAGCAAAACACTTGTGCAAGAAGACGGCCAAGAATGGAAGAGCTCAGCTTATGCTTTACTGATGAAACTACGTACACTTCAGACAGTTTCAGTGTCTTACCTGGACTCTCTTGGCACCTTTGCGAAGTGAAGCACTAGTAGAATGCTCCCAGCCCTGCAGAACAATACACATCGTCTCAAGATATGGCAATATGTATGAGTGGCCTCTCCATGACAAATGCTGGAGCATTTTCCTCCATTCTCTTTCAGGTTGTTCTGCTTATCCCGGAGAAGGTGAGAATGTGTATGAGAGGCACAGGACTGCTGAATAAACTGAAGGCAGTGGAAAAGCTATTTTGTTCAGTCAGGCTAGAGACTGTGGGTTCTCTAGCCACAGATCTTTCCCTTGCCTTTTTTGTACCCTGAGTTTTGAATGGTCCTTTCCCCACGCTGTCCCCTGCGAATAAAATGACAATACAGCAGGGAAGAAGCTGCTCCTGAGAGCTTTTTTTTTTTTTTTTTTAAATATGTATAAAAGCAGTTTCTCCAGGACAGTGTTCTGTGCACACAATCAGTCACACAGATGTATTGTGTCAGACTTCTAAGAAATAATGTTTCCTAGTGCAGTGGTACAAACTCTGGATATCCTCCCTTGGCTGTCTTTTGGATAGTCTCTAAACTGCTTTCTTTTCTCCCTTAATTTGATTACATGTATAACAAGATCAAAAATAATTTCTTTGCAGGGCAGGATGCTTGGCAGTAACCATTCCCCATTAGAGGGGGAAAAAAAAAAGCAAAACCAAGTATCTGCTTGTTTAACTAGAATACATATTGGTTGCTCTCTGAGAAGAGGGGAATGTAATTTAAATTTTGAAGTGGAGTTCCTAAGTTTAAAACTAATTTTAAAATGCATGATTTGATCCCACTTCTACATCCAAATTCTGTATTGCAGCCTCAGACACAAGGGCTACAAATATAATGCCCTAAAATGCTCATCACACGTGCCAGGTCAAGTCCACAATTTACCCTAGGTGTGTTCTCACTGGATGTTTCATTTTTATCCAATAATTTTTGCAGAACTATGGTCACTCTGGCAGGCTTTTGTTTGGAGAACTTAGTTTTATGAACAAAACTTGTGTTTTGTTCTGGAAGGCACAGGGTGATGCCTAGCCTAGAAGACCTAAGCTTCTCTCTATATCTGTCAAACAGGCCAAGCTAGCTTCCCTCCAGAGAAACCATGCCTGTATTAACCTTGCTCCAGTGAATGTCCTAATAAGAATGTGAAACATTGTTAATAGGCCAGCTTGTAATTGTTGAAATTGTTCCAGACAGGAAACAAATTCTAGCTAGCAACTTTATGGCTGTGGTGCTGTCTTTGCATTGGCAGTTTTCTAAGTGTACCAGTCCCCCTTAGGTTGCCAGAAGATAGTGTTTCATCTTTTTCCCCCCTTATTTCAGACAGGACATGGGCAGAACTGATGTTTCATTTTAATCTCTCTTTTTAAAATTTTTTTTTCTTCCCTGCCCCATTGCAGCTTTTGATCTCTGGTTTCTCTCTGCTGCAGGTCAATGGTACATAAAGTAACAAAAGCACAGTGGTCAACACGGGTTTTTTGTTGTTAATTATTTTAAAAGTATTTGATGTGATTAAAAGTTTTATCAAAGGCATTCAAGTTTCTATTCTGTCTAGATGGTGAGAGCCCAGCAGTTGTCTTTCAAGAGCAATGGATGGTAAAATGTAAGGACTCCTAGCTGCCTATTTAAGAGCAGCCTTCATCAAGGACTTTGTGTTTTACTTTTTAGACCTCCAGTTATATAAACTCTTAGAGTCCTTTGTGCGATGCAAAGTTGAATTTTGTAATGTGTGCAGGGTGTAAATAAATATTTTGATAGCTCTGCAGGTTTTTTTGGAACTATGAGAATGCTCTCCTTTATTTAAATCTTTCTTGAGTTTGGATAGTTCTGTTTGCAATCTATTCGTATCTTGAGGATGCTACTGCTGTGAGGAAATCCACTAAGCTTTGGAGCTCTGTAAGAGCTCAAACTGAAGGCATCATCCTGCTTGTGTGGTGAGTCATTAACACAGGGTACCAAATGCTTTGTGTACTTGGGGAAGGTGCAGGGCGGGTATTATGTGATTTGTCACGTGCCACAGGTGGGAAGACAGTAAGAAACTGCCCACAGATGGTATTTGTAGGTGATGAGAGAGGAGGTGGATTTCATTTATTTTGTGAACTCTGGGAAGAAAAGGATCAGGCTTTTGCCTGATTCTCAAAAGCCCCTCTTGTTCCTAGATGTTCCTCGAGCCATCAGTGTATGCCCAGAAAATACCTACATCTTTTGACATGAAACTCTGATGCAAACATCAGCAATGGAGGGAAGGAAAGGAAAGGATCCCAAATCGTTCTGCAGGCCACACTTGGGTGCCGAACATTCTAAGGATGCTGCATGTGAGCTGTAAGCTTTCAAAACTTTGGCTGTCACTTGAGATGGTACAGCAATCCTAAGCTCGAATTTTTTAAGACTTTGGGCAGCCTTGTGCCAGATTTCTCTGCAGAACACTAGAGGGCATTGCTTTATCTAGTTTAAATGCAAACCTTCTCAGCTTCAGTGTGATTGGGACTTAAAAACAAAACCAAAAAACAAAAAACCCTTAAACCTGGTTTGAATTTTCTGCATTTTTTATTTTTGCATATGCTTTTGGAGAAAGTGTGGAGAATTAAATAATTTTTGATGTGATTGGTTGCCAAGAATCATGTAGTGCTTTGCCAGCAGGTGCATTTTGGAAAAATCCTGGTAGAGTGAATGGAAGCTTAAAACTTAAACTGAATGCAGTCTGAAGCAGGACCAAAGTGTGCCAGTTCTGTTAATCCAGTTTAATCCTGATTAGAGTAAGTGAGGAGATGAAGAAAATGAAAACTGTCCCAAAAACTGATGTGACTTCTTAACTCTCTATCAAAAGCTTAAAATTTCTTTGAGAAGAAAACAATTCTGCTGAAGTAAGATCCACAAATAGGTTTCTGGGGTTGAAGTGGTTCTAACTCAGAATAGCATGTTGTCTGATAACTGATCAGAAGACAAAAAAGCCACCAACAACCAAATAAAAAAATCCCCACAGATACTATCTTTTAATTCTTAGAAAGAAAGAAACTATCTTCTGGTCCTTTGTGGCTAGAAAATGCTTGGTTTCATCCAAGTTACTGATGTTATCCCACGTAGGAACAGTGGGAATCTGTACTGGGACAAATTCAGCAGGGGCTGTGCTGGAAGGCAGCAACAATGTGGTTTTAAAAACAAGTGGTTGATTGGACTGGAGATGAGTTGGAGATAATCCTTCTAGTATTGCTGTTGAGTGGGCAGGTAAGATGGTGGGGCTGCCACAGTTTTGCATCCCATAACTTCAATGGCAGCAGTTTTCTGCATTCTACTGAATCTTTCTTTGCATTTTGAAAGGGGAGAGTCTTCCCATCAGGTTGGAAGCATGTCCTTTTCTACCTAGAAGAAATGGAGTTGATTTGTGATCCTTTGACTGCGTGAGTGGTTTGAATTCCCTGGGTTTAGGATCCCTGCCTGGTGACTTGGCCCGCTTTGAGCAGGGGCAGTTCCCAAAGAAGATGTAGGCAACTCAGTAGCGAGCTGTACTACACACTGGGCTAGAACAAAGCCTGGCAGAAGAAAGTAAAGAGTTAGGCAAGGAAGAAATCAAAATAGGACTGAAACCCCACTGTATGGGGTTTTAACAGTAAAGTACATGTGAAGCATTATATGATTAAAGCATTTGCATTCCACTCTATTGACTACTTTGATAGTGGAATTTAATAATCCATTTCTAGACTAATGCATTCTGTCTGGCCACTTAATATCAGGCAAACTCTAAACACGTTTTGCTGATGAAGTCATAGACAGATAGAACAAGCCATAAGATGCGGGTGTATAAATGTAGTATAGGTCAGACAAATGCATTTCTTTTGGTGCCAGACAGAAAGTAGAGCAGAAAGGCATGTTAATCCTCGCTTTTGCTCCTTCCTAGTTCTGCAAAGTTCTCCTTGGAAATCTCATCAATGAAGTGGTGCTGCCTCCAGCTGATAATCAAATTTGGGGGCAAAACATGTTTTCTTTCAGCTTACAGAAGCTCATATAAGCTCTCACTTTACAGAGCTGGCCCTCTGATATCCCTTGTATAAATAACTTCATGGTAATTTACTGGCCTTTGCCCTAGTTCTTAAAAATTGGCTTTTTTTTCCCCCTTTGGAGAGTGTGCTGTGAAGACATGCTCTCAGAACTGCTGCTGTTCTGCATGATGAGTGGTGTTTGTATGCAGGGGTGAAATGGCCACTGTGTGCTCCCCTCCCTCCCTTTTTTTGTGGTAATCTTGATTCTCAAAACAGCTGTTGCAAAAATGCTGTATGTGGATTTCTGGCCAGCCCCAGCCCAAAGAAGAGCATGAAGAGCTCCAATTCAACCCGGCTGAAGACATATTGTGCAAAAGGACCAGACGCTGCAGCACCAGTCTCACGGTGAGCCTCCAGCCAACCCTGCCCCTGAGCAATAGCCGTGTGCAGGCTATTGACAAAGGACATTTGGGACAGAGTGACACCTGGCCCATCTTCGGGTCAGTTCCTTATCTTCTGCTGGGGCATAACTAGCAGATACCAGCAGACGCCTGTGGCTCCAGAGACCAGAGCAATATCCTTTATCCTGCTCCTGGGCAACTTTTTTGCAGTACTCTGTTGTCTGTTGAGCAACCAGATCGTTAAGTCCAGTCAGGGCAATGGATGTTTCCAGAAAGTACTGTACATGGACATCATAACAAAGTCCAAGGTATATGAGGAAGGCCAGGGGCATCTACCCTGTGTCCCCCTGCCCCAGTCTAACATGGATGACAAACCAAACCACTCATGTTAATGCTCTTTATGAAGCAGCAGCTTGTCCTGGCCACAAGAAAAAGGGGGCTTGTGTGACATAAAAATACTACTGATGTCAAAGCACAGCCACATGTGTGACAGTGTATAAGGTCGGTGCATTAGTTGATTGCTAAGGGCTGGAAGGAAGTTTTCTGGAACAATCTGGGTGCTGGGAGCTGGTCCTGAGGGGCGGCAGCTGTGGGGTTGGGCGGGTAACGGGGGACAGCTGGGCCCAGTGCCAGCCCTCAGAGAGCTTGTGGAGGGGCCAGCAGCAGCATCAATAGGAGGAAAATACTGTGTTTCATCCATTTTACCGACTTTTCCGGAGCGCTGGGTGGCTGGCAGAGGCCACAGACCAGGTTGGCAGCGTTAAACCGTGAGTTTCCTGTGCTGGGGCCAGGCTTTGCCCAGCTGAGGTGATTGCTGTGTTTTTGGGGCTACACTGATGGTTGCCTCACGCTTCCCCCAAGGAAGGAGGGAGGGTTGCCCGAGTCCTCAGCCCTGTGCTCGTCCTGTCCTCAGTGAGGGCTCACTTTGGGGTGGTTCGCGGGGCCCTGGGGTGCACTGAGGAGGCTCTGGCAGGCCCTGGGCTCCTCCGGCCGCTTGGTGTAGAGGCGGGAGCAGGAGAAGCCCAATCCTGGCGGTAGCTGAGGGGACGGGGGAGCGGGAAAGCAGGTGCTGGAGGTCCCGCCACAGCGCGACCTCGCTCCCTGACCATAGTGGCTGGTCTGAGGCTTTGGGAAGGGACAAAGGGAAGGCTTGAGTGAGTCGGTGAATGCGGAAGGTGGCTCAGCTTTTGGGTGCCGTTGTTTCTGGGTCTCTCACATTGAGGTGAGGTTTCTGGTTCCCTCTCTCTCTACGCAATGTCCCCCTCCCCCTCTACTCCCCTCGTGTTTTCTTCCCTGTCCTTCACTAGGCTCTCCTTCCCTCCCCCTCTCTGTTTGCCTTTTTATTTTGAATTTTCCCCCATCATAGTAACTCCTTGTTCTTTTCTGTTGGCTTTTCTCACTTTTTTGGCTGTTTGCAGAAGCAATCAGTAATTCAACAGTTAAACTAGAGAACTGAGATGCCGCTGCTGAGTTTGAGGTGGAAGCTCGTGTCTCTCGGTGTGTTCATCTGAAGGTCTGGGCAGATGTCCATAAATAACATGTGTGACATGCCCATTTGGAAACCTTATGGCAAAGAAGGCTGTAACTTTACTTTTAAGACTTGGATTGCCTGCTGCGTAGGTGGTGTAAGCACACCACGCCATTTGGGTCTGATCTGTCAGATATTTGATGATACTTTAGCAATTAATCTATTGGATCTGTCTGCTGAAAGGAAGACTGGCACTTGTGTATCAAGTGACTTTTCTTCACCATTATCACTGCCACCACGGTAAGCTTTTGCCTCACAAAATCAATGAGCACATCTCCAAAATGATATTCTAGGCTTCCTTGGTGCGTGTGGGCTTTTGTTAGCAGCTTCCCTCACTGTGCACGTTCAGGGTGGCTCTTTGATCTCTTCAGAGCAGCAGGAAGTGCGAAGAGCTCTGAAGTAGCTTCAGGTATCGTGTTGCCAGTAGTGAATTGTAGTTTCGGAGGGAGGTTGGTTTGTGTCACACCGCAACAATACAATGACAGCCACGCAAGGGTGCCGTGCAACTGTGAAGATACGTTGCTAGCATCCTTCACAAAAAAGCAAGTTGCTACTCCTTGGCATCAATATTTCTTTCAATATAAATTATCAAAAATAAATTTAGAATGATACAAAAGTTTCTGCTAAAGCATGGTGCGTCTCTTGTCTCTGACATGAGTGTCAGCTGCCACTCAGAAGATGCTACAGATGGTGGCTCATTTTTGTTCCTCTTGGTACTGTCTGCTGTAAGATTGATCAAGTTTGGATCAATGAAATTATTTGGGCAGGAACTGCCATTGCTCTCCTCCTGTCTGTCCACTGTGAAAAAGAGTGGGAGGAAAGGGGATGTAAAGTGTACTTTTTCGTGTGTCTGTCTCTCTCTTTGGTACTGTTTTGTGAACACTTAAAATATTTATGGAGGAAAGTGTGTGTGGGCTTGCTGACCATGCTTCTTTGCAATGAGCTCTTATCATCAAGTTTTATATTTTATAGCCATCTCTGAAGCTCAAATTTTGGTAGTGGTGATGGGGCTTATCTTTCTTGTAACAGTACAATTTGCAAGTTAAAAATAGGATGCAGAACTTGGGTATTTGTATTCAGCAGTGGCTGTGCACGTGCATCGTGAGTCAAACAGTTTCATTCTCTGTGTGCACTGGTGCCATGAAGGCCCAGCATTGCACTGGTGGGAAAGTTAGCAGGTGTGCCCATGTGCATTTTGCAGGCCTCCTCTAGAATTAGTATGTAATTACCAATATTGTCTTAGGGACAATAAATTGTTTGCCTCCTTGTATGAGTCTCTTCTGCTACCAAGATACTCTTAAGGTTAAGAAACTATTCTTTATTTTTGCAACCTAGCTTTCCCTTTGAACCAATAAGCCTTGCTTACTACTTTCTGTAGCTATTTATTTTGGTCATTCCTATAGCTAGCTGCAGATGGAAGAAAGAAGCAATAAGGCTATAGCTAGCATGGAATTCTTGGGCTTTATTTAAATAGAAAATGCAATTTTATATTCGTACTAAACCCTTGCCAGGAACATTTTCCAGAATGCAGTGTCTGGTCTAAACTAGAGAGAAAATATGATGCACCCCAGAAAGACCAATAGCCTGAGGTTAGGGTAATCTCTTGTGATGTGGGAGACCCTAATTACTGGGCTAACAGCTGTTCTGATGTGAAAGGTGTTCCCAATTTTCTGATGTTTCCACTTTGTTCTCATGCTACACTGAATTTAAATGTGACACTGTCAAAATTGTACCCAAAGATGAATTCCTACTTTCTGGTTCATCCTCAACAGACTACTTATGAAGAATTAATTGTTATAGGAACAAGGTTCTTAAAGTGTGATAAATGTAGTTTGTGATTTAGTTCATTCAGGCTTCTTTTTTGGTAACCGCATATTGTTCCAACAAATTGTACTAAATCAGTAACTGGAAAATGCTCCCACAGACTCCTTACAGCATAATGCAAGCTAAACTTCACTGGTGCCTTTTTGGCTTGCCAGCTTTGTTCCCAGTGTGAGTGGAACAGGAAAGAGTGAGCATGAAAGAGTCCTACTGGGGTTGTGCTCTCTTGACTTCAGTGCACAATGTTTTACCAGGAAGTTGCGTGTGTTAAAAAAAACCCTGTCACGTGCTTTTACTCTGCAGGCTCATCAAAGCAGCAAGCTTCACCATGAGAAACTACTTGTTCTTGGATCCTTTTTTTGTGTTTGGCTTTTGGTTAGGTAGTGAGACTGTTGAGGTAAATAGATAGTGAAGACCAGGAAAATGGTAACCTCGTAGGCTTTCCTGGTGAAGAAAACCTGGATGTTCTGCTTTGGGAGGATGCAGGTGAGAACATTTCTGAAATCACCTGCAGATTAGCCTTGATCTTTTCCCCAGGGAATCTGTTCTTAGATTTTAAATGGGAATGGAATCATGGCCTCTGTTTAGTAACGGCAAAGGATCATGAGAGGTTAAGTGCTGTAAGTAACCATAATTGAGTGCTTCCTTGATAACAAGCTCTCCTTTTCATCTAGCTGCAAAATAATAACATACTTGCCTTGACAGATAGTTGTGAATGGAGAGCTCAATTCAAAATCAGCCTTCGCTGTTAGTGTCCAGAGGCACACCCTGACCCAGGCGTTCTTTTATGTGTGTGCAGGCATGCTCATGTTAAGACACTATGTCTCCCAAAGCTTAATATTTCTGGTGACAGATGTGATTGTCCTCTTACATTTTTATTAAAGTAAAAATTCCACACTGTTTTATTACATCCATATTTCATGTCTTCTGTAGCTCAAGCTGTGTGTGCCTTCAGGATTTTATTGCTGCTGTATTCCTCTAAGAGATAATTGACTACATTGGGAGGCTTAACTCCTTACTGAATAGCACAGTTGATGCTTCTGTTGTTTGGTTTTGTCTGCTCTTTCATCCACCCCTATGGATTTCCATATTGAATGAACCCTGAGGGTTTTGGGACCCCTGGTGATGCTATTTGTAAGGAAGTTTTGAAAATGAGACATGCTTATGAGTCATCCTGGGTGGAAGCTGGAAGTTGTGCTCAAGATGAACCTGTGTGTTTTCCTTTAATACCTACCAGAGAGCCCTATCCTTATGTTTTGAAAATTTACTGGTTTGGATCACCTATAGTTTCACCTGCTGACCATCGATGTGCTCAGTGGCCACAATTCAGGCAATATCAAGCTGTCCCGATGCTGTCCCGGTCTTGTCCCTGTCTCTCCTTGAATATTGTCTGATAGGCTTATTCAGTGGCATCGGCATAAGCGTTCTACTCTCCTGCATTTGTAGTTTATCTGTTAGCACTCAAAATTTGGGAAGCTCTAATTTTGAACTACTCTAGTGTGGAAAGGGTTTCATGAAAATTGAACTGTGTTGAACACCATAATAAATTTCTTATCCGTTGTACTATGCATCTCCAAGTTCCTCAGCAAACGTTAAGGTTCATAACCCTCTTGTATGAGTGGCAGTGAGTGCATATACAAAGACTGCTTCACCTAATGCTGACATAGGGAGGACTCTTTTAGTCACGTATTACAGCACACAGAAATGCCACATGCTATTTTAGCCTGGAGAACAGAGGAGAGTACTGTACTTAGGTGAGTCTGTAAGATTGATTTAGGTAGTTACCTAAATTGGATTGTTTCCAGACCGGTGGGATTAACAACCCTCTTTTTTGCAAAAAGCGTTATGAGATCTTTAATGATCACACAAGGTCAGAACCCGTTTTATGTCTCATCTGAAAGATCATGAACTTATAACTACTGATCTGTCATTGTCTGATCTGACTATCTATTCTAGAGACGGCTTTATTTTAGAAGAGATTTGTGTAGCCAGGAGTCTAAATGCCATCAAAGCTTTTAGTCCTTGCCATATTCCTTGCCTGAGGAAGTTTCTAATAAGTTTTTGTTCTGATGTATCTTTTTGATTTGTTTTTCCCTTTTCATGGCAGGCCAAACTGAGACTGTGAAGAACATTTTCCAGTTTGTATGTCTGTCATTTGCTGCTATGCACAGAACTGCTTACTGATCTAGGCCTGAAAATCGATTAATTCCTGGGTTGCTCAGGAGGGTATGCAGTTCCCAATGCTTTTTCTGGGTGAGCTTATCTTTCTGTCTACGTGGCCACCTCTCTGAAAGACACCTCATCGCCTCTTACTGTAAAACTGCAGCCATAGCAAACTGCATAAATGCAGCAGGTGTGTACACCATGCCAGTCCTGCTTTAAGCATTTCACGGGTAACTATGTTTTGTCTGTGCATGTGTAGACAAATTAAAAAACCTCTAGGAATCTTACAAGCAAAACCTTTCTGGTACCCTAGATCCGCTCTGAAGAGGCATGTGGTAGGCAATTAGAGGAGCTCTCCCTCCCAACTATTTGTAGCTTATTATATATAACTTGGCAAGTGTTTTTCTTTATAGCAGAGACATAGAGTATGGACCCGGCTCACAACTTCATTGTTTATGCGGTGTGGCCATCTCATTTCCACCCTCTCCACGCCATTCATATGTGGCCATATGATTTCCACGTTGCCCACGAAAGCACACTTGCTGTAGTGTTGTTTGATAGCACAAAAGTGTGTATTGATGTGGTTCCTGTCAAGGGCCTGTTTGGCCTGCAGCAAGGAAATGTGTCTCTGCAGTAAGATCTCCTTGACTGAGCCAGATGTTATCTGAGATGGGAGAAAATGGACAAAGGAAAATGCTCTCCTATTTCAGGGTGCCCAAGGAATGAGCTGTGCTAAGTCCTTCCATCTGTTTATTATGAAGTTTTGTTTAGCCCAAAGAGGATGTTGCTGCACGTCATCTGTGCTTTTAGCAGCTTCATTTCAGCAGCAGTAGAGGAGGTGAAATTGAAATCAGAAGGTCTTAATTTCAGAGAGAAATAAATTTGTTCAGAGACAAAAGGCTTTTCTCTCTCAAGTCACCAATATATTATTACCCTTGATGTGATTTGGAAGCTATTTAGGATGCTGTAGTCATATGGTTGGCTGGCAGTCTGGGTAACCTCATCACTGATGTGCCCATGCATGGCAGACTGTGAGCTGGTCACACCGTAATGTTTGACTCATGGACTCTGGAGGTCAAATGCAACAGCATTGTTTGAGGGACTTGGTTGGCACCACCAGCAAAAAGGGACGCATGAGCTTGTAGTGAAATGTAGGAGCAAATCAGTCCTTTCCGAAAAGGTGGATGGGGAAGGAAGCCAAGTACAACAAATGAAAATATCACTGGTGGTATTGTACATCAGAGTTTCTGAATCATCTGTGGAAGGCAAGTCAGCAAGGCCTACTTGTCTAGAGGGAACTTCTTGTCCCAGAGCTCTGAGCTGGCACAGCAAACTTGAAACACTTGCTTCATGCTTTTGTTGCCTGTGCATCCTGCTTGTTTAAAATAGAATAGACTAGACTATTTCAGTTGGAAGGCACCTACAATGATCATCTAGTCCAACTGCCTGACCAATTCAGGGCTGAACAAAAGTTAAAGCATGTTATTAAGGGCATTGTCCAAATGCCTCTTAAACACTGACAGGCTTGGGGCATCAACCATCTTTCTAGGAAGCCTGTTCCAGTGTTTGACCACCCTCTCAATAAAGAAATGCTTCCTAATGTCCAGTCTAAACCTCCCCTGGCACAGCTTTGAGCTGTTCCCAACNGATCTGACCCTAGAATTGGACCCTGAGGAATACCTTTGAAGTTGATGCCTCAAATTTTGATCCTCACCCCCCCAATCAATATACTGATTGGGTTTTTTACCCTATCGGTGTATCTCAAAACAGTCTATAAACACTAATGCACTAAGCAGCCTGATGCCTGCTTGAAATGGTCTGTTTCTTGCTCCCCTTTGACAGATGGGAAAATACAACACAGACTACGAAAGTAGTTGCCCAAGGTCTCACTGAGTGTGAGAGAGGGAGAGTAATCCCTATGCAAGTCTTTCCCTCTTTTGGTCTCCTGTTACCATGACCAAGTCCCCCTGCTTTTGTGGAGACCTTCACAGCTTTTGGACTTGCCAGTGACTGTTAGGCTGGTAAGGCTGAATAAGGTGTTTTGATACCACCTCACCTCAACAAACATTCACCTTTTCAAATATAATGTCTATTCAATGCACTTTCAAACTTTAGTACCTGACCTTGCACAGAGTTTGACTGCTGAGCCTTTAGGATCCTGATGAGGTGCATCTGCCACCATGACTGGCTTCCAAATGACTGTGGCTGCAAGTGCGCACGTGTGCAGACCAACACAAATATGTTTTTAGGGTGGTTACTTCAGGAATGAGGTCTGGGGAATCCTGCTACCCTTCAGACCTTCTCTAATAACATTTGAACCCACAGGTCAATTTGAAACCAATGTAACACAACAGAAAGCAAATATATCATGTCCCTGTCTGTTTCCTGGAACTGGTGGCTGAGTAGAAGAGAAGTAGGCATCTGTTAGGGCTCTGCTGGGAGAAGAGCTCGGCTATTTCTGCCCATGTGTGCTCAATCTGGCAGGAGCCAGCTGGCCAGTTCACACACACCTACTGGCAAGCCATTCAGTATCTCTGTGGGTACAGACTGGCCACGGAGCCTCCCGCTCTTCTGGCACGCCACCCTGTAAAACAGAGAAAGGCACAGGAGCCTGAAACTTCCAAGACAGGTTTAGGAGACGTGGATGAGCATGTAGCAGGAGATAATGCATAGGAAAGGATGAGCTTCCTCCATCCCACTATTTATTGAATAAGAATTTTTTATTATTATTTTTTTCCACTGCAGTAACTACTGTATCTGTGGCATATATATATCTTGGGGAAAACATCATGATAACTGATTGGCTGGCAGAAATGCAGAAAGGAAGAATCCCAAACACTTTGGATTCTGTTAAAGCATTTTGTACACAGCAAAAGCCATGGAAAATGCATTTGCATTGGTATGCACGAAGGTGCTATCACATGGTCTGTGAGTGAGCAGGAGGGCTGCATATGTAAGGAAATGGTAAATGGTAGCAACGAAGCTGAGGAGCAGTGTCATGGGCAGAGATGAGTATTGCTGAAGGGCTTGTTCTGTTCAAGGCCTTGACTAATGATCTGGGAAATAACAAACAGCCCATTAGTTCACTGATGCTGCTAATGTGGAAAGCGTTGTCAGTACCAGATAAATAAAAGGCAACTAAAAGTCTTGAAATGTGGACAGAAGTCAATACAGCAGAATTCAAACAGGGGAAATTATATGAAACATAGCTTAACTGGAGAAATAAACCTGTACAAAAGAGGTTGAGAAAGGTCAGCTCTGGCTGCTTAGGAACAAAGTGCCAATTGGAGTCATTGGGTTTGGGTGTGCCTGGACAGTGGCCTCTTCCCAGGGATCAAGGTGATAAGCTGTGTCACTTTATGTAATTTGGAGCTGACATCCAACTGACATCCCATGGCAAAACTCCCCTGATCAAGAGTACCCTCTGAACGAGTAGAGAGAGTTTCAAAGGCAGAGTGCAGTGCAATATTTGAAATGTGGTGATGTGTTCTTTCAAGCAGAGGTCAGAAAAGAGTCAGAGAGACTGAAGAACTCAGAGGACCTGTTTAGGAAAGCTGAAAAGAACAAAGTACGTTGTTGCTAGACTCCACAAAAAATAATCAAAATAAAAGAGCAGCTTAATATAAGCTTTTAAGCAAAAGAGGGGGAGAAATAGTAAAGAGAGAAACTGTTTTGGGAGAAGTGTTCCCAGAAGAGTAATGGGGATTAATGGGAGTAAAATGTGCACAGAAATCATCCCTATTTGTTGTTTTGTTTTGAATAATGGACTTGTAGAGAGAAGACCTAAGGCATCTGCACTACAGTGATCAAAGATCAAGAAATTCTCTGCTTAGCTTGGGACTTAGAGGAAACTTGAAGACCCAATTGCCTTGTGTGCTTGGAGGCATTCTCCTCTACTGCTTGAGAAACAATAAGAGCAATGACTCCTCTCTGATCCTTCACATTTGCACTTTGATTGTGTTTGTTTTCAGTCTTTTTCTGGCAGGAGCAATTCCTCACCTTCAGCCTTCAGTGTATATTTTGATGGGCTGTTCAGGTACGCATGTATTTTTCCAGAAAACCTCAGGCATGTCAAGCTGCAGCAGAGGGACGTGCTCTGGTACCAGATTGTGCGGTACCGTGAATCCTTCCTGGACTAAAGTGCACAGTTAATACTAATTTGCCTGAATGGGTCTTGGAGGCAATGCACAGACTTCAGAGGGTGTGCTGGTGAGTAACACCACTTCATCTCTTCAAAGAATCATAGACATATTTGTTTTTATAAAAAATTATTTTCTCTTGCTAGGAAGGGCAATCCTTTCTTTCCTTTCAAATGTCCCTGAGCTGTTGGTTGATTTTTGGCAATCTGTTTTCCAGAGGTGATCTTACAGCACTTGGCCTCTCTCAGGTTTCTCTGCTCTCTGTAGTCTCCTCTGTGGAGTGCCAGGATGGAGGATACATCTTTGTGCCCCCAAATACCTTTCTTTCTGTCAGTCTGTTCCCCCTAATTGTTGCAGTTGTTTTTGTTGTTTGGAATAACTGTGAACTCGCTTACTATGCCTAGGGGAGGGGCAGGAAGAAATCAATCTTCTATGTCATTAAAAGTACAGACAAAAAAAAAACCCCAAAACAGATTCCCTTGCGGGTATCCATGGCTTTTAACGTCCTTTTCATGTAGCCTGATTTTTGCTAATGAACAAGCTGTTTGTTTAGGACTCTTAAAATGAAGATTTAGCTTCAAGGGTAGCTGCTGAAAGAAGCGATGGGAGAAAGGAAAGGGGTGGAAGAAGAATGTGAAATGCCATTGTTGTCTGAAAAGCAGATTCGTGTCCGGTGTGCAAGTAACAATTCCACACGCTCAGGAGAGAGGTTGCTTTATTCGGGCCTGGGTGCTCAGTGGACTTGCCACAAATCAAGCACTCCTGGTCTAGTCACCTTTCTATTTATAACCATGCTTCTCATACATATTTTAAGATGCTCTTTAACATATTCATTAAATTTCTAGGTACTAATTATAATATTACATCATCCTAGACACATGCGCACTAAAGCCTTTAGGGGCTCCTTGGGGGTCTGGGGTGGTCTCTGGCGGTCGGCAGGGTAGTGAACTCTTCAGGAGCCTGTTCCTTTCTTTCCTTATAAGGTCGAGGTTTGTCTCTGAGCCACGTCTGAACCACATTTGTTTATGGTTTTCATTTCCAAGGTTAATCTTCACTAGAGTCTAACAATGCTTCTAGGACACACAGTTTATATTAGTTACTATTCCACACACCTGCAAACACAACACCTGCTAGTTACCTAACTTCTAAGCGACAAATCTTCATTGTTTAAAATTACAGAAGCAAGCAGTATGGAATAATAGGTACTCTACTAGACTGTACCTACTGCATCACCATGAGGACACTTGCATGAATTGTGATTTTTTTTTTTTTCTTTCTTTTTTTTTTTTTTTAAGGTAGCTGAGCTGCTTTACTTTGCGATCCTCAAGCAGCTCCTCTGTCATTTGCAAGGTCAGGATTTTCTGGCTCACTTGGAGAGGATGCTGTCTGACCAATGAGGCATGAAATAGCAGTTGGAAAAGGGCTTGATAAATATTGATTCAGAAATTGCCATGGCTGCTGACTCTGCGATTGGCCTGTTTACCCGGCAAATGGAAGAGGAATGGAAAGAAGTTGTCCATTTCTCAGCAATGGTGGCACATGCATTTTTCAACACTGTCCTAGATATTTAAGAGGAAAGGGGCTGAAAGCTCAGGACAGCATTAATCCATTACAGCAGATTAGACTTTGCAATCCTTTCTCCCGCCAGGAGCCTTCCCTTCTTAGTTTCATTAAACTCCGTGAGGATAGTTACACTGTCCTGCCAGGAGGAGGAAAGTTTTCCAGTGCAAGCAGGATAGCCATTTTGCCACTTTGGGGAATGTCTGTACAGTGTTTGGACTAAAATGAGTACACGCTGCCCATGCTCTAAGCTGAATGAATTATGTCTCTGTTAGCCAGCTATGAGCCTGAGTCTGTGGTTCCCCACGGAGTGGTCTATGCCTCCTACCCTGCTGGGTCTCAGCAGCATAAAATGTAAACCAGCAGAGTGATACCATACCACTTCAGTATTTTGTATTATGCAGTTGTGCCACTGCTAATCTGCTATGAGGAATCAAAAATTCACATTTCCTGTATTGCCAACCAAAACCTGAATTAAAAGCCAGAATTGGGATAATTAATTCAAGCTCAGTGCTGTGCTAATGCAGTTATGAGATTTTTGGGTTGTCTTGGAGTACAGGTAAAAATGAGCTCAACATCTGCCAACTGTATCAGTGGAGGCATCCCCTGGGTGAGCTGTTCTCACATGCCACCTGAACTTAGGGGAACCCTGGCCCATGTTGCAGGGTTGTCCCTTTCCTAAACACTTGAAAGGAACCCTATGCTTACGCAGTGCTTGCTAGCCATACTTTTCCTGTCTAAACATGAAGTTTGAATATGTGTTGTTTTGAAAACATATACCATATAAATTGTAAGAGGCCATCACTGAGTCCATTCTGCCACAGGAATTTTAGCACCTTCTGATCTATACTTTCAGCATGTTCAAACCTCTGTAACACAAATGGGAGCTGTTTCGTTTCTTTTTAATTCTGTGGCTTGATAAAGTAACTTCAATTAGAGAGGTGCCTGGGGATTCTTGTCAGAATCAGGAGCCCTCGGGGTTAAGTGTGGTGAATGCATGTAGTACTATGGAGGAGGATGGGAAGAGGCAGCTTTTTTTTCTGAAGATCTAGTGGTCTAGGCAAAACAAAAGAGAAAAGGAACGGGAGAGAGGAGGTATTTGATAAACCGAGACCTAAGTTCAATTGTGTGGAATCTTTTTGTGAATAATGAATTTATTGGAGAAAAAAATGCATTTGCTTTATAACATCATGATTAGTCAGCTTGTCTGAATTTGTTGACGTGTTTTGACTAGATTTGTTGTTTGAAAGCCCTAAATTCACAAATAACTGACAGTGGTGAAATCAAGGGCAGCACTTCCCTGTCCGATATCACCTAAGTTCCGTTTCCCCTCTGTTTCTGTGTGCGCTATCCACGCCAGAACGCAGGGAAGAGTTCATTGCTATGATCTGTGCGTAGCCTAACCTATGACAACTCCCCTGGCCTGGAATAACCATGCACTCTTCAGCAGCCTTCAGCAGCACCAACTCACGTGGGCCTCCTCCTAAGCCAGCCTGGCCCTTTCACCACTGGGACCCCAGCCCCGCAGGGACAGAACGAGGTTACTTCCTTTCACTGCAAAGCGTCAGGATGGTTCCTGGTCTGGTCCAGAGCTCTCTTTGCGTAGCCCGCCTGAGCCGGCACACGGGTGTTTCCTGCCTCTCCTGTAATGGAGAGGTCTCTTCTCCCAAGTAACAAGCGATAGGACGAGAGGAAAGGGCCTCAAGTTGCGCCAGGGGAGGTTTAGATTGGACATTAGGAAAAACTTATTTACTGAAAGAGTGGTCAGGCCTTGGAACAGGCTGCCCCGGGCAGTGGTGGAGTCCCCATCCCTGGCGGTATTTAAAAGACATGTAGATGAGGTGCTCAGGGAGATGGTTTAGTGGGCATGGGGGTGTTGACGGTTGGACTCGATGACCTTAGAGGTCTTTTCCAACCTTAGTGATTCTATGATTCTATGGATGTTGTCAGCAAGGTGCTGCCAGTCTCTCTCCCCACGCACTTCGCCTTTCGCTGCCCGTGGGGAATTAGCCCTTTCACACCCTGCTGCCACGCGCTGGGAGGCACTCTTTATAGACTGGCAGGTAGCTTCATCCCGACCCTCTGGGGAAGAAAGGGAACTGAGGAAAAAAAATGGTTAAAAGCAGGTGTTGGCTGCATGGTGACAGGACTCTGCTCTGCCACAGGCATCTCCTCGTGTACTCCCTCCTCATGATCTCCCGTCTTGGAGTAATAACCTTCACAGGTCACTGTGCAGTAATACCGCCTTCCTGATAACCTCCTTCAACTTGCTTGGGTAATGAGTTGCTTCTGAGAGGGACACCATTTTATTAACATCTGACTATAAAGAAATATTGCTGTGGGTTGGGGCAGGGCTGAGAGGGGGCGGGGGCAATGGTGTATGGTGAAAATGGATTCAGGAGGCTTATGGATGCGTTATTCAAAAAAGCACAGGGCATACAAAATTATCACTGGAATAAATGACACTGATATATTTTGGGAAACCCAGGCTGTTAAAACATAGATGCTGTGACACTGCCTGGCTCCTGCCTTCTAAAAGAATGATTTTTTTTTTTTTTTTAAATTATTTCTATTTTGCATTGCCTGGTGGTCAGAACATGAAGATTTTCAAACCAAGCTATCAGTTTTATTTGAGCGTTTTAATTCGCTTTACATTTAAGCAGGTATGATTCTAGCTAGTATATGTTGTACTCAACTATGTGAAAAATTCATACAGTATTGCCCTCTAGCACCACTAGTCTGTGCATGCTGAGGTCTTATGTGCTTTATGCTGCACTTTGTGTGTAAAAAAAAAAAAAAAGTTCACTGTAAAAACAAAACGTTACTTTCTATAAAGCAGAAAGAATGTAGCTGTGTATTGCTTTTGAAATTGCCTAGTTACTTTTTTTATAGTTGCACTAATGTATGTGTCCCACAGTTGGTGTTTTTTGTATACCAGCCTGTTATACAGGAGAGGTGTCTCATTACTAGATATTTCTGCAAACCAGCTAGGCGATGTTTTACGGCTTTCTAATGTTGCTTATCAGATACTATAATATCAAGAAACCACTTCTGATCCAGTTATTCATTCTCTGAAATTGAAAAGAAAGTTTTCAGAGTCTAGCTGATATAATGTTATGATCTAGGAGGAAAGGTATGAATGGATTGGCCTATTTAAGAGTTCATCTCTGGAGGCTGTGAGACTACAGATGAAGCAGCAAAAGCTGAAGAAATGGCCTCTATCAGAGAAAGATGGTTCAGGTGCGATAATTCCTGGAGTGTAAGGAGAATGGTAATACAAGAAGTGGAGGACCTTTCTAACCAGGGTACTAGGTGGTTCTTGTCTTCATAGCTGGGACATTATCAGATTTGTTCTCAGAATCTTTATTTTTCCAAGAAGTCCCTGTCCTTTATGCTAAAGAGTCACTGGAGTTAAAATCTCCTGGCCATTGCTTTCCACTCCTCTCTTTGGAGTTGTTAGTTCATTATGAACAGGGTAACTGTGCAGTTCCCTTGACAAACTAAGACAGGAAGGTGAGGAAGTGGCCAGAAGCTGGTTCGTCTCAGTGGACCGTAAGGGTTGGGACCTTACTCAAGCTTTTGGTATTAGCAAAGAGTTAGTGTGGTCAGTCAGAAATGGTCACCTCTGAGAAAGACACACGACAGGAGAGTGAGTGGGTCTCTCTTCTCTCAGTTCTGGTTTAAAGCCTCATCAAGGCACTTGGTTGTTCCACATTTGGAATTAATTTTAAAACCTGATATGGACTGCCTGGGCTCAGCCCAGTTTGAAATACCAGGTTTCCCACCAGTTGCATAGCAGTGCTGCTCTGGCTCATTCTCTCTGCTAGTTCTTCATCCACAGTAACCGTTGTCTGAAAGGTCTCAGCAACTACGCTGACTCTGAATGCATAATGCGCTGAGTGGATGGTTATTTTGCAACTAGTGTGTTCGTCATTCACTACTGTGCATACCTGAATATTATACCTTGAGTATACGTACATGAACAACACTATATATCTGTTAGGAGAGTGAGCTCGGATATAATTCCCAGGAGTACTGTTATTGGACTCCTACTGTAAAATACAGGCTTTGAATATATCTCAAAGCATTTTACAAAGGAGGTCAGTTTCATCATCCCTTTTTTACAAGGTTTATTCCCAAAGTAAAAGCAGGGAAGAGACCTGCCTATGGTTACAGAGGAAACTGAGACCAGAGCAGGCCTAGATTTCCAGTTTTCCACATGCAAGTCCACCAGTTGATCCAGCAGGCCTTGCTGCAATGGATGGTGTTTCTATGGTTAAGTCTTTTTGGAGGTTTTGATCATTTGATTATTGTGATCTAACTTTTATATTAAAAGGAAACTCTTATTAGTATAGCTCCAAGTTCCAGATGTTGTTCACATCAAGGATTTCATAGTGCTAACCTTTCTGAAGAAGCTCTGACAGATGCCTGTGCAGTAGTACTGTCTCTACTTTTAGAGACTAGGAAACCAAGGCAGGGAATAACAAAGTGACTTCCAAAAGTCGGGTTTGGAGGAAGTAGCAAGTCAGTGCCATTTGCTGGGAATAGTTTCCAGGTGTAACACAATGACATGCTTCTTCAAGCCTGGTGTGCACACTCACTTCTACCCATAAGAGAACTAAAAATGGCAGATGGTGATGGAGTACATGTGCTCACAGGCTGTGGCGGTGTTTTCCAATCATTCTTAACACACAATGAAGAGGAAATGGTGGAAGGACAGTGGAAACAAAGGCAAAAGACTCTGACCCATGTGTGTATCAGAAGCACCTGCTCCATGTGTCCAGCTGGATGCTGATTGCATGTCCCTGTACTTTGGGACAAGGTGAGGGGGTGTGTTAGTGCTCATCAATACCGTACAGCAGCTGGTTCAATTTGGACCTTTGATTGCCTGTAGCTCTGGAGCTGTTGAAGCGTGTGTATGTTTGCACACAGCCTAATTAGTGCCATTATCATTGTCAGTAATGGCTTTTAATGAAGAACAGATGGTTCTGTCAAGGTTTCAAGCTGTGAAGTTCACTAACCCATTTGTACTAAAAGGAGGGAAAAGAAAACAAAAAAACCCCCTCGTTCCAAACTGATGGTGGTAGAGGGGAGTGAAAATGAAAATTGCCCAAATGTAAACCTTATGTTTTCCTATGCAGCCTGGTCTAAAGGCATGTGCAGATGCTTACGAAATCCCTGCTTCTTCACTGGGGAAAACAGGGTTTCCTGGCACTTATCCTCATGAGGCTCTGACACATCAGTTATCTTTGTCGTGTTTGAACTGAGACTTCGCTGAAGAAGAATGGAGGAAGGGAAGGAAGGGATTAATACGATATACCCATGCCTTGGAAAGGGTCATCACTAGCAGGACAGGTCAGCACTGGGGAATAAAGGAAGGGGAGAAATGGAACGTATATTTGGAAGGGTTCTCAAGTCAAGAATCTTAAAGAATTTTAACTTTACCCTCTTACTCCATTTCACTTTTGCCCCAGATTTGACTGTGTCTCAGAAGTGGCTATGGTAGACACGTCTCTTCAGGGCTACAGCTCCAACTTTTTATTCCAGAAGATGGAATGTTGCTATTCCTCATTAGGAATTCAGATGGTCAGCAGTAAACATAGGATCATGGTGGAGACCAACTGGAAAAGGTGAATCCCAAGCACAGGTCATCTGATAGGATGTAACTGTCTGTCCTGGCAGCAGCTTTTCTCATGTCCCAATTATTAAGCAAAAAGAGGATGTGTAAACTATAAGCTCACATTGATCAGTGCCAAGTCTGGTTTAATTAAAAGTAACTGCTTTTCTCATTTAATTTTGAGGGAAGCTTTTAGTCTGCCTGTGATTCAAGATTAGCTATCTACTTTTGGCATAGTGTCGTCCATCGGTGTAATATGTATGTATAATATGGGGTGTGTTTTTAGTATTCACTTCTGTTTTCTGTTATTGAATGTACCCCATTTATATGGATCATTCAAGAGTATCTGCACAGGACCTGAATGGCCTGATCAAAAACCTTATTAGCCTCCTGGTCATGTTCAAAAGGTTTCCTCTCAGAATTCCAGTTAGAATTGCCAGAGTAATGAGTACAAGTTGTGTTAGTACCTTTGTAGATGTGTTTCCTATAGGACCACATGTCTGTCACTTCAGACCCATGGAGGTCCTATTCTTCTGTGTTGGTAGATTGGATTTTGGGCTTGAAATAAATATCGGCTCAATTGCAATTCCTCAAGTTGAATTTGCAACCTCCCCATTTCCTTAAAAATTTAGAAGAGATTAAAGAGATTGCTGAAAAGTATCATAAGTGAGAATAGTAAATAAGGTTATTCTGGTGTTGGAGGAATACATCACAGGAATAAACAGTAGCTGGAAATAAATCTTCCTCCTGCTTTTTTTTTCTTCATATCTTCATTTGGAAGAATGAAGAAATTGAATTAATTAGCACTGATCCAGTGCCATATCTAATTAGCTGCAGTATGGGGCACTTCTGTAATCTTGTGTCATGAGTACAGTGATTTAAGTGGTTTGGTTTTTTTTTTCCCTCTTTCCTCTGCACCAGCGTCTATTAAGGATTAAGTAGTGATACGCCTGATTAATTTACATTGCCTTTATCAGGCTGCAGAAACAATTATCTCTCACTGGGAGAGTTTTCAAACAAACACTGTCACATCCATGAAGTGGAGTCACAAGGAGTCTCTCTGGAGCTGCAAAAGGAGATTTAGAGAAATAACAACCAAAAATTCTACTGCTCTTCCCTGCCTCCTTCCCAGCAGTTTCACAAAGCTTCACCCACCTTCCTGCCTGGTCCCTGCCTACCAAGGAAGAGGCAAGGCCTGTAGAAATGAAGACCTCTTATTTCACCAAATGTGTAGCTGACTTGCCACAAGCCCTTAAGTGTGCTGTGTTTTAGATTATGTGCTTGGGAGAAGTCCTCTGGCAGTAAACATTATTATACTCTGGCCCTTTATTATCTTTCAAGGAGTGGAAGTTTAGAGAGGAGGGTTTGGGAAGGCAAATGGAAGCGGCAAAACAAAGTGGAGAGAACACACAGTACTCCCCTTATATGCCAATACAAATACAAGCTAGTATTTGGGTCCCTCAGAGACACAGATATACAATCCCAACCTATATAAATAGGTGCCCCTGAGCTATTCAAAGATGCTCTGCTCTGGTAGAGCATCTGTATGCAATTGCTTTAGGTGCTTAAGCTTTCTTATGCAAACATGCATAGGAAATGTGGCTGGTTATCTCATTAGTTCCCATACAAGGCAGCAGCTGAAGACCGAGGGTGAAGAGGAAGCATGGCAAGCTTCATTAGGCTGAGTGGAAACATTTTCACAGGAGTTTATGGAGAGTGGAAATGTCACACTGGGTCTGCAATCAGCAGAAGATTTAAAAGCTGCAAATGGCTGCCCATGGGGAAAAGGTCCGCCCCCATCCCATCTCAAGCCAGGCTAGAGGATTCTTTCTTTCCCTCCTTCCCCTTATTTAATAGATGCTTTGTTATGCATGTATACAGCAAAGCATTTCAAGGCTTGTTTTTAGTATTTCCTATGTCTATCAATTAATTTTGGTTTTCCTGCCTTTTGAGGTGGTCAAGAGTGTGGGGGGGCTTTCAAGGAGGGCAACCCATATGGCAAAGTGAGACCTTTTCCAGGTAGGAGCCTGCAGGAGAGCCAGGGAGGAGAAGAGCTTGACTGGCTGCTGCGGCCAGAGGAAAGCAACATCGACTGCCAATGGCAGGTAGGAGCTTGCCAGGAGGAGAGGGTTAGGTCCAAGGTGAGGGTAGCAGTCCTGTCTCTGCAGAGCGAAAAGCGGACAGGTTGGTGAGGGACAGGGGTAGAGAAGCACTGAGATGTGAGACAGTTTTGAGAAGTGTCTGCTTGGATGGCTTGGGAAGTTCAAATAGGTGAAAGGAAGAAGGGATCTCTGGGTGGGACAGCTAAAGAGGTGGGGGCTTTCTAGGAGGGGGACTTGGAAAGTGGGGAGAGAGAGAGGTGGGTGAAAGGAGGTTTAAGGAAAGAAGTTTGGGAAGAGTCAGGATGGGGGGAGCTTTTGCATGGGGCAGTGCAATGCTTGGAGAGCAAGGTGGTTCCTGAACAGGTTTGGATGGAGCAGGGCAGGAGTGTGACCAACTTTTTGTGAGAAATAGGGTAGCTCTATTCACTGGCATCAATATGTGCTTCTTTATTTCAGTTTTGTATGCTTTTTCTAGGTATTTTATGTCCTAACTTTTTTCTTTTGTGAGGCTTTCCCACCCCTGACTAACGCCTGTGTTTAAAAAGCATATAGTACACTGTACTAGTGTTTTTGGATTAGCGTTTGGTTTTGGTCCCAATGTGAGTATTAGGGATGTGATTTTAAAGTTTAACATTACTTAATGCATCAACACCAGTTATGGTCTTAATTGGTTCCTGTCTGTTCTTTAGTACTTAAGCATTTAGACAAGAGTGTGAATACATGATCTCCACAACCTGCTCTTCCAAGGATTAGTCACTTTACAGTGTCGGCAAATCATTTTTCTAAAGTGTATTCTAGGGCAATGATTGTCAGTTAAGATCTAGATAGCTTAAGCCTTTTATTATTTTAGATCTTTGATTTCTTTCAAAACTATGCCATCGCTATTGTTTACCACATTTAAGGTTAAAAAGATTCAAATACATAATGTGCTGAATGTAAATCTGTCATCTTGTATGTTTCTGCATTTTCTCTCCTGTTTTGAAATGCACCAGACCATTAGTTTCAGAGGAAGCAATTAAGTTTTGATGTAGAATTCATGGCTTTATAGCAGTTTCCGTAGGAACAAAGTATGAGATACAAAGGCCGGGCATGTAGCTCACCCATCAGCTCCACCCAGGGAACTTGTGCAGGTTACAATGAAGAGGTGATGCCACGTGACTGTCCTCACATCACGATTTAAACTATAACCAGACACATGCAATATTTACAGAGAAATTTGAACCAGAACCAGTTTGGCTGGCTTTGTATTTTGTTACAAATCAAATTACCCACCAGTTTAAACTTGCCAGCTTAATGTATAAAAATGTCAGGTTACAGCCATCTTTGCAGAATTGCAATAGGAAATAGCGCAAAAAAAGCAGATACTGAGGGTGTGTAACTGCAAATATTATTTGATATGTTCAAGATATTTGATATTTTTTCAGGCCATCTGTAAAGTGCATCTGAATGTTCACTTAAATTTAAGCCATCTCTGGAGAGCCCTAGACCCAGTTTTCAATGCAGTCCTATTTTAGGATGTTGTACCATAATTTACATGCAAATACTATCCACATACAATTTTGAAGCAAAACCAAGGCAGAATCTGACAAAGGTCAGAAAGGTTGAGCATATGACTGGTATTTAGAAATCACTGAAGTTTCATTTAGCTGTACTTGGTGCCTCATAAGACTGAAGTGGGTGAATAGAAATGTATATGTAAAAGTGAGATTAAAGATTATGCTTTTAAGGTTATTCCATGCTGCCGTGTGGGGTGGGGTCTACACTGGAAGGAATTTTCCTTTTTTTTTTTTTTTTTTTTTTTTAAGTGGGAGTATGCATTTGTGGAAACTCTTGTTTGTTAGCCTCCTAAATATCTTTGGTTTCAGCTGCTCCTCTTTGTGGAATGCTGTGAATCTTTGTTGAAATTACACCTGCATGACAGATATTCACTGACACTAGAGCATCCGTATCAGCTTGCACCAGGTTGGGAATCCACCTATATCTGTTTACTTCTGCTATCTGTTTACTTGGTGTTGGGTTCTTTTTGTTGTGTGCATGTTGACTACCTGACTCAATTTAAATACTGGGTTTCTTTGCCTTCTCTTTCATTCATTTTTCTTTCTGTGTTGGACTGTACATCCAAGACAGTAGTGGCAACGTACAACAGGGGTGGTGAATTTTGGTACTCTCCCAATGAAACTGGGCCATCCTAGTTAATAGGCTGGCTCCACCTATGGCAAATCAGTGTATCATGGGAAGGGCCTCAAGGTTGCCTGGCAGGGTCTGTGGCTACCTGGGGCAGAAGCTGTTCTACCTTTCCCTCAGCTTTTGCTGTGAAAGTGGCTGAGGACTCCTTAGCAGGAGCCTCATACATAAAGGCTCTTCTGCTTATCTGAACACACTCCAGGAAGGTGAACTGCTGTGACATCATTTATTTTCGCTCTCTGCATTATCTTTTCTTCGTCCCTTAAGCAAACGGCAACTGAATTAGAAAACTTTCTTTTTAAGTCTGTATCTGTTTGCTTTTGCTGTTCTATATCCCTAAAGAATTGAACTTAGGGGAGAGTTTATACTTGCAGTTAACGTGTGGGAGTCACTGTGGCAACTTTAAAGGGAGATGGGACACATCTGAGAACTTAAGAATTTGAATCACAGCATCTTTCAGTCCCTCTCTCAGGATGCATCAGGTATTCTGCACTGAAGGTCATCCTTAAAGTCCCAAAGCTATAGACAGTGCCTATTGTGATATCTCATGTGTTTCTCATGGTCGCTGGGAAAAGAGTGAACTGGAAGGCAGCAGGAGTGAGCTGGTGTGCTGGGGATAGGAGTTTTGGTGGGGTTTGGAATAGGAAGGTGCTGTGCAGAACAGAGCAAGGGACAGAGCCAGCAAAGGCAGGAGATATTTGACTAAGAGGTTGAAAGATAAGCTCATTGCTGGAAAAGACACGCAAGATGGAAAGCAGAGGAGGGAGCAGTCATAGCAGTAAGGACCCAACCCATGTTTTTGGATGTGTGGGAATAGTAACAGACTTGCCCAACAGGTTGGAGAGGGGAAGTCAGAAGATACAAGAAACATTATAGAATTCCTTTAAGAAAAACAAACCTACACAAATTACAAAATCCCT
Organism: Pelecanoides urinatrix; assembly: GCA_013400755.1. NCBI lineage: Eukaryota > Metazoa > Chordata > Aves > Procellariiformes > Procellariidae > Pelecanoides > Pelecanoides urinatrix. The sequence goes on from VZTQ01001192.1 coordinate 57,938, forward strand.
TCATAATTTTGCCAGCTAAACAAGCTTCATGGGCACCTAACTCCAAATTCCCACGTTTTGAAGTGGGAAGTGATGGGAATGTAGACTTTGCCCATCACCAGCAAATTGGAGCGTGTGGGATGCAACACAGAGGTTCCCCAACAACTAGCAAGTGTCCAGCATAGGGGGGGAGGCAAAGGAGTCTGATGCAGGACTCCTCCCTGCTAAGCCAGGCTGAAATTCTGGCAGAAATGTTGCCGTACATCATGCTGAGCAGCTGAATCTATGTGTACCTGTGTGAATAACCATTTCTGATCAACTTCTAAACATGATATTCAAATTGATATCTGTTATCTCTTAATTAGTATCAAAGCTCAAACCAGCCGTGTTCATGTTGTCAGCCTAATGGACAAGTAGACACGGCAGCTGTGATGTGTCTTGATTTTAAGCAAGGCTTGGCACAGTGCTGCATGGCACTCTTGTACGCAAACTCAGGCAGCAAAATCCACATAAGATTGGCACAACCATGGAAAAAACTAGACTGAGTAATCTATCAATAGTTCTTTGTCAAGCTGAGAGAACATCCAAGTGTGGTCATCAGAAATCTGTCCTGGGTCCAGTACTATTCCATATTTTCATTTGTTATTTTGACAATGGAGGACAAGCATGCTTATAGGATTTGCAGATAGTACAGAGCCAGCAAGGATTGTCAGCCTTTTGGAGGACAATATTAGAATTCATAATGATCTTGGTAAATTGAAGAAATTATATAAAATCAATAAGATGAAATTCAATAAAGACAAGTGGTTAGAAAAGGGAAAAATCGAATATATAAATACAAAAGTATCCAGTTTTGGAACCATGTTTTGAGAGCGATAGACAGATGGGAGAGAGATCAGAGTTCTAGAAAATATAACCCATGTAGAAAGATGAGAGGGACTGGGTGGAAAAGAAAAGAATATTATTGAAAATATATTAATATATGCCAGGTAGTTTCAATGGAGATACCAATCAGATATTCTTAGTATCTGACAAGGTAAGAATGTGATGAGTTGTATTTGCAAGGAGAGATTTGGATTAGATTTTAAGGGAAAGCTGTTTGTACAGTTAGGAAGATAGCACTAGAAGAAGAGCTAACTTGGGAGGTTATGAAATCTGGGGTTTTTAAGTATCAGCGAGATGAACATCTGTCTATGGCCAATCCTGTCTTATGTGAGGGGATGGTTTAGGTGGAAGTTCTTCAATGAATATATGCTAGACAGGGATGTAAACGGGAATGAGCATGTAGGAATGAATGTATAAAAAATTGAACTATCTGTCTTTTTGTTCTTTTGCTTTCATGCTGTTCCTCGCAGGAGGTTGTCTTGTCTCTGTGGTCTCCAAATAATTTGGGCAAGAGCCTGAGCAACCTTATTTAGCTTCAGAGTAATTTCTGCTTTGAGCAGGCTGGACTAGTTGACTCCTCAGTTATTCTGTGAATCTGTTTTGGGTGGCTGAAGATCTACCAAAGCTCTTGCTACCAAAATTGTAAAGAAAAAGATCTGGCAGTTTCTACTGCCAAATAGATAACAACTTCTGAAAAGGTTGATCTTGCTTGGCGTTGCTAGAACAGCAAAAGACAGATAAATTGATGCCAAATGTTTATCTCCTTTGTATTGTATGGTAAATTGATATATTTTAAAACATGTAACTAATTCCATTAGGAAAGCATAACGAACATTCTTTGAATATCATCGGCAGAAGCTGTATACAGTATCTGCATAAAAATGGGCAGGTTTAAATTAATTCAGACTTGTTTAAAAGATTTGGTAACTTTGCCAGTATAGAGAGAATATGGCGGTGGATAGTATAGAGAAAGCATGCTCACTTGCAGTTCTACGAAATGTGATGGCATTCACTTGGGCACGTCTGCAGCAGATCAGGCAGTGTCAACTATGACAACTATATAGAAATGGTTGTACTTTGTGACCACCTTTTTCCATTTAATGACTTTCCAAAACAAGAGCATGTATATCACTGCGTTGGTAGACAGCTAAGTGTCTCCTGTTCAAACGTAAATACGGAGATTAAATTTATAGCAGGATATGGCACAGTACACTGTGTCATGAGTCAGAGCGAGACAATGCATGAATAGCTTGAACGTCAACAGACAGTACAAAATGTGTAATGGGATGATCTTCATGCTTAGCTTATAGCTGGAGAAGCTTGAAACATTTGTGAAAATTGCTTTTGTTTCTAAAAAAACAATTTCATGGAGCTGGTTGAACCAGTAATACTGTATCTTTGCTTACTGCTTCAAAAGGCAAATGGAGTGGCCTGGTGACCTGTGTGTTGTGCATTCTCACGCTGATCCACTGGCTGTGTAGAAGGGTCCTCTGTTGTGGCAACTGGCTGATATGCTGGATAGACCCTAGACTTCTGGATAGACCCTAGATGCTCTGGTTCCTTCTACCAGTGCACAACCGTTAGAGTTTTGTTAGCACGTTGATCCAGATGCTTAAGATTTTGAAGTTCTGAACGATGAATAGTCGAGAGATTGTCTCATGGTACAGAATGGCCTTCTGCTCATCCCTGCCATTGCAGCTTCCATCGGGGAAGCTCCATTTTAGATTCCTTGGGAAGTTCAGATATTGGATATCATCCCTGATCCTCACGAAGAAGGGAATGAACACATCAGTTAGTGGACTACACACGCAGGTGCATGGCCTCTTGACCACAGGCAAATGAGAGACTTGATGAATTCTGTTGTCTCCAAGCAAAGATGTTACAGCTTCTGCATGCTGGTAGATAGCACAATGTGAAAGAACAGTGTGGTTGGGAATGCAAGGCAGACTGTGAGGTAGAGAGAGTATGGCCCACAGGGACTCTGGAAAGCTATGTTCGTCTTATCACATGCAACCACCTGCTAGTTTCCTCTCCCCGCCCCCGTCTGGTTTCCTTCAAGGCAGATTATAGGTCCATGAAGACCTTTTCAAGCAGGATATGACTGAATTTCAAATCTTTTCATTATTATGCATTGTGAGAAGGGAAACTGAAGGCAACCTCCCTATGCATGTCTTTTGCTTAAGCAATACTTTTCTCTGACTGCAAATTTCTCTGCCTCGCTGTGATATTTCCTGCTCCAGTGCTCCATGTAAGCGTTATTTAAGCTGTAGCAAGCAGGGCAATGCATGGGTTCTTCATTTTCTTGCGTGCATGGCTGACCTGTAAGACAATCTTCACTGTCCTTCAGTTGTGCTGCTCTAAATGTTTGCTCAAGGTGGGCTGTGGAACAGGCATGTGCAATGTACACTGAAGAAATTAAACATTTTTTTTATAAATGTGAGGCCTGTGTATTTACTTAGTATGCTGCTCCAATTTTAAAAACTTGCAAAGCTTCCTCCATCCTGACATGCTGATGCATTTCACATGAGCATTAGTGCTGTTAATCAATCCAGAGTCTGACTTCTTGAAATTACAGCCAGCCTCTTTTGTATTGCTTTTGCAGGCAGCTACAAGCATCTTTCTATTGATTTCACAAATATTATGCATAGCATCCAACATAAAGACAATAATAAACCACTGGAACTGAAAAAGAGGGGTTTGCCCCAGCTTAAAGTCTCGAGGTTATGAGAAGGCCATTGCCTTCACAGTCTGCCCCATCCACGTTGCAGTCTACCACCTGACAGTAAGTTTGCAGAGTGTCTGTCTCCCAGTTATCATTGCTACTGTTTACCTGTGGCAAGATGGTGGCTTCACTGGCTGGCCTGTGAACTACAGTGATTAGGAGATGCACTAAACATTTTGTGGGATCTGCTGTGGGGAAGGTAATCACGGGTAGGGAAGTATGGTAGCAAACTGGGGATGGTTGTCCGTATCACCCCCTCTGCTAGCTTAAAGCTAGCACAAGTTTCTTGTGTAGCAGAACCCTTAGGATTGCTTGCTTAAAGGAATTTTTGTGATGGCTTTAAGCTGATGTGAAGATGTTCATTGCACAAAACTGAATCCACTGTTGGATTTGCTAATTCAGTGCATTTTACATGCATAAACAAGGCTTAAGGCTGTCTTCTTACTGCACAGCCTCAAGCATGTGGGAAACTTCAGTTCATGAACTATCTGTCCAGTCTATTCAGAACATGTTGTGCTGTAGCCTCTGACAGTTGTAACACTGGCTGCATTCACATGCTTACATTGCTGCTTTGCAGTAATAAGCAAAATATGACTTGTCTCTCAAAGACATGCATTGTAAAGGCCTCTGACTGGAACTCAGCTAAAATAGGGTTTGGTGTTTTTTTTTCCTTCCTTGTTTTCATGCCTACTGAAGATGAAATGTTGTAACGCTGCCTGTGTCTAACAGGGCAAACTTGAGAGCACTGGTTCCCAACATGGCTTCTCTTGCATTTGCCCTGTTAAGTTTAAGACTCCGTTTCTCTGGGAAAGGCTAAAAAAGTGCTGAATGGTGAGATGATATGCTGTAAAAATGCTGTGACTGAGCTGTGTAGATACTTGAGTTCTCACCTTTGCTGCTGGCTGTGCAGTCTCTGGCACATCACGTAAAGTCACTGCATCTGCTGTGTAAAGCTGTTGCAACAATGCTCCTGTTTCCGTGTGCCTGTTGTCTACCTGTCCTGTTCGTTTAGCTGTTGCATTTTAAGTTGATTCTTTCTAATATGAGTCGACTTCTTGTGTTCTTCCCTGGCTTTGTGTTTCACTCCTGTTGATTACTCATCTGCTTTCCAGCTCTGCATGCCAATATGCACATAGTATCGCAAGCTGATGACCGCTCAAACTAATAGCAAGCACATTTTAAAAAATCTAGCTAGGTAACAAATTTTTTCTGTACTTCTCTGCTTATATTTTGCTTTACAAAGCAGCATGGAAACTTTTCTATGGCTAAATTTGTCAGTCTCTATCTCCTGCAGCTTCCAGGCACAGGTATGAAGAAAAGGCATGAAAAAGGGATATGAAACACAGAGGACCAAAACAAGCCTCCAAAATGCCTGGACTGAGGTGTAGCTCCATTCTGCTACTGATCCTGAGGTTATCACTTCCACCATGTAAAGCCAAACTCTGCCAGATCTTTCCACAGCCTCGACTTGGATTTTGTGTGTTGATTCAGTCTGAGTCTTGTTTTAACTCAAGCCAGCGTACCTCTATTTTTAAAGAACAGTTCTAAAGCAGTTTGGTTTGGGTTTATAGCTGTCCTCCAGCTTGGACCACATGCAGATATTTTCACATCTGGATTTGGTTTGGTGTTTTTTGGTGTGGAAGAGAGTTACTGTGTGTCAGGTGACAGAGGTAGCTGTGTGGGTTTGTGTTTAGCCATTACTGTCACCCTGGCCTTTTAAAACAGCCAGCTCACTGGCTGTCTCACTTCTTTGCTGCCTCTCTCCCATGGCTCTAACAGCAGTTACCAAAAATTCTGTTTGCAAAACTGCTCTGCTTCCTGCCAGGTTAAACTTTACATCCCTGTGTTGACTGGCGTCCATCTGAATGAGGGGCCATTGGCATCGGGCCTTGCTCCGGCTGCCTCGCTTGTTCCAAGTGCAATAGTCATCGTTCTGCCTGTTCCTTTTCCCAGCCCTTTTCCCAGCCAGCATCTATTTACTTAACCAGCTGGCAAAGCTTGGCATTTGCATATGCATATCTGAGGGCCAGTTGTTTAATTTCATTGCTGGCCCCGTCTGATCTCCTACGCTTATTTTCAGTGGTGGTGAATGGGGGGAGGACAGAGAAATAATTGAAATAAATGAAGCTGGATGATGCCTCGTTTTGGCTGCTGGCAGTGTCCTGTTTGCAGGGATAAAACTCTTTCGTAAGCAGTCTCCACTTGCAAGGAAGAGGTCTATGTGGTAGCAGACAGTATGAACCGTGCAGAAAACCTCATCTTGTTTTTTTAATGGTGTTTTTCTTTTTTTCTTGCTTGCTACGTCTGTAACACTATATACTTGACTAGTGTTTAACTGGTAATGCACTTAGCTGATTTTGCAATTGTTAAGTATTATGTGGGAACAACGGACTGAGAGAAGCTGTCAGACTGACTACTGAATTTCAAAATGTCTGTGCAGTTACTCTGATGCTTTCCCTTGATGGTGGAAAGGAGATGTTTTTTCCCTGCTGTCAACGAGTCCTTCAATTTGTCAAATTCTCTATCATGGATAGACAAGTTAGGCACTCGGCTTCCCCAAGGAAGAAACTAGTTTAGAAGAGGCTGATAGTTGTTCTTGTTGGCATAGGCATCTTTCTTAGTGACTCCTCACATTTGAATAAAGATGCTATTCTCTTATAGTTGTCCTTTGAAGCACAGGGGAGATACTATAATGTATGTTTTATAGGTGAGAAAACAAAGGGATAAAGAAAGAGTTTTCTTTCAAAGATCCCATGATGACCATGAACTGAAATTAAATCAGAAACCTGGAAGCAAGTAAAACTCCCAAACTCTCAAATGTTTCTGTTGTCATGAATTTTAAACTAATAATGTGATTTTTTGTAGCCCTCAAGGAAGTTCAGGACTTAAAAGGTAAGACTTAGGGTCAGGAGACGGGTGTTCTGCTCCTGCTTTGACCATTGTTGAAAAAGGGGTTATATACAACTCTGTCTAGAACTTGCATTGGAAATACTACTTGCATTCTTTATCAGGAGAAAAGACCTTTCACTCACCCCATGCCTTGTTTCCATGTAGAAAACTGGCACGTTACTACACATTTCTACAGTATTTCAGAGTTGCTTTGCGATTGTATTTGGGAAGTACTTCGAGATCATTGAAGGGAGAGAGACACAAAGTCATGTATTTTAACTTTCACAAGGGATGGTTTTTGTTTTATCACTACCTCAGGATGACTGGCCAGAACTCCCTTTGGGGTTTAGTTAATGACAATCCAGCTGGATCAGCCGTATGAGGTTTCAGTATCTTTCCTTCCTCTCTCTAGGACTTGGATGTACTACTTCATTCAGGAGACCTACATTTTTACAGGTCGGGGAATGGGACAGGCAAACCCAGGAGAAAAACATGGTTGGACAGAGGTTACAAAAGTTATTTTGAACAACTCTTAGTGATGTATCTCAGTTGTAAGGGAAAGTACATTTAACATCACCATTGCATTGCTACTCAAGAGAACAGAAATAAACTGGTAGCCTGGTATCTTTTACCTAGGTTAGTCCAATATGCAACTCTGAATGGGCTTTCTCATTAAAAGTGAGTGACTTAGTAATGAAATTCTACAAATTAGGAAGAAGGAAGGATCACGGGAGCTAGAGGCCAAGGACAGACAGCCAAGGCAGCTAGGGAGTGAGGGAGCAGAGTATGTTGTCAGCATGCTGGTCTCTGGCTTAGTACCTTGCCTAACAGTGATTTCTGTCAGGCTGGCAGGTTTCAGTGAAAATGAACATCAAATTGATGATTCATAGCCAGTGCCTTTAAAACAGCCTGCTTTCCTCCAGCTGGAGTACTGGGAGAGTTTGTGGTCCCTCTATGTTTCCCTACCTTGCCTGCAGGCAGGTGCTTCCTAACTTCCCACCGCTGGCCCCCGCTGACAGCGCAGCGCTTCAGTCCCAGCTCTTTAGGCCATTTTCTACCATCTCTCCTCCTCTGTTACTTCCTTAGCCAGGTCCCAAACTGTGAGGAGTGCTTCCCCTAAAGGTCTTGCTCTTTCCAGACCCTTTCCCTGGCATCTTCAGGGTTTAGGTCGTGGCTGTTTTTAACTTTGTTTTGGAGAGGGACTGTGCAACTGAGCCCCACTGAGTCTTTTCTTCCTGCTCATTTGGGCTGGAGAGGTGGTGTCTGGTAATGGACCAGCAGGTCACTTAGAGATGTTATCCATCACACAGGCAGAGAGAAAACCTGCATATTTTTTTACAGGACTAAAGATTTCAAACGATGCTGAATGCGTCAGTGCTAATCCTGCATTAGGCAAAATGCCAGAGTCTGCCTAATGCCGTTGCTGGCTTGACATTTAAGCCTCAATCCTAATGGATGCCAAAGCGGATCCCTCCACCTTACAGAGCTATTAATTAGAGCTTAATGACTTTCTGCGAGAAAGGCCTCGGAAATGAGATTCAGAGAATTTCCTACTGATAATATGTGGCATGCGTACCAGGTTGGCCTGCTTTGGTCAGACTCTGAGGTCTCTTGAGTCATATGGTCTGTGCTTCTGTTTACAGTATCTACCTTTTTTCCCCCACCACCATCACGTAAACCACAAAATCTGTCCTGTGTAGAATGACAGCTTCCCCCATATCTGAAGCCATTTTGAGTCTTCTCTGGGCAGGAAATGAGTTTTAAACTCTGCTGATACTGGTATGGCTCTTGGAATGACAACTCTATTTACATTCTAAAACTCTTTTCAGTCCCAGTTACCTGCAGTAGTGGTTTTTATTAATTTTTGCTTTAGCTGAAGTTTGCTCTGATTGAACAAAGAATCCATTTTTGATCTCTTTTTTTGTTTGAGAAAACACCACCCCCTCTTTTTTTTTTTTACTAGACATTGAATTCACTGTTCATATTCAACCAGTTTAGCTTTGAACCTCCCATTTTCTTAACAGAACTAGAATGTGGGCGCTCCAAAAGGCTTTGAAAGCAGTTGTTGCTTCTCGATTTTGAATGTATCAGTTTTCTTTCATGTATATTCATTAAGATTCCTAGGCTTTAACCTCTGACTGTGAACTGTGCTTGTGTGTTGATGGTAGAGTATATGAATATGGAGTGTCTGTTTTGTGAGAAGTCTGACCATGACTATGAGAGTTGGACACTTCAGTATTTTCTTTCAACGTCTTTGTAAGGTGATTGGAAATCCTGAGAAGTTTGAGCGGTACTGGTAGCAATCAAATATATTTTTTCCAGTAATTTTCTTGAAACTAGCTGTGTACTCGTCTACATAATGCTTTTGTCAGATCTCCATTTGGTGTTGCTACAGTGTGGTTAGTATTGGCTTGCATAAGAGTTAGAGGAAAAAACTGAATTTGAACTTGTTAGCTCAATCATGTACTTTTGCCAGTGTCACCAGCAGTAATACTAACTTCAAAGTGGTTTTCCAAGCATTTGGGTTCAGTTAATACAACCAAGCCTTAATGGAGACTTGGTTCCTGAAGCAAGCCTATTCCATTTTGTTTTACCTTGGTTGGGTGCACATATCTAAGGGCTGGGTACAGTAGCCCCTCTCACAGAAGGCTATTTAGGACACATTACATGTCAGCTGCTCTAGCTCTTATACCCTCCTCTGTTGGGAGTACATAAGAATTTTGCATATGTAAGGCTTTTTTATTTTCTATACTTTAGGACTTCTACCTGTGTTATTTTTGCCAAGCCAGACTCTTCAGTTTCATTATAAAGTGACCAAAGCTGAAGAAAGTTTGAATTATTATGGCTTTGCATTTTTTCATCATAGGAGTTTTTTTAAATGTGAAAATTAAAATAAAGTTTTTCTAAATTTTTCAGATTTACACTAAAAGTAAAAAGATTTTTTGAGCTATTTTGAAAATCCTGATATAATTTTACGGTTGGAAAGGTGGGTAGGAAAAGAGGAAAACCAGAATGTTTTGCCCTTTTGCAGTACATTTTACATTGTAGGTTGGTGCTAAACTTAAACTCATAAAAGAGAGGAAAGCTGTGCAGGAGCCATGTTTCCTGCATGTGTGTATGTGTGTAAGGGAGTTGATTTAGCTAAGAGCAGAATGGGAGCTTTTAGCTAAGGGTGGGAGGAGAGGAGGTTCTGGGATGTTTCTGAGGGGGTCTGCCACCTCCAAAATCCTCGAGGAAGGACATGGAGGTGCCAGGGAATTGTGCCTTCTGTAGCCGAATGGTTCTCAGTATGTATTACTAGGAGTCCCTCTTCTGTCCCAGCACTGCTTCATGGTTGCAAGGCTCAGTTTTACTGTCATCTTTGTTTCTGTCACCCACTTATTTCTTCTTTTCTGCATGCATTAACCTCTCATTTTTGAGCTTAGGATGCCATAAATTTACCAGCGTGACTCACAAAATTAATGTCCTTCTTGGTGCTCGAAGGAAAAGAGACTGGCGCCCCACAGCTTCAAGGCAAAAGGCTGATCAGACATGAATTCATGGTGTGTTTGACAGGACGCTGTGACCAGCCAGCTCCAGTGACGGCCCAGCATACAGCTTACCAGAGAGGGGGACGGTTCAGTAAGGCCTTAGATTTCAGGCTTAGGAAGCAGCACGGGATGTCCAGGCTGTTGCATGCTCACATGCGCATTCCTTAGCTACATTAACCATTTTGTTGGCTGCTGGTTTCGGTAGTGGGGTAGCCTCACTGTTTCTTTGGGCTAGGATAACTCGGTGCTGGAGCTAGAACAGCACTTGGTTTTTTGGAGGCTGAACTGGAAAACTGTAAATTTTGATTTGGTATATGTATTTAATAAGGATGGAAGACTGATTATTTGGTAAGGATGGTAGATTACTTCTTACTGAAGTTCATATAGACTTCAGATACCTGAGGTGTAACACATGTAACAGACTGAGTTGTTCTCATTAAAATCCAGGAAATTACTGGGGCTCACTTTTATCACATTGATACTGGGTCTATCTGAAATGCAGTGGCAAGCTGTGTCTGACCTGTGGACTCTGAATTTCTCACCCATACAATGTGAAAACAGGGAAAAGTTCAAATTTGAGATTTCATGGCCCAGATCTATTTTGATCCAGTGATAGCAGTAGGGGCTGTTGCTGTGAAACATTTTGTTTGGAAAGCTAGGAGTCAAAATCTTTAAATTATACCTTGTGGCAGAGGGGAGGGAAGAGGGAAGAACAGATTGTTTAAATGTACGATTTTAATCATGTAGGAAAGTGGCAGGAGAGGAGGTGTTGTAAAACCCCAAACTTTCATATGGTTTCATTTAAAGATTGTAGATTTGACCAAATGTCTCTTTCTTCTTTTTCTCTTAGGTTCCAAAAATCATATTTATTATTTTTGACTCCTGTTCATAGTTCATTTTATATTTTTTTTTTTCCCCAGGAATCCTTGAAAAATGTTCAGGTTATGTTTAAAAATAAATGCCTAATATTACCCCTTTGCTGCGTGATTGTAAAACTACAGATAAAGATGTAAGTCAGATCACTTGGAGGGACTGATGTCAGACTGGAAATCTCTAGTACTTTAGATACTACTTGGGAACCTAGTATAATAGCTAGGCTCTGGTCTCAAGGCTGGTGCCTTGAAGGACTATGGCTGCAGTATAACTGCTTCCTTCGGGGAACATTAAATAATTCCTTTGGGAAACAGAGAACATGAAATAGGCTGCGTTTCTTTGTTGTGGGGTGGGAATGGCGAGAACAGTTAACTGCATACATACAAGGCCCTAATTCTTGGACTTTCAAATCCCTTAAGCTCAAGGAAGCTGGAGTAGATGTCATTTTAGAGAAGCATATGGGGGAGCATTCACCGGGGACAACTTGTACAAAAAATTGAAAGGAAACAGGTTGCTGATTCCCCTTTGGAAAGCAGGGCAGGGGGTGAGGGGGAGGGCGGCAGAAAAGTTGAGAGTAGAGGATGGCATCAGAACAAGGTGAAAGAAGGCAATTCACCAGTCAGCACTTCCCCATCTCCGGAGGCTTGCATTTAAGCACATCCATCCAGTGCAGCTGCAGCTTCATTTTAGGAATCAGGAAATAAGCTGAGTGGCAAAGAAAGATAGGAACTGACAGCTCTCACTGTTCAGGCTCTCCCCTTCGCACTGGGAGAGCAAGTAGAGAAGAGCTTTTCTCCTGCAGAAGTGTATACCATTCACCAGCGGGCATCATTGCTTAGCAGAGAAAATGGTAGAGACAGTGGACGTGTATGGTCCCAGCTGCCTGAGTGAATTAAACACGGTGCCTGTGCGAATTCTGCTGACTCTGTGCCTCCCCGGGATCAGGGCTTGGGGAGGGACGCAGGATGGGAGAGCAAATGACAGGTGTCAATCTGCTGACATTTTCTTTCCAGTGGCTTTGCCATTAACAGCTAAGCTCATGCTCTCCACTTTAACAAAACCCTTTTAGAGCCCCATTAGTGCTGCCTTTGTGTTTTCTAGCCTGTTTCATATATAATTGTGTCTTGTTTATTGAAAATCCTGAGGTGAAGTGGAAGCAATTTCTCTTCATTCCAGGTGGCAGCAGAGTGGAAGCCAAATCCTGCTCATGCCAAAGACCAGCATGTTCCTGAGCCTTTGCGCTTCTTCCTTTTTACCCTGCCATTGTATTCTTGCCAGGACCAAAACCAGCACCAACCTGGTGGGTGGTTCGTCTTGAAATAACTGAAGATGGCCTATGGGCTCTTTCACACCATTTTGAATTGCACTGCCTTTTGTGGAACCAGGGGTGAGAGGGGACACCTGTATGCGGGCAGATCATGTCCTTGATTGTGCCACAGCAGGGTGCTGCCATCCCATCTCTGTGTTTAAATAGAGCTTTTGGCAACTGTACATACCTATGCTCTGAGTATCTCTCCCAGCAACTTCTGGTCTTCTGTGATTATCTGTCAGAGTGATGATGTTGGAGTGAAAAATGATAGTGATGCCACTATCAGCAGCCAAGACTGATTACCAACTGTCTTCTGAATAGATAACAGGTTAGCACTCAGTGATATCTGCTCCTTGGCTTCTTACAGCCCATATGTGGGCAGCACTAACCACCTACCTATCTAGCTGTCAGCTAGTCCATAAATAATAAACATGTGTGAGGCATTGAATGAGGCATTGAATATGCAAGCTGACTGAAGAGTAACCCCTGCCCTGATAATGTTTAGTTACAGCAGTAACAGAAGAAATACTAGACTTAACATTTTTTTCTTACTATGTTACTGTTGGTCATTTAGTTGGCTTCTGTTAGGTGCCTATGTAACTTGTGAGTTACAAGGCTCATAAGAGGCCAAAGCAGTGTAGTCTGCTCATCATTTGTATAGCGGCAGTGGGATGTCTGTGCTTCTTCATTGATAACCCTATACAATCCTGTAGTTTCTAAGAGGTGGTGCACAGAATTTGGCCTACTGATTAACACTGTTTTCAAATCCTAAGTCTCATGAAGCCAAACACTGGACTGAAGTAACTTTTATTTTTAATTCCCCCCACCTTCCCCAAATTAGAAAGAGAAAAATGTTCATTTGGCTTCAATGTAATGTTTCATTTACAACAAAGTATTTTTATTTTCAGATAATGAGAGAGAGAGAGAGATTCAACTTGCCCTTCTGGATCACAGAGATCTCCACCCAAAACTACATTCTCTCCCTCTCTCCCCAGTACTGTGTTTCTAAGTTCCTCTGAGTTACTATTGCTGTACTTCAAAACTTTGCTTGGGAATCTCATCTTATTTCAAATGCGATCTGAGAAGAGGCTTGCTGACCCCATCCTAATAGCTGTTTAAAGCCATGGTACTCTGCCTTGCTTGTGTGCTGTTTTTCCTCTTCCTTATAGATTAGTCAATCAGGAACAGTTTCCCTAGTGACTTCAGTGAAGCTAAAATCAGAGGAATATTAATGTAAAGTGATTGAGGAAGAGTGATGGAATACCCTGCAGTTGTTAATCTACTTGAAAAACCAAACAGTCCTCCCAAACAACCTCACTGCAGCTACTCCAACACCTACTTGTCACCCTGCTTCCTCTGCAGTCCCTTGATTTTAGCCCTTTTTGCTTTGTATTCTCTTGGACTTTAGGAGCATCTAAAGGAAAAAGGAAAAGGTAAAAGGAAAAACCCTGAAAGAAGTTGTGCCTTCTCTTATTACATCTTTGGTTCATACCTTGCCACCTCCTGTTGCTGCCTGAGTTAATACATTCCCAATAGATCTTGTTGTGGGGTAGCCTACCCTGACAGGTACCCTGATACCCAATATCAAGTCATTAAAACCAATTGAACAAGAAACAAGGAAGCTCTCCTGTCTTGGGAGGGGAGCGCTGCAAGTGCCTGTAGGCATCACTAGAATAACTAATGATTTCATGCACAGAGGATTAAACGTTTAGACATATTATTGAGACTCCTATACATTAAAAAATTGTGCATAGGATGTATAACCATATATGTAAGTATATGTATTTGCATAGAGTATTTGAATGATAGAAGAACTAATTTCCTTAGGCCAGCTGCAGTGCTGGTATATGGGCAAGCACATGTTACCATGTACTTCACAACAAAAGAGATGCTAACAGAAGCAAACTGTCATGTAACGATTTTCATTTTCTTCTTGTGGGCAAACTGGCTAAATTATTGATGCTTGACCTTGCCACCAGCAGCTCACATTATGGAGATGTAATAGCAGCTTCTCCTGCAGGTCACGGAGAAAGAGATCAAGTAGCTTCATCCTCAAGAGATAAGTTTACTGTTTATTTCATTTCCAGATTATGTTTTGATTGCTCAATTCATATGGGTGTCTGATGTGTGCTCTTCTGTCCTGTCCTGTTATTCTGTGTATAAATTTGAGGGCTATCTTTACATTCAAAAAACCATACTCCTCTTTTCTTTTTTTTTTTTTTTTTTGTGGGGCACATACAAGAGTGCATGGCTTTGCAAGAGTGGATTTCTCTGTGTTGGTTTTGCTGTGTGTATATGTATCATTCCGTATGGCTTGCAAGTACACTGGTGTTTGGCTAGAGAGAAGTGTGTGCTTGTGTATTTCTTATACCCAGCTTTGCTTCAGTTTTCTCTTTTTCATGTAATTTCTGCAATAGTCCTCCCCTTGGCCTCTCATCCCATCTTGTATTCCTCCATGCCTACTTCTGTTTTGCACAGTCTCCCATCAGTTCCTTCTCCCATCAGTTTCCCCCACTCACTCTTTCTGCTCACCTGTCTGCTCTTCTCCACTGATTTTACCTTAAAAATTACTTCTCCCCCAAATAATTTTGTCTTAAACTCTTGATTAGTGGTTTTTTTTATGGCTTTACTTTGGATTTATGTTGTGTTTGCTTGAAGTGTTTATTTTTAGTCTGTAATCCTATTCGGGGTGGAAACTATGTCTGGATTTATAACCCACTGTGTAAATCCACAGTGCTATGTATACTTGATTTTAAGAATTACTCAAAATAATCCATGGATTCAATAAAGGAAGGCAGCACAACCGCTGGCGCAAAGGTAGCAAAAGAAGTGTTCTGCTTCCAAGGCATATGGGCATAAGGAAAGGGGCAAAAATCAGTATGTCTGTGCTTCTCTCAGTTTCATTTATGATCCTTGGAAGTTATTTAGATTCATGCTACCGCTGTGCAAGGGAAGGATTCAGATGATACTAACATGCTGGTGGAAAAGCAAAAGGTGTCTCTGAAGGCTTCTTTTGCTGTCTTTTTACCTTTGCTAATTCATCATGTAGCAGATGCCAACTAAGACCCTACACATCTGAACCCAGAATTGAATAAGCATATAGAGGGACCTGTGCATTGTTAGGGAGCAGAACTTCCTTTCTGTAAAAGCTGGAGAGTATCTAGGACTGCATGTGCAAGGGACGGATCAGGGTAAGACAGGACCAAGACACTTGATCGCATTTGGTGGATAATACTTCTTCAGTTGTAGCCCCCAGTCTCTCTAAGAATTCCCTATTGTTGGCAGCGTACAGTGCATGACAAAAGTTTTCTGAAAGTAGCTGAAAGTTTGGAGCATGAGCTGGTTTATTTAGGATTTGGTTTCTACTGTACTTCCCATTTAAAGTGCCTTTTTTGTGTTGTGTCTTTTTGTACTTTGGGTAACTCATTAGCACTACCTGCCTGTTCCCCCAAGGCCAGATAAAAAGGGCTCGTAGTTGTCATTGACCCATCCTGGATGTCAACTCGGAATGAAACGTGAAAGCCTGATAGCATGTTAATGATCCCCTGGGATGTCCATTTATCCTGTGTGTCATTTTCTAGTCCTTAAACACTTGGAGTATCACAGAACAAGTCCTGAATGTGCCACTGGCACCACTCAGAGAGGATACAGCAAGAGATTGTTCTGACAAGTACTGTGGCATTTGCAGTCCTGTTATTGTGACCTAACCCCATGATAACATGAATCATTTTAATGGAGATGTCATCTGCAGTTTAAACCTTCACCATCCGGTCTGCCCCATCATTACATCCGCCAAGTACAGCAACATAACTCAATGATACTGTTCAAATTACACCAACAAAAATGATTGAAATGTTGCTCATGGTTTCTACTTTTGCGTATGGTGTATTCACCTCCTGCAGCACAGATATCAAACAGAAGAGTATATTGAGGGTAGAGGTGCTGCTGTTCAAGAGCAATTCACTTTTCCTGGCCGAATAGTAATGGTTTCCCTTTCTTAGGGTCTTTCACTGCAATTGAAGGGCAGAATTTCAGCTGTATGGGATCGTAAAATGTGAAAATGATATCGAAACGCTGGATGCCACTTATTTTCTTCAATGAATCATTGGTTTTTTTCCTGCTTTGTTAAATCTCCCACCACAGTGGAAACTGCATCAAATATGAAAAGCTGAGTGTTGCATTTAAGGTCTGGAAAAAATAAAGTAAATAAAACTAAGATGTGCAATCAGATGAGAGTAGCTAATGTTTGCAATACTGAACCTGCAGCTAGGAGCTGAGAAGAGGACAAAGTCAGACTGGAGGATTTCTGCAGACAGACAAAAGGGAGATAGCTTAAAGAAAATTAAAAGCAGAATTCCACTGATCTGTGGCAGAATGAGATTCTCTCTTTTTCTATGTATATTTATGAGGTTAGTTTTTAAGAAGCTGTTCCTTTTTAAGGCAAGAGGGAAGCTATACTTTGATCAGGGAAGCAGGGAGAAGAGAATTGTTCAGCAACAAAGCAAGCAGAGATATGTTATTTCTTGGATAATAAGACTTCCCTCTCTGAAAATAAATTGAGGTGCAGTTTAACTTTGTGTTGGTCATGTGTCCAGGGAGCTCTTAGCCCACAGTTTCCACTGATTTGCATTCTCATAGTCAGCCTCAGCTCTGATGCTGGGGGCTGAACGGGCCTCATACACTGAGTCCCTCACTGTCATTTTCTGCAGTTCTTTCCCCTGGTGAGGATTGAGATGTTTTAACAAGAAGTAAAGAAACTTTCTCTGATGATGCCCGCTTTTAAGTACATGTAGCAGGCAAGCGTTTCTCAGGAACACCGTACAGGCTAGTGACTTGCTGGATATATAGCAATCGGAGAGCTCAGTTACTTACTCCACTATAAGCTGTGTTCCTTTGGACTGCCTTGTAGAAATGTTTTGACCATGACCACAATAGACATTGAAAGGCATTCATGCTGCAGAATAGTTACAGCAGAAGTTTTTAATTAAGAATTGGTATTAAAGAATTGAAAACTATTTAATACACCTTGTTGTGATAAGCCTGGGACTAACTAAAACTTCTGTCCTAGCACCTGTCCATGCGCCATTTTTAGTTTATATTCCTCATGACAAATAAATCTCCACTTCTCTTAAATGAGTGGTCAGGAATGTTGGGAAAATATTTTGAAGGCATTAGAGCTTGGAAAGAAGGTTTTTTCTAAAGGCTGCCTTCCTTTAGGGCAGGCATGCGTGAACAGTGTTAAACAGCTATTTTATTATTACTATTGCCATTAGCTGTTTTTTCCATATGTTTAGCATAGGACAGCCTAAAAGTTGTCTATCCAAAGACAAAGCATGCTCCTTTTTTGTTGGAGTTTTTTGGATGTAGTAATTTTTGTAAATAACAGATTTCATATTTCTTCCCATTAGCATGAAAAGCACTTTCTAGAGAGAGCACAGGTCTTGGAATAAAATTCTCTCATTAATTCCAAGAACCTAATAGAGCACACCAGGACTGCATGGATGCTGTGGACTGGCACTGGTGTTGAGCCGTACATGGCTTTAGGCTGAATTAGAGCTGGTGTAGGTCCCTCACACATCATTTTGGCCAGTCTAACTTAATGTAACCTTGTGTCCCAATTGTAGAAGAAACTGTTCTGTGTCCTAGAGCACAATCCTCTTCAGGATTCTGACAGTGGCCTGAAACTTAGTGATATTATTTTCTTTAAATCAGTTTATTCTTATTTAATGTCCTCAACTGCTGGTGAACTAAGGTGTGGAAAACCTGGCTTGAATCCTAGAGATACCTGTAAAATGGGGTACCTTACCCTAACTGCTTCTAGCTCCTTCTCCAACAGCTTTAAGTTGATTATAATTTAGAGAGTATGTTAGAGGTGGTTCACTTGTCTTGCTATTTTCTTTATATTCGATGCATTGTCAAAAGAGAGGATAATCATAGAATTTGTGAAAATAAGTGTTAAATGATTAGGAAATGTCCTCTGATTTTCAGGAGTTATCCACACCCAGGTAGTTTCATTTGCATCAATGGGATTATTTAAGTAATAGTTTCAGATTTAGATAAAGGCTTCAAATTATAAAAAGAGGAGGTTAGGAATAGAAGAGAGTGATTTCTCACTGTGATTACCAGTGAATGGGCCAATCGTCATGAAGCATGGGTATATAAAAGATCTGCTTCCTGTAGCTGGAAATGCAGCAGAGAGGGCTCTTAATACACACACACACACAAAAGATAGGAAGGAAAGTATGATAAACAGAGTGGAAGCAGCAGGAATGTGAGACAGAACAAGAAAGTCAGGCTGGCTGCTCTGTATACTCCTTATTGCCCCTCTTCTTTCTTTCTCTCTTGGTGCTCTGTGAATAGCCAAGAGAGAATGAAACAGGGAATGTAGCTGAAGACTTGAGGGAACTGCTGTGTGCAGTGCTTTGGAGGATTTACTTCTCATCGTTTTGGTATGCTTATTGCTCATGCAGGACACATTATCTTGAGCTGTGGTGTCCTCTGGAGCAGTAGTGTGTGGAAAATGTCCCAATTGCTAAGAGTTATCTTTAAATTCTAACATGGTAGAGAATTGATTTAACCCAATCTTCTTTCCCTGTGTTTTATTTATTAGTGATCCATTTAATGGAGATGTTTAAAGTAAATAAGGATCTTGAAATATGCTACTCAATTTTGAGATGACCTCTATTTTTATTGCCCCCCTCTGTGATGTATGAGGATGAGAAGTCATAAAGTATCTGTCAATCTTGGTTCCTTTCTGTGATAAGGGGAGGAAGTTCTGATGAGAACAGGGAGAGAAATCTTTAGCTGACAATGAGTTCTATATTTACTTGTACTCTTTGTCAGCCTCTTAGAATATCCAGCCTGAAGGCTGAAAACTTGGTGTATCCATTCTCAAGTGCAGGAAAATGTGCAGCCATGGTTTAGCTCTCATTGGAAAATGACAGATCCGTTTCAGCATCCCAAAAATAAGGAGGGGGGGGACAAAAAAAAAAAGATGGCAACTCCTCTTTAGCTGTACCACTATCGTTGTCCAGAAGGTGGCAAAAAGGTAATTCAGGAGAGAGGACATCTGTTTCAGCCACCGCAGAGAGCTAGCACCTGTACTTAAGCATTTCTACACTTCTACTTCTTGGTACACCAAAAAATGCAGCTAGGCCTTGAGCTGCTTGTGGACAAACAGCATATTAAATTCTGCCCTAGCGTTGCATGTGTAAACTAATTAAGCCCATGCGACTGTGCAAGCTATGGCTGAGAGTCCCATCTGATGTACTGCTAGCACTGAGGTGGCTGTGTGGATGGGCAGGATTGCAGGGTGATGGGCAATCGGCATGCCTCAGCGACTCTGTACTTCCTGGAGAAAAGGACCCTCCAGGTTATCAGAGTCCATCAATTCACTACCTTGTTGGCCGTGTCTAGGCTGTATTGCTGTGGAGATGTATTCTGGACATGCATCTTTTCTTCCCATAGGCTGCCATGTGGATATTTCTGCCCACAAGTCCAGCAATAAACCGGGTCTAGTTCCCATTGATGCTAATAGCAAAAGTTGATCAGGCAAAATTAGTCATTATACGCATATAAGAGGCAGTGTGTGACCATCCATCTCAATTTAGGCTGAGAAGTTCTATTTCATTAAATTCAAAGATTAATGCTACTGATCTGATAACTTGTTTACAAAATATTTGTTATAAGCAAGCTTTCTAACACAGATGTTTTCACTTGCATGGCAGGGAAAGCAAGAGAAAACAGGATTATATTCTGCAAGTAAGAAAACACCAGGAAGAGTAGCTCCCTATTAGCATTGCTAATTTACATCCCCATTAACATCCAGTCTGGGTTAGCTTCTCAAGCCAAGGGAATCAGAAATGACAGCATGAGTAAAGCACAGCTCTACACCTCAGCTGCTGCCTCCAGCTTCTCTGCCAGCTTGTTGTTACAGCTTGGATTAGGTGCTACATGTTTACCTTGACAACCTGTCTTTTCTCTTCCATTCACTGAGCCTCTTGCTCTAGACAATAGCAGCAAGTGATGCTTGTGGTGTTGTGTGACTCAAGGCCAGTTAAAGAATTGCTCTTTATAAGATACGATTCTCCCTAACCACACAGCAGATGCAGAAATAGTAGAAGGGAGAGTGGAAAGTATTCTTTCATATGTTTCCTGGATGCAGTAATCTCAGGGAAAGCACTCAGGAGAATAGCTGTCTCCACATCTGTATAGAAAATGGTCCACAGAAGTTTCTACCAAGCTCAGCTGATTGCAGCGATAGTGCTTTCTGCCTTGGGCCTGTTGTGTCAGCGGAGTGGTCGTACACCTCACTGTACTGCCTCTTCATCTTACAGGCGGGAGAAGAAGCTGTCTCTCTGCTGGCACTGAGCCCAAGATTGGGCTGAGAGGGCAATTTGTACCTCCCATCCCAGAAGCGTCGTCTTTCTGTTCTGATCTGTTGCTGCTTAGAGTTCTTGCCACTGGTTGTCCTGTCTAACTTTGTCTGTAATTGGTAGCATTGGATGAATATTTGGAAAGTATTCCTGCCTTAATTACATTGCACTGCAATTGAACAATTGCATCAAGCACTGATCTTCTTAAAATAAAGTATATGATAAAAGCTAAAGCCTGTAGGTGATACAAACATTGACTTTAGAATCAATGTCTCTTTAATGTGATCATCAGAAATATTCACTGATTTAAAAGATCTTTCACAAAGTTTCATAGAGATTACATCAATTTTAATTTTTATTTAATTTGATTTTCAAAATGTCATCATGTGCTGTGATTTTCTTCTAACACAGTGGAGTAAGCTCCACTGTGATTCTTTGCATGCTTTCAAGCCCAATTTTAGCTTAATTACTTTTTTCAGGGGGGATCTATATGGACAGAAAAAGGGTCAGGAGGTAGGCTGAGCTGAGGCTTGCTGAAGGTTCTCAATTTTTCTTATTACAGTTTCCTAAAATTGTTCAGTTGCCAAGAAAATAAAGGAAGCTGGGTTGTGCCTGGATGAATAAAACTGTTTAGTAATTTATGTGCAGTTTGGGCTCTTACTTAATGGGTTAAAGATCTCCATGAAGAATTTAACAATTGATTCAGCCAGTATTAAATAGAACCCATGTTTGAGGAAAACTCCATTCCTTATAACTGAATAAAACCACTGAGAAGTGGAGCTGCTCATACCTGTTTGTCATGAAGATGTCTTTAGGAATTTGGACAAATAGCAGAAAGATCTTCTAAAGGGTGAAGTCATACACGTGCCTATAAGAATGTGTCTCTGTGAAGGCAGTTTCAATTGCAGTGTGTAGTAACTGGTTAATTTTAAACCTTGCTGGAGAGTAACTCTTAAATGAGTATATGACAGAAATAATATTTTGATATTTGCTAGGAAGAGTTGACATTTCAAGCCCACAGGAGACAGTCTTTTACTATTAAGAGCTAAAATAACAGCATGCATAACCTTTCAGGTAGCAAGCTAACTGAGCACAGCATCATCTTAGAAATAACATTTAAGGGAGAACCAGTCTTTCATAAAAGCTTTTGTCTTTTTTGTTATGTGCAGCTCCACCGTCAAACCAGACGTGATACTCGGTATACAAGATAATATATCAGTTTTAGCCAGCGCTGCAGCAGGAGCGCATAGAGCTAACTGTTTCAGTTTCAAAATGCTAAACAGGTTACAATCTGAAAAATTCTTCTTTTTTTAACGTAGGGGTGGAAGAATTTTCCTTCGTGGAAGCACATTTGAGACATGCACCCCTCATGGCAAATCTCTGCTGTATGTAACAAGTACTTTTAGCAAATTTTTTCAAAGGTCCATAATACTGCCATGTATTTAAAATGTGCAAAAGATGCAGTAGTCGGCATGAGAAGAAGCTTAAAAAGTAGCTGTCTGGAAGATGTGTGCTTCAGATGAGCAGATGAGAATCCTGTGATTGATTGATTGATTATGGGCATCTAGGAGTAAATATCAAAATGGTAGACTGTGCAGCAGCTTAGAAGATGGAAGACCTAATTTATTTATGTTCTGGACACCAATTTGCCGTGTGCTTTTGGGACGAATGTCAAACTGTGGTACCTGAACATGCCTATTGCTGAGTTGAACTTCACATTGTACCGGATAAAGCACTCCATTTCCAGTTCAGAAGTTGATATTACTGAGCATCAGGCAAATATCGGAGTTCAAAGATAACTCTGCAGGCAGCCCTCCACTGCTGGAACACTCTTAAGGGGTTTTTTGAGGACTGGTTATTGTATTTGTTCAATTTGTGTGGTGTGCTTTATTTGATGTCTGTAAGCTATCAAACTGTCTGGTATTTCAGCCTTTTCTACAGATGCAAACATTATTGGAAAATAATATAGTGAAACTCCCTCCCCTACTTGTATGTGTTTTGAATGATGACTGGTTTCTGGGTTTGGAATAGCAGCCGCTGTGCTCACCGCTCTGTAGTGTAACAGAGAAGCTGTTTTTTCATAACTGCTTTAACTACAGTTGACATTGGAAGCTGGTGGCTTGTGGAAAGGCTTAGATTGTGTATATAATATGTAGCTTTTTTTTTCTTTTTTTACTTGGGTAAGAAGAACTTTTCTTTTTTTGATGCATCTTTTATAAAATGTTGATACAAACATAATGTTAAAAATTAATTAGCTTTGGTCACAGGTGTTTCCTACGGAAACAGAAACAATACCACAATTACAAAATTCAATGGCCATATTTCAGTAAAGAAAGAATGACAGTGTGCGTCTCACTTTGATTAAATGTGCCTAACTGCATTTTAAAATGCTAGCAGTAAGAATAGGTCTTACGGATTTTAGTAGTTTCACCAGGTGAGCATGTGGTCCAGTACTAACAGTTGTCCTGAAGGTAACAATAGATTTTAAATTAAAGAGATTTTAAGACCTGATTCCTTACAGTTGTTCGCATGAAAGGATCTGATTTCATTAGGACTGCTTTTGTCGGTAGGGAATTGCAATCATGTCTGAGATATCTGTGGGTGAAAAAGGGTCCTCAGGTAGAAACATTTTTTTTCAGCTCACAAACTTAGTTTGTAACTTAGTTTGATGTTGAACATTCATAGATTCTGAAAAAGTCATCCATAAACCAGCAGAACAACAACTGTCTGCCTGTCTCTGGAGCGCAGACTCTCCGCAAGGTATTCCCCGGAGAGATTTGTTGTGCAAACCCATTAATAACTTAAATGATTCATGGATGAAGTTTTAGGAACTATCATTTAATTTAGACTGATACTAGCGTAAAAAAGGATTTTCTTCATGAGAAACCATGTCAGTATGTTGTTAAAGATCCATTAAGTTTCTTCAGAGCGATGAGACAACCGAATCTGTATCACTTCTGCTTTAGAGACAAATTCCCAGTAAAATGAGGACCAGTGGGATAGCAATAATATCGATTGCACAAATTCTTTGCAATTTAACAGGCTTTTAAAAAAGGATAATGTTCAATGAAGGAAATCATTCTGCAATGGTGTTGGACAATCTGGATATACCTTATACTAATAATCATGTATTTTTGAGAGCTACATTTTCAAGTAATTTTCACAACGTTGCTAGGTGGTTTCAGTTGTCTCTTCTGAGCTCATAGTTGCACACTTCATATGCAAATACTACCCTACAGCACAAACCACAGGAAAAGGTATGCATTAAATGAAAATGGTGGAAGGATTATTTAGAATGATCAATTAAATTTTCAGCTTATCTCCTGCTTACTGCGAATGATAATGCTTGTCCCGTGCTTTTCACCTGTAGGTGTCCTCATCTCTGTAAAGCAGATTCAGACATTTAAAGGAAAGAGATAGCTAAAGTTACAGGCAGGATAAAGCCAAATCTTCAGACGTGGATTGCAAAGGTTGATTTAAATGCCTGAGGTTTATAGCCCTCTGGTACATATGACCTTAATACGGATTTTGCAGTCAGTGAGGGCTCTGGTGGTTACTTGTCACAGAATGGTGCTATTTTATTTTATCATATTTTTTTCCCCAAAACCTGGCAGTGTCTCTCTGCACATGCACTTGGCAGAGGGAAACCTGTCTGGAGGTGAATGAGGTACTTGCGGTGCCTGGCACTCCGCCTGTTCCCAGAGGCTTAAATGGCCTCTTGAATACGGTGCATAGCATAGTCTACAGCCTTTTGGCCCATACCCTTCCCTCATACCATCCCCAGACCTCTGCCACTTAGGGCTGCTACCACAGTGTTTGCCACCATGCCAGCAGCACACGCAACATCCCTGGCTGGGATTTCTGCCTCTCAGAGGTGATGAACCTAGTGCTGCTGTCACCTCAGCCTCCTTGGACTGGTTTCAGCAGCGCTTGTGTGGAGCCCGCACTGGTAGGCCTGCCCAGCTCCAGCACGCGCTGGACCTCACTCCTCACGCTGGCTTTGACCGTTGACTAGTCAGATCGTAGGTCAGGCGATCTGTGTTGGGTTTCTTGACAGGCTGCGAGGGAGCCTGGGCTTTTGGTGGCCATAATTCTGTTACATCTTTCTCAGTTTCTCAGGCAAACCAACAAGCTTTGACTTAGGAAACTCTACAGCCTCCAGTGTATGTGACTCATGAACATTAGCATGCTGCGGGTTTCTGCACCCCTTCCCATGGATTCAGGATCTTATTTTTTTGCCATCACTTTGTTTTAACCGTGGTTTTTTCTTTTTTTTGGTAGCCAGAAGTCTGGAAGCTGCTTATTTGAGCTAGGCCTTCAGGGATTCTGCTCTAACTTCAGGTCCAAGGGCCCAAATTCCTTGGTCTTGGCTTCAAATGTGAGCTTTGATTTGAAACTAAGAAAGTTGATTTGAAACCAGCTGAAGGATTGGTGACATTTCCCACATCATTAGTGATGCATTTTAAGCCCGCAAAGGTGGAAAACTATTTTGCGTTTCTAGCATATTTTTCAGTGCCTATTGATGCTGAAGTGACCTGTTAAATCCTTCATCACCTATGCTAACCACAGGCCTCTTTTTCAGAATCTTCTTTGAGACTGTTACCATAATCTCACTGTAGTGTTAGATGGTTGTACTTGCTCGCCTTGTGTTTGTCACAATGATTCATTAAAAGAAATGGTCCTAAACCAAACTCTGTGGTCTGGGGATTACCCCATGGATCGTAGGAAAGGGTACAGGCTGCAATGCCTATGTGTCACTGAGTCAAAGCTGTCAGCGTAGCTCTCTTTGGAAGCAGGTGTGTTTTCAAATCTGAGGCTTGAGAAAACAAACAAGTTTAGGCTCTCTAAACAGATTTCCCCTGTCCTTTCCACTGTGCTACTGTATTCTTTTATGCCTATTTTGAGTAAGATTAAAAATGTTTTCTGTGTGACTGAGGCACAAGCACACTTCTCTCTGCTCTGAACTTTCCAGAAGGGCAATCTGGAGGGGAAAAAGGGGGAAGTTGTCAAAGGGTCATTCCCAGCAGTATTGATCAGCTTTAACACCAACCCTTTCAGAGTGTCTTTACCCTCCTCAAGAAGAAACATTGTACGTTTGGTGTGAAGAATTTAAAAGCTTTTTTTTTTTTTAAAATAAGCTATAAACTCATGCTGATTCCCTAGTGAAATTTCTCAACAGTATCTGCACTATCATGTTTTACTTTGTCTGTGGACTAAAAAAAAACATAGAAGACTGTTTTTTCTATCTGTGCACTTGAATGTTAACTACTTTTAAATTATGCTGATTAGTAATGTATTGAATAAGGATTGAAGTTTTCCATATCCTTTCTCTGGCCTGTTCCCCACTCCCCCTTTTTTTTTTTAATTGCCTATAGTTCATTTCCTCGTTTCATTAGTTGGAATGATTTTATTTTTCAGCAAATATTTTATTCAACTGGGAGTATGGCTTAGGTTTCCATAAATTTTAACTCAACTCATCAACTATCTTTGGTCTATAAAGAAAGATTAAAAAACAAAGGTTGGATCAGTCATAACCATATAAATAAAAAATTAAGCCAGATAGTCTGGGAGAAGAAAGAGATGCTGGAGGTGATGGTATTGTGTCTCCCAGCTTTTGAGATATTGGAGACCTGAGTTCAAATCCTGTATTTGCCTTTGAAAGTTTGCCTTTGACTCTTATGTGTCCCACAGGAGTGTTGTGACAACTGTACCACATAATATTTGACTTTGTTTCTCTCATTGTTTCTCTGATGATGTTATTGGGAGGACATAGGCTGTTGCCTCATCATCACAGGTGCTGTGGTTGTTGCTGAGGAAAACACAAAGTACACAAAGAGTTAAGGGATTTCCAAAATCAAAGCAAAACACTTTTGGAGCTCGTTGTACGAAATGTTTGATTCTTCATTTAAAAAAAATGCTTAAGTTCAGTGCTATCCAGAACCACTGTTTTCTTTGACGGGAAGTGAGGAGGAGTGGAGGGATATTCTTTTGAACAAAGTTAATTCACTATGATGCACCCTTAGAACGACTATCCTGTGTATGGCTATATTACTGCACTCCACTAAGTTTTGGGACTATGTTGGTGCTCTGGTTTTGACCCCCAGTGACGTCTGGGAAAGCTTGGCACTAGACTGGAACCTCAGAGCTGGAGTCCTTCCTTCTGGATGGCTAGCCATAGGCACCAAACCCAGATACTTCTGCAGTCTGGGACAATGCAGATAGCTGCATCTGAATGCTGTAGCAATGAAAAGCCCTGGTCTACCAGAAGGGTGCATTTGTGGACTTTCTACTGAAAATCCAGCTGCAAGAGAGACAGTCTGCCAAGAAAGTTCTTTCACATGCTGCTGGCTTGTTAGTCTCCAGTGGTTGGAAGGATATCTGTCACAGGTGAATCTCTTAGATGTAAAGTTGGCTGGCCTGATCATAAAAACAGGTTTTCCAGGGAGGTATCCACTACTTCTTGATGCAGGTAAAAGGGGAAATATCACAAGTAGAACATTTATCACAGTATTTTGGCATTTTGACTGTAAGTGCAAAAACATGTAAAAATAAAATTAGTGTATTTGCAAAGATTAATGAACAGTGTCAGAACCGCTGCAAATGTTTCATTTAGGATTTGTGTGAATGAACAGCTTAGGTTCTTACTACAGCCAAGCATTTCTTAAACAATGAGCCTAATGATTTGGGAAAGTTACCGTATTCCACTTGTTCAACAATGAGAAATTAAGAGAAAGCTGGAGACAATGGAAAGGTAAATTTTTTCTTCCTTGCTGGATAAGACTTAGTTGGATTCAGCTAAAGTAGAACCATCTGTCATATGCTAAACATTCAGAACATGTGGTTATAATTTTGAGTATTAAGTGGAAAATGACCAAGAAATAAATGACCAGATCACCTTTCTCACCTAAAAGCAGTGTCTTCTGGACAAACTAAGGTCTCAGGAGGATTTGGCCTTTGTAAGTGGTTGCCTAAGTGGTGCTGAATAATTATTTTCTTAACTGGCCTGCAATACGGTGTACTTAAGTATCTTCTAACTTTAGTACCTATACTGTATCTAAACCACCACTGGCACATGACAAGGTCCTCAAGAAGTTATACGGTGTGGGTGCATGGCGCTTGCGATTGAAATGCTGAAGAAGATATAATCCCAAGCATTTAAGGAAACAGTTAACCCAGGTTATTATACCATTGAAAGGAAATATCATTTAAGCAGATAAATAGAGTTTCTGAGGACATTTCCCAACCACTATTGCTTTTCCTAGCATTTGAAGACTTAGACAGAACTGTATTTGCTTATTAATGCACACGCTTTCCCACCTGACTTACCTACACCAGATAGTTTTTTGAGGTAAAGCTATTGTTTGTGGTTCCTCTGCATGAATGATGGCCTGTTGCTTCCCGCTAATCAGGTGGTCACCTTTAGCAAGTATTATCAGTGCACGTGTAAATTCAGTGAAACCAGGCTTGCAATACAGACCCCTGTAATGTCTGTGGGTATGCAGAAAACTGCTTTTCAAAAGATGGAGTAGGAGCAGGCTTTGCTTTATGAGAGAATTCAAAGGAGGTGGGGCGGGGGAGTGGGGGGGGGCTTGTGGTGTATGGCCTTGCATTCTTCTGGTCCTCGAAAGAGAACACACAGTAACCCTATTATAAAGTCAGGGTTATGCAAATCTGAAAAATAATTTTTGTTGGCTATAGCCAGAATCCATGCCAAAGCATGTCTTGTGCAAGGCATCTTGCTCTCTGAGGAGATAGACCTGTTGAGTATTTGACTCTTGGCCAAGTTATTTCTTGCTTTATAGTCACAGCTTTTGAGAAAGACTGTGGTTGATTATTCCATGCAAAGCACATACCATCCTTAACGCACGTTTTCTACAATAGGTCTGAAAATGAAGTTGAATAGAAAATCATGAAAAAACAGAAGTTACAACAGAAGTTGACCTTATGGCTGGCTACATTTTCTTTTTGACACTTAAGTCTTTTCCTGGCGTGATAGAAAATTCTGGAATTTATTTAATGAGCTTAAGCATCTCATTTTGGTAAAAAGCATGTAAAATATAAACATATGTTGTTATGTTCACCAAGCACTTGAAATATAAGAGTAATTACTGGGGTCTTTTGTAATTCAGGAGAGTTGCCAGTTGTTGTAATGACTTACCATAAGAATATGTTACAATAATCTGTACTAATAGCCAATTTTCTATGCATTTTCAGGTTTCTCCACTGATTTAGGAGAGATATATGGACAATGTCATTATCTCTGTAAACTGGAGGTCTACAATGGAGGACAACAACGGCCAGTGTTTGCAGTTCACTGGAAGAATGCTGGCAATTAGCCTTTGACAAAATGGAAAGTTACTGCAGTACAGAATTATCATGGAGAAGGTGGGTCCCTGAAAGTTTCCACTGAATGAATTGTGTGTGTAAACAAAGACAGATACATCAACTGTCAGGTATTTATATTGCATTCCAATCTTTATTTTTATATTTATCTTCAAAAAAGCCTATCTTGTGTTATGCACACTTGAACTTAAGAATCAGGATCTACAGGGAGTGCATGCTCACATAGTTTCTTCCACCAGAGTAACAGGGCCACGAGGGGGTCTCTAAAACAGCATAAAGCTTTGGGAGAGCTTTGACAACACCGAAGTAAGTATCAGCTGAGAGAAGATTTAGGATTTCAGTCTTGAAACTGAGTACCTTTCTCTTTCTTGACAACATATTTAGCATAGAGTCATGTGATACAGCCTGTAGTTTACTAGCTACATATATAGAGACTGTCTGCTGCAATAATGTTGTCCTCATCAAAGGGAAAATGAGTGTCCTCATCCATAGCCATGAAAACAGCTATTGTACATCAGACTGAAATTCTATGTCACTCCATGAGAACAGCTATTGTACGTCAGACTGAAGTTCTACGTCGTTCAGTGTAATGTCAATGAAACACTGACAGCTCTGTAAAAACCAACCACCAGAAATCTGGTGCAACTCAATGTAGTGGAGGCATACATGACAAGCTGCACCACATCTGTGGTGGATGCTCCAGGCCTTCATTTATACAGCCTGGATTTCCCCCCCCTCGATTTAGCACAGCATTGCTTGGTGGCTGCCTTGCCACTTTCACCTCTATAAACAAACTGTTTCAGCCTACCTGTGTACTGTAGAACATGGACAGATGCAATGGCAGCAGCTGTTAGCTTTTGGCTGCCTGCCTTAGCTTGAATTTTATTCTGTAGAATGTTACTTTAATCTGTTTCTCTATATGCACTGTTATGCTGGTATAGTGCAGTGTTTAAAACAGGGGCTACTCTGTGTCATAGTTTTTTCTGCAGTTCCTAAAAGTCTTCACACTTTTAACCCAAAATATTCTGTCTAGTTTTTTTTTTGAAGCCTAGTCAGGGTTTCAGGTGCCACTGTATTGGGATGGGATCATCAAAGGGTTGGTGTAAATAATCATGATGTTTGTTGGTGCAGCAATGTCAGTTAGTACCAGCTAAAGACATTCGGCTGTGTTCTCTGAAATGCTTATTCCAGAGTGGGCTTTCCTTCATGAAAAATAATGATTAGTCATCTGTGAAGAAGGAATGATGTCATGATGAAAATGCAGAACTGGCTCCCAAGCTGCCTCTAGCTAGAAATTAGGTGTCCTGCTCCAAATAAAGACAAGTAGGAATCTTTTAGTGCCTAAATCCTTTTAGGCCAGTATGAAAACAGCAGGGTTTTTTCCTAAATTTCCTCCTA
The DNA here is from genome assembly GCA_013400755.1 of Pelecanoides urinatrix. NCBI lineage: Eukaryota > Metazoa > Chordata > Aves > Procellariiformes > Procellariidae > Pelecanoides > Pelecanoides urinatrix. The sequence continues at coordinate 88,241 of VZTQ01001192.1, forward strand.
TGGCAAATAGGGGAGACTTGAGAAGATAAACGGACTCGTGCTTGCTGAGTGTTTTGAGCTCCTTCAGGAGAAAGCACCAAAACCAAGACAGTTGATAGAAGGTTACTTTGTTTGTAATAATGTAAGAATTTGTTTAAAATATTTCAGAAGAAAAAGGAAGGAATGTGGAAGAAGTTAGGAAACACACACCAGGGAGAATCAATGATAAAAGCTTAAGAAGAACAATAAAGATATATAAAAATACAAAAAATGCCCAAAGGAAAGAGGTAGGAAAAAGCTTGCTGTACAGCAGGTAACGCAGCAGAAGCCTAGGGCTCCTCAACACTGTGGTAAAAAACGAGAAGAGGAAACATACATGGGAGAGAAGCCACAAGTTAGAAAAGGCAAGGGAAGGGAACAGTAGAGAAAAAAATATGTAGGGAAATGAACTGAGCAGGTTATCTATTATTTGCTGTGCAAGTCAGCTTAGCATATTGGTTTTTAGGTTGGTTAAGAGGAATTCTGAGCGCAGCAAACCTAGGGATTGTGCAGGTAGCCTGCAAGAAGGCCTTTGACTCAGTCCTAAACTCAAGGAGATGGAAAGCACTGAAAATATATTTCATTGCAAATAGAATCACTGTTTTTACAGCTTTAACAATCATCATGGGAAAGACACATCTCACCACTCGTTATCAGCCTAGTCACCTTTATATCTGCCTGGGATACAAGCTTATGCATAGATAGGCTTCTGTAGCACAACTTTTTGCTGTTTGAATCCTGCCATTGTGCACTCTCTTGAAAAGAAGCCAGTCTGTGTAAAACATTATCAGCCACCTCTTCTACAGTTATATGTTTTTTTGGGATTTCCTTTGACCTGTCTGTCATGAGGTGAAGCTAAGTAGACATCCTTTTAGTTGTAAAACTTCAAGAAGAAAGTTGTAAGACATTGCTCTATCTGGGCTATGAACCTCTACCTGAAACAGAAGAACAAAAGTACTCCAAGCATGTTGGAATTAGAAAGAAGGTGAAAGGTAGTTCTGATTATCAAAGTGTCTTGGGACTTGCCCAAGACTTTGAGAAGTTGAATTAGTTCTACAATCATCAAGACTCGTGTTACTTTGAAGATACTTAATGTGGCAACTTTTTCAGTACTAAAGGTTGGGACATTCCAAAGTCAAGGGCAAAGACTGCCAACCAATACTCCTGACACCAGTTCGTAAGATTGTGATAAGAATTAAATAATAAAATCCAGGAAGAGGGGAAAAACAATCAGGAGAGGCACTGTGAATAACAAAAAACCAAGACACAGAAAAAGGTGCAGCAGCTAGGTTCTGTGAGATTCCCTTTATCGTGGTGTAGACCATTGCCAACTCACTTCATGCTGACTGGTTCAATAATTTCCATTAGGTCACTAGACTTTCTGAGCTAATTAACTAAAAGCGTGTTAAATGAAATAGGAATGATTGGACCAGATAAATACTTAGCAAATGTCTCTCTCTCGGGATTGAATTTTTTTTTTTCCAAAAATAGTATCAGGATTGCCTCTTTCCTCTGCCCTCTATAAAATGAAGTATTTTACGAGTCAGCAGGATAAGATCAGTTTTGCTTGCATTCATGGTATTTGGATTAATCTCACCCAGTGATATTTTGAGATTTAGTGTTCCTATCAGTTAGAAATGGAAAACAACCTTTTAATACTGCAAATGCATTTTATTCATTGTTGCTTACCTGCTCACATAGCCTGGAAGCTTAGCTGAGCCCAAGGAGGTCTCGTGAAGCCAAGACCACAGACAGAAAGATCCAAGACCATCTCTGCAAGGGATTAATTCTCAGTGTAGATGAAAGCATTTTCATGACCATTCCAAGCTGTGAAGGTCACTGAAACCTCTACAGCCCTTCTAATGCCACATGTGATTGTTGTAGTTAAAGCAGACAGCTTAGGAACCAAAAGGCAACTCAGTGCTACAAGAAGCGTGAAAGAGAGTACACTGGTAAAAATCGGTTGTGTTAAAGGTGACACTGTGCTAGGAATCAAGAGTAAAGCTGCACTCATAGATTGTAAAAGTAGCCCTATGTCCAGTCTTATTTTATGGAAATTCTGTAAGAGATGAGATGTATTCTCTGTTTGTGTGTCTGTCTGTATGTGTGTGTGTATATATATATAATTTTTCCCTCAGAGGGAACACAAACAACTTAAAGGATTAGTATAGAAGATGACTTTGAACTTACTTGAAGAGTGACTGAAATCCATTGACATCTGATGTCTGCTCAGTGCAGACAGATGCATATTTTTCCATCCTTTATCCTGTCCCAGGAGATGAACAGGACATGTCATGTAATGACAGGGCTGGATAGGAGTTTATTCCCCACCCCTTAATGTGCATGTTTCCCTGTTTAATTTCAGGTTGCAGAGCTGTGCCTTGCATTTAGAATGGAAAGTGTAACACACATCTATGACTGATTAAAAACCACAGTAACAACCCAATATATTACAAAAGACTACAGATTTACAGAGTAGGCAGAGAGGCCAGTGGTTGGATGGACCTAGACTAACCCTGCCAGTCACTCTAACAGCATGCCTTATTATCCCAAGAGTCACAAGTTGTAAGATGCTAGTGTTGTTCAAGCATGTCTAGCAGAATAAATCCTTTTCCAGTCCTAGCATCTGTAGAGAGCTGCTCTCTCCCAGGCTACCAATACAACACCCTTCAGTTCAAGATCTGGTAGAAGTTGGAAGAAATCTAAGGAGTCCTTCCATCAACTGACAGTAGCAACATCTGAAGGGTCCATTTTCATTGCTTGCCTTCTCTAAGGCCTAAATCCTATTGATATTAATGGGACTACTTCTATAAACAGTCATCTGTTTGTCTAGGTTCCTCTTTCTTCTCAGGGGAAAGGAAGAACAATAAGCACTTTCCTACCACACATTTAGACACCAAAGTTCTTGATGACTATGAATATTTGTTCCTATTGGTGGAATGAGCAGGAAAAGAAACAAAGGAGAAAATAAAAGATTTTGAAGGACTCCACCCAGAAATTAAATTTTTAAAAATTATTACTTTTATGTCTATGCAGAGAGTGGGCTCTATGATGTCGTTAGGAGGTGACTGAGTAGAAACTGTTGTTATGATGGGTGCTCAATGTAATAACAGGTGTATTAACAAACTCTAGAGGAAAAAGCTTGTAAGGGCTGAGTGTGATGTGTGTATATTACCAAAGCTGCTGAAACAACTTGTTTGACGCAGGATGTTCTAGAGATCTCCAGGAGCCACTTCAAAGGCACCTTTGAAAGTCTCCGTAGTAGCAGGCAGGCATCACTGCTAGACATTTTGCTCTAGCTCAAGAGGTAGGAGTGACAAGGAGCTGGCGAGGGCATAACTAATCCTTGCCCTCACTGCTTTCTGCTGGGCTTTATGTTGATCCTCAGTAAAGCAAGCTGTGAATACTGATCATCTGCCACATCTGTCTCCTGGCACAACCGTGCACATAATGATGTTGCGGCAGATTGAGTGCTAATGACTCAATTACAAATATTGAGACACACACCTAAGAATGAAGTGGCTAATTGTCTCCTCATAGCCCAGAAATGAAATATCAGAATAATTTCTGGAGGAATTCGGACATGACAGACGTTAATAGCTATTCTTTAAGAAACTTTCGGTATCAGCCTTGATTTCTTAGAACAGTGCGCAATTACAAGCCACTTAGCCACATGATCAGTTCAAAAGAGCAAGTTTATGAAATCTTTTCTCTCTCCCTCCCCTTTTTACTACCATCATTGGAAAGTCCTTTTCTGTCTTTTGGTCCCTGGTCACCAGATGCAAATGAGAACAGTTTTTCCTTGGACCCTAATGTGTAAGGGTCAATCACACTCATAGTTGTTTTTTTCAGCCACTAAAGGGAGAGAAAGCAAAGACTTTCTGTTGCCTCCCTCCAAGCTAGGCTTGTACATTGTACACCCTTAGGACCTCAGCCTTCCATGGTACCATGAACTCAGACACACAGCTACTGTATGTCTGCATTACTGCTCATACTTTGCTATTGATATTCTCACTGAGAAAGTCTGAACAGATAAAGTTTGTTTTGATCAGCTGCTTAGACTTTTTTACTGCTATCCACTTGTGAATAAACAGAATTTTGTGGGCTTTTCAGTGTAGAAGCTGAACCTCATATGTGTGTTAGACTTCAAGGAATAGATTGAGACTAAAACCATGGGCTTTAATAAGGCATTTAATGTCTGAGCTAGCAGTCTACCGAAGTATAAGGGACTTGAAATGATTTTTTTGGTGGAAATAATGAGCAATAAAGGAAACACAGTGCTATACTGTGAAGAGCATTCAAAGGAAATACTAATTCCTATAGCATAGCATTTATTTTTCAGGTGTTTTATTTTTATTGTCTTCAGGTATAAATATTGAACATATAACTTCAAATATAATCTTACATGTATTATTTAAACTGGTAAATATCAGCTTGAATAAATTTTATTTTATCTCTTTTTAAAAATAAATTACTGAAATTTAACAGAACTAGAATTTGAAAGCAGACTATTAAATTATTTTAAAAAATAAAACAAATTTGCCATTAATCTTTTGTTTAACTTATGTGTCTCAGAATGCATTGTGTCATAAACTTCAGTGTCTACAAGATCCTTTTTTTTCTAATCTTAGAATTATCTTAAAAATATTTTTAGCACACTGTGAAAGAAAAATAAAACAATGTTTAAGTCAGCACAGTGTTAACATTTACCAGCCTGGAATTTAGTGGAAAGTAATGACACTTACCTGCTTAAGTAGTAACATATGGAATCAATTCAAGAATACCTAAAGCTGGAACAATAGATAAGATAAGGATGCTGGAATGTTGGAAATATGCATAAAACCCCAATAAATTATTAACATAGGAGGGTGATGGCACCACATCGACTGAAACTGTCAAAGATGTGTGTGAAATACTTGAACAGCAATATGACTGGTTAGCGAAATGACTGACTCTGAGTATGCATTAAAATTTTTGACTGTATCATAGAGAAAAAAAGATGTAATACGATTTCTCTTTGAACTCATTTAACCTGCTAATCCACACCGTCAGTCAACAAGACCACTTGGCCAATGTTGCTAATGAAATGCCAGTTTTGTTTATAGTCACTGCATTGTCACTGTCTGCTTATTTAAATGGTTGTACAGCAGGTCTCAACAGTTTCTTTAAAAAAAAAAAAGTAAGCACTAGCAGTTAGCACTCATCAGTGGAAAAGTCTCTCCATTGTTACTCATCTTCATTGTTCTTAAACAACTTAAGGGTTACAACTAAGCCATGTTCACCCAACGTGAAGAAAATACATCTTAATTGCTGAGTATTTCAGTATCTTTTAAACTGCAGGGTATAAAAATTACCATCTTCAGAGACATGCCTCAACTTCTTCATGTATGTAAGGCTGACAAATTGAAATCTCCTCCAACTCTGACACTCTTTTGGTAAATGAGGAAATATGACATAATATCTTGCTGCACAACCTTCAAGATAAAATGATGGCTTACCTGTTGCTTGCTTTGCATGTATGTCCTAGGCAGTAAGCTGAAAGTAATTCATTCTCATTTTCCATTAATTTGTAGATGGTGTTGGATCTTCCACAGATAGAATTAACATTTATCAGTATAAGCACTAATTCATTGACAACATTAGTACCATTTTATTTTAGCATATTCTTTACACTTTCTTATGTTCTTAATGCAGTTTTATTGCTGTCTTGAAAACACTCAAGGCAATAGTGGATTATTCTATTTCAGCTGTGTGCTGACAAAACAATTAGCACAAATATTTTGATACTCTGTCCCTTGAGAGACTAGAGGCTAAAGAGTAAAATACTTCTTTTATGCAAATTCTCTAATTGTTTAATTAATAACAGAAAGAGGAGTCAATCTACTGTCTCTAATATAAGAAGGTTTTGATCTATGAAATATATAATTTTTGTTATTGATCAACCTCAGGGGAAAACACGTATAATTTCCTGCTATGATAACCTATATGAATAATTATAGATTATTTTATGGTAAATTTCCTTTACTTTGAAGTGGCTACCAAAAAAACCTTTAGGAAATCTTTGCTTTGCAGCTGTGCAGGAGTTACTGTCGTGACCCACTTTGTATCCTGTCTTTCGTCTGACAATCCACTAGGAGCAACTAAAAAGTTGTTTTTGTGTGGACTGTGGTAGGACTTATGAAATTTGTTGCTATCTTAACTACTCCTTGAAAAATCATTTCATCACTCCTGCCAGAACATGTCAAATCTTACCCTCCTTTTTGCTGAGTATAATTGAATGGTGCATTGAGACACTGTCACGGTAAGCATAAATTGGCTAAGATTGTAAATATAATACTTAGACTCAACCTTAAGTCACAATTATTCTGTCTTATCTTCATACGAGTTGGGCCAAGAGATCCCTAAAACTATTGGTGAACCACCTGCTCACAGGTGGTGTTCATCTCATAGTGAACATGTATTAAAAAAGTGGGGTGTATAAGGTACTTTCAAGAATCTGTAGGTGTTCTAGAACTTTGACTGATACATTGCACTGGTGACTGACATCATCTATATGTAAAGTTTGTAGAGAAATTCTTTGGTTTGAAAGACATAGCTTAAATATATACTATTTTTGTTTGGGAGTTGTCACATGAGGTGGTTTAGAGAAATTAAATTGCAGACACCTGAAATCCAGTTATTCAGAATCCTACCAGAGAAGCCCATACTCACAGCGTATGCCAAAAATAAAGTTTGAACAGGCAGAGTCTCAGACATGAAGATCACAGTCATGCCTTCTACTTGAGTGTGCAATTCAGCTTCAGAGCATCAGAAAGGAACCACTTTTTGAGATTTGTGCTTCATCTTTCTTACCAGCTCGAGTCCCTCGGGCTGAGTCCTGTTGTAAAAATACTGAATCAGCACTTTACCACTGCCTGGTGTTGTTCCACAAAGGTTTGTTTACTTGATTTAACTTTTATCTTATTTATGATACAATTCGTAAAATAAGAGATGAGTGAACAATCAGCATAGAATTCTGCTTCCTCCTTCATCCTGCTTGTAACACAGTGAGGGAGATATTTGCAAGGAAATTGCAGTCTTGGTCATTTTAATTACGTAATAAATACATTCCTCTGTAACAGGACTTCGAGGTGGAACTTTTTTTGAGATGGATCCTTCTGTCTCTTTTCATTACCATATGGTGACATGAGAAGGGCTTTCACACTGTGAGGTTATATTAGAATATGAAGTAGAAAAAGATGTTTTTGAGACAGAGAAAACTCAGATGTATTCGATCAGATAGATGAAAATGAATTTCTAAACAAATTTCTCCTCATCCCCACACAGCCTTGCAGTGCCTTTCCTTCAGGCTTTCTCTTAGTCTGTCATTTTTAGTCACTTTCTGAATTACAACAAAATCCACGGAGTTTCCCTGGCTTCTTAGTAAATACCATCCTGCAGCCATCACTTCTGAGGCTTGCTTGCATAGTTTTTTCAAACTGAGCTTCTTGGGGGTCATCCAGTCTCTCCCCATATCAGAGGCTCCCAGTTTGGGGGTCCCTTTCTTTCTGCCTGGCCTGGAATCGAGAAGGTTGCCCAGCTCCTCTGCATGCTCATTTTGAATTTATTTTTCCCTTAAGGTAGGGCACTAGCAGGTCGGGTTTGGTCCTGCAGGCTTGTCTAGGTGGCATAAATAGCTATCAAAGTCTGCTAATTTACAACTGGAGTTACCTCATAGACTGGATGTCACCATATGCCAGCCACGTGAGAGAGTATCCTGTGAAAAACAATGTAAATTTGAAGGAAAGAAGTGAGATATCTGGCCCCTGGATGAGAACTCTGCTGCCCTGTGCAGGGATGGAAAAGGATGTTTAGGAAGCAGAACACAGTTTATGTTGCCTCATGGCTACAGACGAAGTTTGTATGGGTATAAGGACCTTAACTCCATCTTGTTTGGAAGAGACTGTTGTATAAACATCAGATGGTCATATAACTCCTAAAAGGTTGAAGCCTCTAGGAGAAGTTCAAGGTTTTGGACTTTTTTGGGGAAGTTACACTGAGAAATGAAGCTATTTAAAGCATCTGTCTCAGAGTGGTAGAACTACCGTTTCCTATTGCTTCTAAAGGAGAGCTGGTGTCTAGCACTGAAAGGCAGAAAGCTCCATGCAGACATGACAGGAGAGTTTCCCATCTCCTAAAGTAATGGTTCCAAAAAGTGCAGTAAAAATAAGCAAAGTGAAAGACGGTAATCAGAGGAATGTAGAAACGTTTTCTTAAGTGGCATTACAGAAAGGATGAATAAGGAATAGGACATAAATCAGGCCTGTTTGTGGCTGTTGGATCATTGAAAGGCTCCAGCTTCTCAGCCCTGAGCTGGAGGGTCAGAAATAGCAGCTGGAAGCAAAGTTTTAGTAGGACTCAAGCAGAAATGGATCACAGAGGAGGGGGGAAAAAAGAGGCAAGTGGTGAAAACACAAGGAGAAGTGGTGTCCTGGTTTAAGAGAAGGGTAAATATTGATTCCTATCCCATTCTTTCAAACCCCTTACAGCTCAATGAAAAGTCGTTCTGTGGCCAGGCTTTGGTACCTCACTGAGCTCAGGCTCTCCCTCACACCTCTTTCATGTACTAGGTGACATCAGGGCCCTTATAGGAAACACCGAGTGCCACCTTCCTTCCTGTATCAGTCTCATGCTGCTGCTGCTAGAGCAGATGGTCCAGCCACTGGCATGGGATACGACATGTGATTTAAACCCAGGATCTCAAAAAGAAATTGTGTGTCATTCAGGTGGTCTGTGAGCCTAAGGTGCCATTGAAAGAAGAGTGCTTTTGCATCTACAGGCTCTTAGTAAGCTGTGGTTATATATGTTGTCAGATGGTGATGGGCTTATTGATTCTAATTGTACACACCAGGCACGTCAGAAACCACAGTTTCCTGAGATTGTTACACAGCAACTGACTCACAGGGTGGCCTTTTTCTTCATTTGTTTTCTTGTGTGACACACTCCCATGACTTTTGAACTGTCTCCACTGCCTTCCTGCTGTTTTACCTTCACAGTTATGAAGTCATTTTTGGATTGCTGTTTTTCCTCATCTGTCTCCTTAGATATCTAAAAGTCCCCAAGGACTCTTAACTTCCATTTCTAGTAGCACAGGCACTCTCGTTTCCAATTTTCCATTGAATGAAATGTCAGCACATGACAAGCCATGCTTTGCTGGTGCCGTGCTCCGATTTAACAGTGCTGAATATGGACTCTATCATTTTTCATTAGTAGGTGCTTTATTATTTTGACACTGCTTTCTACCAACTTGTTGTGCTGGAAATAACGGGGACTTGTAGTGACATGCCTCGTACGTACTTCACTGCAAACTGCTAAAACTCCTGTTCATTAAAGGTGTCTTGTTGTCAGACATTAGTAATACAGGTACTCTAAAATACAGCAAGGATAGTATACTGACATGCAGAAATGACTCCTGTACCCTGGCAGCCCAGAGGGCAAACTGCACCCTGGGGCGCATCAAACAGCATGACCAGCCGGTCAAAAGAGGGGATTATCCCGCTGTATTCAGCGTTGGTGCGGCCTCACCTTGAACACTCTGTGCAGTTCTGGGCCCCACAATTTAAGAAGGATGTGAAGGTCCTTAAATGCGTCCAGAGGAGGGCAACAAAGCTGGCGAAAGGGCTGGAAGGAACGTCCTGTGAGGAGCGGCTAGGGCCTTGGGCTTGCCTAGTTTGGAGAAAAGGAGGCTGAGTAGCGACCTCATTGCTCTCTGCAGCTTCCTGAGGAGGGGAAGGGGAGAGGGAGGTGCTGATCTCTTCTCCCTGATATCCAGTGATAGGACATGTGGGAATAGCTCAAAGCTGTGCCAGGGAAGGGTTAGACTGGACATTAGGAAGCATTTCTTTATCGAGAGGGTGGTCAAACACTGGAACAGGCTTCCTAGAAAGATGGTTGATGCCCCAAGCCTGTCAGTGTTTAAGAGGCACTTGGACAATGCCCTTAATAACATGCTTTAACTTTTGTTCAGCCCTGAATTGGTCAGGCAGTTGGACTAGATGATCATTGTAGGTGCCTTCCAACTGAAATGCAAGACTATTCTATTCCATTCCATTCCATTCCATTCCATTCCATTCCACTCCATTCTATTCAGATATATTTGCTTCTACACGGGAATGAATTTGATAGTCTATGACACAAATAAGTTGGTTTTCTCCCAGCCAGGAGTGACAAATGTATGCCTACTTTGCTCTGGGGAATTACTTTTTTTTTGCCCCCTTATACCACCTACATCTTTACCACTCCTTCTGGCCTATGCGACAAGCCTAACAAAAATTTCCTCAAACTTGCTGCGTATCTGAGGCTGGTGTAAAATATCATTGGTCCTACTTTTAGATTTTAAATCCCTAAATGATTCTGTGCATATCCTTTTTAACACTTTTTTCTCTGATGTCTGAGGATTTCATATGCATTGAAACAAAGTCACATTTAACAATTAAATTTAACCCTTTATTACCTAGTATAATTTTAAGGGGTAAAGCCACTCTATTAGCTATTATGAACCATTTGGAGCAACTGGTGTTATCTGTGGCACTGGCCACAATTACTTTCTGCAGCTGTTTGCCCTCAGCAATATCTGCAGCAATTAAAGTTCACATTTTGTCTAATACCAGATAGATACTTTTTTAAAAGAGCTTGCATGTGTAACAGATATAAAATCTAGTTCTGGATATTTTTGCTTCATAGTTCTTTTGTCAAGTACTCCAGAGACCATGTGTCTAACCATCATCAGATCTTGCTTAGTTTTTATGCAACATTGCAATCATATATTTGAAACCAAAATATTTCTGTAGTCTTTTTGCTTGTGGGAAAGGTTAGGCTGAGAATTGCCAGGTCCCTTAGGCTGTAAAGAGTTTTATGATCAGTTTTAGCTCACACAGTTCTTCCATGCATGAAGACGTGAAGCTTTAATGGCTGTGGAGTAAAGCCAAAGCTTCCTTCTTTATTTATGTACACTAACACCCGATTTCTTGTATGGATAACTGACTGGTCTTCAAGTCTGACTATACAACTTTGAAAAAATTACCAATATTCTTAGTAGAAGAATGGGAGGACAAGTTAATTTTGCACTTAGATACCATATCTCTGACTGGGCCATCTTTGGTTAATGCCTTCAGATTTCCAGAAGTTTTTGTAACAGTTAAATCCTATGTTAGACAGTTTTGTAGAGCAGCATTCAGAACGCTGAGGCAGGTTGACTGAGCACATATTTCTTTACATATTTCGTGTTTCAAATGAATCTGTACTCCTTCACCTTAGTGTGGCCAGTCTATATCATCTTGCCACATTCACCTTGCTCTGCTGGATATTATTTCCATCATAAGGAATTTGCATGGTATTTGTTTAGCTTTTGCCTACAGCTTGTTTTCCATGCAAAGTTTATGAAGTCTCTGACTGCATTTTTCTCATATTTTTCTTAGATCAAAATGTAATAATGACTTTTGTACTGTATATGCTATCAGAAATGTGCTGTATCTTTCTATGAAGTGCACAGCCCAACAGGGAACAGTATCTCCCAAAGAAGATGTTGAAGCTAGGTGAACATTTGCTTTGCTTTGCGTCCCGTGTAGAAATACATTTGGTATCAATCACCTCTCCAACGCTTTCTTCTTGTATATGGGGAATATTTTCCACTGTTTAAAATTTTTGTTTCCTGAGTGTACATGTAAGTGAAAACTCCATGTTTTTTTCTGGCAGTGACTAGACCCCATTGCTGGAGCTCTGCTTGCTCTGCAGGTGAGTGCTTCCACCTCATCCCATTTCAGTTCTGAGGAATTTTCTTGGTAGCATGGTGGCAACTTGTCTTGCAACCCTGATCTGAATGTTTTTGAGATGTTACAGGGTTAGATCGAAGTTCTGTGCTGCCCTCTGTGTTGTTTTTGCAACAGTGGACAATAATGGATGCCTTCTGAAGAACGTAAGAATAGGATATGCATATCTGCTTCTGTCTCCTGGGCTCCGGTAGCTTGTTCCTGAGTTGCTGAGCCAGAGATGGTATCATTATTTAAGACCAGCAGGTTTTTTCAATTGCTGTTATCCGGATTCTGGCAGTCTTCTAGCACATGCATCAGTGCCCAACTTAAAAGCATGTAGTTGTCACAGTTGCTTCCAGACTGACAGTTCAGTTCTCTGCTGATGCAGCATTGTCCATTGCTCCTGATGACTTCTACAGAGATTTCCTCTGAGTTAGTGGTGTTGCTGTCATTCTCCTGTTGTTGTTGGGTTTTGTTTCTTGCTGTGCATGCTCTTGTACCACTTGCAAAGTGCTGGTGAGTGGCATTTGCTTGTAGTTCATGCACCTATTTCCAAATGCTGGGCATTGTTCTGACTTCCATTGTTTTCACACTCTGCATATCTTCTTGTGTTTTTCATTGTGAAGCATTTGTTTTTCCCGTCCTGTATCTTTAAAATCTTTGATTCCCTAGAATATCAGCTTTTGTCTACATTGGGTGACAGATGTGGATTACCTTGCAGACCTTCCAGTAGACCAAGGTTTACTTTTCTGAGCCAGGACTCAGACCCTCAAAACTGACTCATTAGCCAGTCGGTCAGAGATTAGTCTCCTTCTCCTCCGCTTTTACTCTCTGCTTAAAAGCATCACGTGTATTTATTTCATTTTTATAGAATGCCTCACATTTCTGTAATGAGCCTGAGAATTCGTCTGTCTTGGCCAAACTCACTGAAAACCGGAAAATATGAATGGAAAATATGAACCGCTTTAAAACTGAGTATTGTCAGAAACAGTGTTATTTTGTCTGTCTCTGCTGCTGCTACCAGTTCCTTGCAGATACAGATTTTTTTACATTTCTGCTCAGAGGAGGGTTTAGGCAAGTATAGAAGTTCCTGAGGTGCCTCTACTTTTTTACCAATTGGAGTAAAAAATTACCTGCTTTGTAGTCCCAGAGACTCAGCCAAGAAAGTTATTTATGAAGAGATGGAAAGCTGGCAGACTTTTTTTTTTTTTTGTCCTTTTCATCTTGGGTGGGAACACACATTATTCTGGACTATTACTTTGCTTGGGGGACAGTTTATATAAACTTAGTTAATAAGCAACCAATCATGTTGTCTTTCTTGCTATACTTTTGTAATTGATGTGGCCATAGAGGAAAGCCTCAGAATGATGTTTTCTACCAAATCATCCAGGTTGTGTTCAGAAATATGCCTCTGTAAATCTATTGAAAATGGCAATATGTTGCCAAAGAGTAAATTTGGAGATCCAAATATATGGTTATGGTACAAAAGCAAATTTTACCCTTGAGCAGTGCATGCTTTTCATAGATATAAGTGGAAGATTCACAGGAGGTTAAGTAAATTCTCTAATTTTTTAGTCTAATCTATGAACCACAATTAAAAATGGAATGCAGACCTCTGTCTTGAAAGTGCCAAACCCACCAGTCCTATCAGGACTTTAATTCATGTAAGCTCCAAATTTCTCAGTGCCTACAGTGTGAATGGTATTTTACTGAAGACTCAGGTACTACCTGTTAAATTCACAAGTTTCCAATCTGAATTATTGTAGCCCACAGCCATAATAAATTATGCTAATTTGGACTAAAGCACTCCTAATTCAGAGTAAGGGTATCCACACGGAGAATGAATCAGAAAGAATGTATTCTGATTATAAAAAGAATAGCTGCTTTAAAATAAACTCCCTGTGAAGGAAGAACCCACATGCAAACAAATTGAAGGCAGAGTGAACTAATGTAATTGAAATGCTGATGGACCAGAAGAAAAAGGAGTCTATCAAGTAAAGTCATTAAAGAGCAAATGCACAAGCTTGCAGGCGAGCACTTATGCCTTACTGTGTGGCAGGTCCCTGTTGCTTGTCTCACCAGCTGAGGCTGTGTTGCTCAGGTGTTAAGTGGTTTTAGGTGAAGTTAAGCAAAGAAAGCTGGGTATCTCGGCTGTGTAAATAGGTCTGATTTCTCTTTCAGGGCAGTCGGTGAAAGGACTTCCAGGCCAAGGGAATCTTCTCTATCATCTTAAATACAAGCCGAGTTTGGTCCAGGCAGTGTGTGTGTCGTTAAGGCAGCTGCAAAGGAAGACTGAGAAGGGGCAACAACCCAGTAAGATGCCGAATTCAGCTTTTCCCAGTGAATACTAATGCCTAAAAAATTTGTAGATGGATGTGTTCGTGTCTGAAGTAACTGCCTTATGGATTTGCTGATCGTGGAGGAGCGGTATGCAAGAAGGGAGGAGGAGGGAAGGAAGGGGGGGTGGCTCTAGGACCCATGCGAGCCTTCCTGAGCAGGAGGTGGGAATTCTCCTCCAAGGCAGCAGGAGCCCGAGCCCAGCCCCAGAGCTCCTGCGGAGCCCGCAGGAGGAGCCGGGCACGTCCCCGCCAGAGCTGCGCACCCGGCTGGCAGCTGCCCGCACCCCGCACAACCATGAACCGGCTCCCGCAGCTCGTGCTGTGGGTTACCACTGTGGGTAAGTAACTTATTTTTTTCCTCTCCCCCCATCTCCTTATGGTGCAAACTCCTTCTTATGCCCAGGGACTCAGACTTACTTCATTGCCCGTTCCCTTCTACCTTTAAAACCAGTAAAGCATTGTTTTCAAAACAGTGGGGAAAAAAGGAGTGGGTGGAGAAAGTACTGGCATGAAACATATATAAAGTGGGTGACATGTGGGAAGATAAATCTTGATGGTATTGATTCTAAGTAAATCTTGTTCACTGAAATGAATAGGTGATCCGTAGTTTTAGAAAGGCTGCTGCTGACCAAGGCTCTTAGGCTGGAAGCAGGCGCTGTCACTGTACAGCATGAAATTAATGGCTATACCCCAGGACCATTTTGCTTCTCTCATTACTGGATTGTTTCCTCTTGGACTATTTTGGAGAGGTAGGAGAAAGTAATGCTCCAGGAGTAGTGAACGTTGCTTATAGGAAAAGGTGTAGTTTGGAGAAGATGCTTTGTCTAAGGAGAGAGATGAGGGAGACAGATAAAGAGAGAAGAAGGTATTGGGACTGTGAAAGATGGAGTTATGAGCTCCCACCTAGTGAGTGGTGCTCAGGCTGAGTTTTGAAAGGAATCTTTGTGCTGCTCTGTCTGTCGTTGTCAGCTTTGATTCTGAAATGCAGCAAGAGGAATGAAATAACAGTAGGAGAGAAGGAGGGAGTAGTTAAGAGGGAAGCTGCAGTGATAGGAGGAAGGTTGGGGATCAGCAGCATGTGTGCAAGCAACGATGGGAGAAGATAGGAGTGGGACACATTTACTATATATGCACAGTGGCAAGCAAACTCGTTATGAAAATTAGGAGAGAAAAAACTGTATCAGGACATGCTGAACTTTTCAGAGAGCTGAAGTTACAATAGTACCCCCAGTGCAGAGACAGGAATATCATCTTGACTCTTAGACAAAGATCAGGAGACACTTCTGTATTTCTCAGTGTAACAAATCATATTACTTCTAGGGGAGGAGGCAAAGCAAACAGGTTGTTGGGAGCTACAGCTTGCTCTTGCTAGTGCAGTGTAATTCTTGGTCTCTGGCTAAATACTGAACCTGTATATTTTTTCTTTTATATGAAGATATGCTGGGACATCAGTTTTTAAGCAGGTTTCATCATTTAGTTCTATTTACAATTGAATGCCAAGGCTAGCACAGAGATTTTGATTTCAGGCTTTTTCTGGCCTGTTATTCCTATTGGGAGGACACTGCTTTACTGTCAAAGGGTCCCAGGGCAAGTGTACCCCATGCAAGCAGAGCTGTGTGTCCCCACAACCTCAGTTCTCATGGCATGTGGTCTCATCAAGTGCTGCTAAGTGTCATACCAGTGTTTTTGGTGGGGTGATTTTCAATATGCAAGTAAGGTTAGTGTAAGGAATAGTCATTACGTTTGCTGTATCTCCAAGTCTGTGATTTGAAGCATGACTGTATTAGGACAGAGATAAAAAAAAGGTGTGTTTCAGAGAGAGCAAGTAAAGAGCTAAATGAAAACAAACGTACATTTTACAATCTCTGTCCAATCTTCTGCCAAAAATAATCTCAATCACCCAGGGAGAGACTTGGATGCATGAGCATTTAACTGTGTAGCTGCTGTCACAATTGGCATGTGGGGCTTGCTTGTCTCTCTGGGTTGTTATGGTCAGCTCTCAGACTCTGCAGTCAATTATTTTAAAAACCACTTGTGTTTCCACTGAGAAGGTTTTCCTAGAGCGTATTCTCAGAGTGGCTTTATATTTCCTTCTTTATTTGGAAAGCCCAAGGTCTTGGTGATGAGGGAATTTACAGGTCCACTTTTCTGTCTTTTTTTTTTTTTTTTTTTTATACTGACTGGCATATGCCTTTCTAATGAGCCATATCCTAAAAGGATAATTTCAGAGTTCCCATCCATTGAAAATTTTTGGCACACCAAAACACTGGAGGAGGTCAGAACTCCTTTTGGTGCAAAAATTAAGACTCTCTGAGAAAATTCAGAAAGCTGTAGAGAACAGCAGAAAAAAAATCAGAAAAAGAACCCCAAAAACCAACGACAACAAAACCAGGAATGGACTCAGTGCCCAAATGTGCTTTGTTCAGTGTCAAAGCAACTTCAGAGTCATTCAAAGGCTGAGGTTGCACACTAGCCTTAGGTCTTGGGAGATGGCTAGGAAGAAGGTAAAAAAAGCCACCAGATGAATGTGTGGAGAATTTTCTTTTTATTTTAAGCACCAGCATTGCTTTGAGTCTTCATATTGGATTATTTTCCTTTTGATTACTTGAGCTTGGTGGAGGGGGTAGGTCAGTCCTTTTCTCCTCTACGAAAAACTGGGTTGTGCTTGGCCAGATGTCGTGCTCTTGTCTCTGGGTGTGGAGAGCAAACTATCTGCAAAATTACAGCACAACGTATGTCCCAGGCAAACCTCAAACACCTTTCCAAAAGTGCAGTCATGTTTATATCATTGCTCAGAATTTAGCTATTGAGTATAACCACAGTTCTTGAGATGATATTAGTAGAGGCATTTTGTCAAGTCTTTCTTTACAGCTCTTTCTGATACATGTAGTGGGGCTGTCACAGAATAGGACATATTATGTTTAATTTCAGCTTGAGTAATAGTTACGGTTTGGGCTTTCGTTGAATCCTTTCTAAGGCAGAGAGGCATAGGGAGGTTAATGGCGGGTTTGTTTGTGGAATGGTAATTCAGCATGGCAATGGTGAATGCCCCGTTCCTGGATGCTAATTCCTCCTCGCATTTGTCTAACAAACTGTTTTCAGAATCCTGGAAAGTTTTCTTCCTCTCCCTGGGTTTGTCTGCCTCTCAGAATTGAGCTATCCTGTTTTGTAGAGTGAGTATAAGCTGTTTTAAGTTTAATCAGTCCACACATGCATGAAGATGCTTATGTAGGAGTACCTCATTTTGTTGTACGCCAACTTAAAATAAACCAGTGCATCTATCTCACTTAGACAAACCTTTACCGCTTCGTGTATCCCTTTGTCTGTGTAGAGGAGAGCATGCCAAGAGTGGAAGGGATGGGTCCCTACATTCTCTTTTGCCTCTTCATTGAAGAGCTTCTTTCTTATTTTCTTCTTGTGCCTGTCTCTGCTCAGTTAAGTAGCATACATGTACAGTAGTGGTTTCAGTATTTTCACTTAAACAGTTCCAACCAGGACAGCACCAAATGATCCTTGAAATTTGTCTTAGGAGTTAGGTCCGCGGTGTTTTACTGTGCAAATGACAGCATATCTACAGATACTGTGCCCAGTCTGGATATGCAATTCAAGGCACTATGACTGTCACTAAAAGTCAAACATTGGGAGGATGCCTGGAAATAAAAAAAGACAATTCTTTTTAAGTCACAGACATTACAAAGTTGAGGACCCTTTGAAATACAGTGGAAAAGGATAGGATAGATATATGGGAATCCCACAGTAAGGGAGCACGTGCAGACAAACACTGGGGTTTTGTAAACTACATCAAGGGGGAGGACTAAGGTGAAGGAGGAAGAAATTGGGTAGTGAGCTGTGTGTATTGTTACTTTAGAGCTGAAGACAATGTCTTGTGATCAGCCACAGGAGAAATCCATCTGTCTGTCAGTCTCGCATAGTTTCGCAGTTTCTAATTGGTCCATAAGATCAAAGTTGGAGAAAAGGATGCCCCGCTCCAGTGATGTTTCAAAAGCATCCCTCTCCTGCCCCCCAGAGCCCTAAGCAGATACACGGAAAGGTCCCCGTCTGTGTGATGGGGTGTGCCCTGGCTGTGCTGGTGTGTAGAAGTGCGTCTGTCATGTCTGTGACTAGAGTGGGGAGAAATTTTCATCTTGGATTACTTTTAGTGAAAAACGCTGATGTGGTGACACTAAAATGCTTTATAAAGTGGTCTAGGTTTTGAGCTGTTACGTATGGAGGTTTGTTTTGTGTATGCACCAGTTAGTTCATACTGAGTCATTCAAATGAGTCTAGCTGTTTTGATGGTTTGTTTTTTTTTTTTAATTCAGACTTTTGCTTAGAGAAGTCTTTTATTCAAAAATCTTAAATCTTTATTTAAAAATCTTAAAACATGATTTAGTATAAAATATTTAGTTTTGACATGAAATGTTATAGTTCAACACTCCCTGAAATGTGTTGGTCTTTGCAATTTTATAAAACTTCTGAAAAATTGTCAGGTTGACCTGTAACAGTTTTTCTTTTTTTAATTTCTTTGGGTTTGCCAGTAACTTGGAAAATCCTGTATTAAAGCTGCTCAGTTACCTTGCAGTACTGCATAGCGATTTGTACCTGGATTTGTGCATGCAGGTGGCTGTCCTCAGGCTGATGTTCGTTACTGCACATATACACAGTGGCTGATACTGTTGTTTGTAGCTTGGTATTGGATCGAATTCCTCAGAAATAAAGGAAACAAAAATAACCTGAACTTTCTGCAAACCTTTAGTAAAAGCAGAAGCACAAAGCAGCTGTGGAGAGGAGAGGCAGGTGAGCTCTTTCCAGAAATAAATGGAGAGGAAGGAATCCATGGGGTTCTTAGTTAACGCAAATTGATGGATCTCTATGGGAGTACAGTTACAGCAGTGCAACATCTTGCCTTCTGTATCTGGAGACTTTTATCTGAGACTCTTACGAGTAAGCATGATTTCTGTATTGAATGCTTAAATCAGAGGAGGAAAATAATGACGTTAATTATGTTAATTAATTGGATCAGGGTTATAGTCTTTTCCTGTCTCTCAGCATCAGTCCTTCCTCTTACAATTCCTCTTCCTCCCATTCCATTATAATTGCTCCCCTGCTTCTCTCCTCTCCTGGTGTGTAACAAACCCAGTGCTTTGATGTGGGCTGCTAGCAGCAGAACAAGGGGTGCACAAAGAGGAAACCCATGGCAGGTAGGATAGCAGGCCAGCTTGGAAAAGTGGTGAGTTGAGGTGTTTGATTAAAGATGACTTGCAGCTGGTCTGACAGATGTGCTCTGAGTGAATAGGGAGAACTAAGATACCTTACGAGAGTGGTGACAGATCACAATGGTGGGTTATGTGTGCGCAGGAGGAACATGTAGAGCCTTTGGTTCGGATTGTGACTGGTTCAGCACCATTAGGGGTCGGAGGGGCTATGCCTGGGGAATGCCACGTTCCTGCCTTTTTATGCCCAATGTGCTCAGGGTGTAGGACCTTTACAACTGAGCAAATGTGGTGTCAGGACCTCCCCAGGTCTCTGCACTGCCTAAAGGACTACAGCTCCCAGGCAAGTGGCAGGGTGTCACTGAAGCATTTTGCCTCCTTCGGGTGTGCTGTTTCTAAGAGCTTTCCTCAAGGTGGTATACCTCCACACTGCAGCTTCTTCCAGTGTGTATGGTACCAGCACAACTGGGCCCATGAGGAGTAATGAAAACAGAGAGAAATGACATAAAAAGAAACAGAGATGACCTTCCAGTCTTCCTCACCTAGAAAAAGCAACTCTGACATATGTACTGAGGAAATAAAGAACTCGGAATTTCAGTAAGATGCTCATCCACAGGCCAGGTTTTATCTTTTTAGGATAATTTCAAGTTGGTTTTCTATATGTGCTCCTTAACATAAAGCTGGCTGGAAAAACACGGAACTTTACACAATTCTGTACAACCTTCTCTTCCACTTGTCGGTGGAAAAACTTGTTAAGATTTCTAACTGGTTTTACATTTGTTTTAGGCAGCTGGACTACGTGACCATTGTAGGTCCCTCCCAACTGAACTATTCTATTCTATATGAAGGAAAGAAACTCCCTACCAATGGCACTGACTGAGATGTAAAAAAACAGAAGAGACACCTATTGACACAGCAGGCTCATCAGAGTTAAAGGTAGTCAAGAATGAGACTGAAGTATAGAATTAAAAGCTGAAGTCTTTCCAAAAAGCACAGATCTATCCTTGCAAATCAGCTTAACTTTTGCTCTGTCTAATGGGAGAGCCGTGTCTGTTAAGAAGACATCACAGATTTTCAGCTAATTGGTATCTGAAATCCCATAAGCTTTGGCATATCAGCCAAGAGTGATGCATTTATTCATGCATTTCAGTTGCTCACTTAGGGTTTTTTTTCCCCAGTTTGTAGCTCAGCATGTGTTTGAGGGCATAGACAGCCAGACTTTATGGGGTTAAAGCAACCACACCTCTCCCCTATGTCTATGTTTATGGAGATACATATTTATGTATTAAAAAAATAGGAGTGATAAAGTAACTGAGTGAGAGCCACACTAGGAAGTGACATGGAGGGATGTGATCATGTTTTGGTGCACAGAATAAAGTGCAGGAGGTGAGAAGCATCTGTTCCTGCATTTTCATAGGAAGAGTTTTTGTGCTATCCAGGAGTCAAATGAAACCCAAATTGGAACTTTTTTCCCGCCTTGAATCAGAACCGACCCAATAACAGCAGTCATATTGGAACCTCGGTGAGAACTTGAACCCGACAGGTTTCTAGTTCAGAGTCACAGTTAACTGAAATCTTGCTTCCCATAGCAGAGATGATGTTGGCATGGGAGCAACGTCAACCATGGTGGGTTTCTGAGCAGTTTCGCATCCAGATTCCGCTTCCCCACAGGACCCTCGCAAGCGCCTGCTTCCATGAAGTGATGCAGAACTGGTTTGAGTGGTGCTGTGGCTGTGACCAAGACCTTTTCCTACATGCTGAGGGTGAACTCCGAGTGCTCGGGCATTCTCCTTTGTAGCTCTGCCTCACAACTTCTGCTCTGTTTTCCTGTCCTTAGGGAGGCAGGATGAAACTGTGGGAAACTGAGGATGGGAGGTGGCCAGGGCTAGGCAGAAGAGCAGGATGGAGGAACTTTTTTCTAGTGGAGACCAAGAGCCCAGCCAGTGTGGTTTGGGATTATTGAGAAAAGGGTTAGCAGCTGTCAGCCTGAACCTGAGCAACCTCAGGCAAAGCTGAATTCAAACTGGAACTGAACTGAAAAACTGCTTTGCTTCACTGGATAGTTCATTTGGCAGTTTTGCAGACCCTGGTGTCTTGACTAATATTTTAGATGATGCAAAGAGCATGGACGATTATGCTTATATATCTCTAATACCTTAGATGTCTTGATTTTTTTTTTATTTTCTGTTGTTATATTTAACCGCAGTTTTAATTTTCCAAGTATCTGCTATTTATATTGTTTTTTTTCCTACTGAGCTCTGAGTGATTAATACATATTTGTTACTTTGACTTCAACAAATAGAATCATAGAAAAGCATGACTGCTTGAAATTTCCTTGGTCTTTAATGTGTTTTTAGAGTTTGCTCTATGACATTTTGATGTGTACTGTGCTGGAGTCCAGATCTCTTTACATGAGTAACACTTTTAAAGTATGTAATTCACAACAGGAGCATTTTCTGTGTTTACAGTCACTACAGGAGCCCGAATAGTATTTAAAACCTCTGAAAGAAACTTTCTTTAACTCCATGCAGGCTAAAAGTTCAGCCTAGATTTTAATGAGACACTGGACTTTCTTAATCTTATAAGCCCTGATAGCAGTCATTGCAGAATACTTGCTACCACCAATTTTTTTTTCAACTTTCCTGAAGTCCCATATGCCTCCTGGCCCTTCAAGATCTATCAGGTTCTTAGGAGAGTTTAAACTTTCCCAGAGTTTGACAGATTGTGTTTGTCAGTCTCTTGCAATCCTAGAGAAGAAATTTGAAAGTCAGTAAAATTTATAAAAAATAACCTTGTGAATTAATTATAAGCAAAATGAGGTCAATAAACCAAGCGGGCTTTTATTTAGTTATTTTAAAAGGGCTTGTATTCTGGCTATTCAAATGGATAGGAAAATGCAAGACTTCTGCAGATCTAGGTCTTTTCAGCTCATCTAGAGCTGTGTTAGATTGGTCTGATTACACACAAGCATTTACCTTCCCCTCTAAAAGCTATTTTCATTTTTGATTTCCTGATAAGTTTTGGACAGGGTGTAGCTTTTTTTATTTCTTTCCTCCCCACTCTAATTCCCAAACATTTTTTCCCTCTCTTGTGTGCCTTCCTGCATACATATGCATGAAAATTAATGAAAAGAAAAAACTGGGGTTTTTTCCTGATGGAGAATAGATTTTTTTCACTTATTTTAGGACCTGAAAAGATATGGAAAAAAGCTTTGCTTTAAACGAGCTGTCTTCCACACTTTCCTTGGTGTATGCAGTTATCCAAGACTGTACAATACTCAGAGGTTGCTCATGACTGTTTGTGATAATATTTTAAATATATATTTAATATATAGATTACCATTTTGCAGAGACTTATGTGACCTTTGTCTGTACCAGCTATCAGCTATGGTAATTCTAGTTAATGGTTATTTTTTAATGAAGCTTCAGTAGAATTTACGTCCACTGCAGTTCCAGGGTACATGCGGAATAAGCTAGAGAAGTTACTTACTGATAGAAACTGCTTTGTGGCTGCAAGAAGGAGGACTGACAAGAAGCAACAGCCCAATTAATAATGTTACTGACATTCTTCCACCGAGAGTGGTGAGGGGTGCCTTATGTCAAGTAAATTTCAAACGTAGAAATGCCAATTCTTCCACTGGATTTCTTGAGGCTTTCGAGACTGAGTGAACGTGAAGAAGGTCAATGTTCAGGTGATGTTTAACTCTGCTCTCCAGCATTCATGCCCACCTCGACCTCTCCTGCCAAGCCCCAAGTGGCAGCATGGTCTCGTCTTAATTGTGTCAGTCAGGCAGTAGGATGCTTTGAAATTATCTGGGTTAAAAGCTAGCTTTCTTTTTTTGTAAATCATTTAAATGGTGCAGTTACAGTGTGACCCTATACAGCTTCTGTAGGAACAGCTGAGGAGATGGTGATTGCTGGGCGAAGACAAGAAGGGAGTCAGTCTCCCAGTGGGGCCAGAGGAAGGGGGTAGGGGGAAGGAATTGTTTTGGGAAAATCTGAAGCTCTTTTTTTTTTTTTTTTCCCCTGAATCTCTCTCCCGAGTCATTGAAATAAGTGTCTTGTGAACCTAACCTGTAGGGTTAGGTACCTGAACTTAGACTATGTGAATACACCCTTATCTAGCTTATTGATGTCTGCTTCCCATTCTCTTGCAAGGAAGCAAGTGCTCGATGTCAGCCTTCTCAGCTGGATGTCGGTGAGCTGACAACCTCCGTATGGATTTGTACCACTGTGAAAATACCTGCAATCCTGTTTTACTAAATACAAAAACGTTGTTAGCTATCTATTTCTGTTTATGACAATTTCTTATTTTTGGACCTTGTTAGTTTTTGGCATCCAGTTATCAAAACTTTTAACAGTTTTAGGGGACACATAATTCAGACTACTAGTCTGAATCTTATCGTTGATGTTACAGTACTGGGGAATAAGAGATACACCATGTTGTTGTGTGGCCTTCAAGTGTCCTCTTAGCCCTTCAGACAAAATAGTCTGTTTTCAGCTTTGACCCATACCATGTACAGAATTTTGTTAGAGGAGGTGCTCTGAAACAGTTAGGGGTAGGACTGAATCTGTTCTGAAGGTGGAGAGCTGGGGTTTACATTTATCATCTAAAAGGGAGACAGTAAAATAGTTTTGGGCCCAGACTTAAATTTTATACACAAAATGTTTTATAAGCTCTAGCATGCACAGAAGTGCTCCCCTGAGTTTTCAAAAAAAGGTCAGCTACATTTAAGAATACTCTTAAGCATGTCCTTTTATTCTTGGTGACACAAAGGAGTAAGAAACAAAGCTGGTGAGAAATGACAGCTGAAAGTACCTTGCTTAGTCTTTCTGAGCTTGGCAAAGGGTAAGTGTGTATGTAGCAAGCACTGTTTTTCTGGTACCTAAACTCTCCAAGCTCAGGTTTCACATAACAAGATAGGGTTAAAAATCATCAGATTGAAACAAACATATTTATGAGCCATCTGGTTTCTGAGTCTTTCCAGTTTGTGTTTACTATCCTGGGTAACTATTAAGCAATTTTGTTGCTGTAATTTTCATGTCATTACATGGCTCCAGAAACTACATGTTTAAGAAAAACACTGTAGAGGACTGAATTCAGAATAGAATTATAAGCACTGGCAGCAGTGGAGACATTTGTCATTCTTTCAATTGTCCTAACGTACTACTAAAAGTAAATGTACAGAATAAATCCATTTTTCCTTTTAATGTGACTAAATTTAAGTTAGGCAAAGTGAACTGGAAGGTTGTATATTATCCAGCTCTTTTACAATATGGTAAGGGGAGTTGGATTTCCTGGGGCTGGTTTCCAGTTCTGCCACAAGCTTTCCGTATGATTTGGGGAAGGCTACTTAGTCTCGGTGCCTTAATCCTTTTCCCATTTTACCTATTTTATCTCCCTTATTTAGATGTGGTGAGACATAAACCAGTATGTTCTAGTTCCTTGAAATAGATCCAGTGAACAAGTTTTTTTTTTTTTTGCCTTTTTTAATGAAATGTAATTAAGGAGAATCTATAACTCCATTTCAGTGGGAATTTAAATGTGTTGCTTTGGAAAGAAAAAAGCATATTTATTCTTTCACATTGAATGTTGGGTTACTGATAAGAGCTTTCTGACAGCATTGGCTTTTCCATTGGGGGAGAAAATAAAAGTGTTCTCCTTAAAGGTGTGAATTTCTATTGCCTTTCCATAATGTATCCTTATCTGCTCCTGAAAGGGCACAGGATGTTAAAATTTCTTCTTGTTTCTCTGATGTGATTGATATTCTTCATGCCAGCTCAGTCATTTGTGACACTGAGTCAAGTTTCAGAGTATAGTTTCATCTTAGGAAGAAAGAGAGGAGAGAATATAGCTATAATTGCTGGTGTTGGGTTTCTAGGTGCAACCAAATGCTGGTGCTATTCGAAAGTAACATGTTTTGTGAATGCTAACTAACGTACAGTAATCAGCTTCCCTTTCTCTCTCTCGCTCATATTTTTGACAGAGCTGTGTGCTGAACATTATCAGTTTTATGAAGTCAAATTTGGTTTTATGGGTCTTGGAACATTTCCGACTATTTCACCTGCTGTGCAAAGCCGTTCCCGATCCCCTGCACCTCATCAGCCCTACTGCTGTGCCTTGCTCTTTCTCCTGTGGCTTGGTATCTCTTACACGCAGCGGGGAGGAGCACCTGGCAGGTTGAGCTCAGTGAAGGATGCACCGGTGTCTTTAGGTCTTTTAAGAAGTACACAGCTTGTTTCTCTGCTTCCATTACTCACACCTGGCAAGAGCATTAAAAGAATGCAAAGCCATCACTTGGTGTCTCTATGCCTCTAGTTTCAAAGCCCAGATTCTCAGATGCATAAAGAGGAAGAAATAAGTATATGCGAAAAATAAAGTACTCATTGCTCACGGTGAGTGTCCTTTGGAGGCGAGCATTGCTTACGGCCGCAGAGAATGCTAGCCATGATGCAAGGAAGACGTTTGAAATCTTGGCTGCCGAACTGTTAAATACCCTGCTGGAATTTGTGCTCAGTTTTACATTCCACCTTCTCAGCCTCCTCTGAGTGTTTGTTTGACTGCTTTCCTCTTCTGGAGTCCAGCTGGCATTGAGAGGCTCAGCTGTTAGGAAGCCCATTTGGGAGTCTCAGCTGGCACTGGCAGGTTCCACACGCTGCTGGAGCACTTGCTGACAAAGCTGTGGTCCCTACCTTGGCAGCTGGCAACAATCTCTAGCTGAGGCTGTGAGGAAGATGTTTGAAAGGTGTTTGACTCTTGCCTAGAGCTGACAGGGCTGTGCTGGAGAGATGATAGTAGGGGTCGGTGTTTGTCCACCGTCACTGGCATGGTAACCGCATCTCTTCTGCAGAGACACGGGCCTGGGCACTGCACTGTGTGCCCTCGGCGTGTTGATGTGGAGGTACAGCAGCGGCCACGACTGCCTTCAAAGCCAAGTGCAGGCCTCCCTGTGCCCAGCACGCGGCAGCCTGCTCCCTTGTAGCGCTCTATCAATGAAGCCTGCCTTACTAGTGTCCTGGGAACTGAACTGGCTTTCCATTATGCCTCAGAGTAACTTTAAAACCTAGTCTTGCTCTGAGTAGAAGACAGTAAAGTAGGAATGCAGTGCCCCAATAGCAACTATTTTCTACCCAGCCCTCCCAAAATATTGTGATATAGAAGGATACAGTAACAGATTCTAGCTTGGATACTTCAGATGTCGTTATGGCAGTATGGCAGGTTACATGGCTCTCTTTTTCTTAACGCAAGAGGAAATTACTTCTTGTTGAAGCCATTCGTAGGTGGAGGGCAATGCAAATGCTTCAACATCTGCTTCCAAAAGAATATGCTATCTACTATTGACTGTGCAGTTCCCTCAGAGTGCATGTGTTGTGCATGCTCTGTCATGCTTTCTCATTGCGGTAGATAAAGTGGAATTCACCCTCTGCTTGCAAAGAAGTGGTGGCTTTTATTGACCTGGTAGCTGGCTGTTGTGGTGATAGGGATTCTTGGAAGTGCTTGGGACACTTCTGGTATTTACAGCATCATTTGCAACTTCCTGATGCAGAGGAGTTGAGGCTTCTTCAGGGGGAGCGGGCACAAAAAGGATGTTTTGAGATGTGTGATTCTGTGAGAGCTCTGGAAGAAGCTCTGTTGAGCACTGATGGGAGACTGAAATGACACCAATGATTTTTCCATATTACTCTCTCCTCCACTGGGACAATACCTAGTGGAGTACCAGGTGGGCAGTGGGAACTCTTGACAATCATATATGGAAAAGAATGGTACTACTCAAATATGTATCTGGTCTTTTCCTGTGGATGATAGTCTGCTAATTACAGCTACAGTTTAAGGCTGTTTACAGCTGAAAAGGTAAAATGAGATGCTAGATGAGCAGTCCAAGCATGATCTAAATGTACAGAAACTGTGACAGGTGTGCTGTATTTGGTGGGCACAGTGAGTCAAGGAACCCATGCTTGGTCTGGTAGCTCATTTCTGGATGTTAGAAAAGTGCACTGAAAGCGTAGGAATTATGTGGAATTAAAGGACTTTTCAGGCAGTGCCTGTGTTAACTGTTAAAAGCTACGTGCCACTGTGAGGCATTTTGTCATCTTGCAAGCTGCCTATGTAAGGGACTCCACAGTGATATACTGCACTGGGGGCAGAGCCAGGTTTGCTTTAGGACTTGTCGTGATTCAGACTTTTACTGGGGGCCAACAGAGAAGAAAACTGCACAAGCGCTTGACCTGATGATGTTTGTTTTCCTCATTGTGCTGGCTCATGCGTGCTGAATGGTGATCTGGGAGCAAAGAACTAAGGCTGTCTGCTCTTTGTCTTAGCTTGCTCGTTTGAGGGCTGAGGAATAGAAACCTCATTTTTCTCCCTTGTGTGGACAGGTCTGGAGTGACCCCTTGCCAGCGAAGAAATTCCAGCCACAGGCCAACCATAGTCAGGCACTGATCTTTAGGAAGACGCTACTGGAATATGTAGTGTCTTTTGTAGTTCTCTGATAAAGGCCTGGTTAAAGCAAGTAATTACTGAAAGGAGCTTATGGTCTCATACCATTTCCTCACCGATCACTTCCAGAGAGTGAGTGCTCTTCTCGTGATTCCAAAAGAACTTAGTACTTCAGAAGGTAAGTGGTGGTGGAGCAGGTCTGGACTCCAGCAGTCAGTGTTTCATGAATTCACTGTAATAGAAGATGGTTTTATTTTCTCTTGAACAAACGTAAGAGCTTGAGTTGAGATATCCACAGAATTCAACATTCATGTTTTCTGTTTGTTTGCATACAGTGTTTTTTGTGTGCCTCTTTGTTGTGCATATAGACACTTTCCAGATATATCCAGAAATGCATCCAGTTGTGTTTCCCTACTGCCTGCAAATGAAATAGCTCAGGACTGGTGGGAGGGACTGTCCCCAGTCATTTTCTTTCAGGCACTATTTTGTTCATTAGTGTTTAATCAATTTATCCATGGTCTGAAAGGAAGTCAGAAATTTTCCCAAGAATCTTTGTTTCTTTGCAGACACTCATTCTGGTTTCTTCTGCTTTGATGTCCTTGTACTGATTTCATACTGGGGTGGGTTTTTCTTGTGACATTCTCATCTTCAGCATGAAGCTTAAGACAGGCTGAAACATCTTTGAAAGGAATGAATGAGAGAGGCCCCCTTGTCTTAAAATGGATCAAATCAGTGCTGGTATGGTCTAGCTATCAGTCATTTGGGTTTCCTACTACTCATTCCCTTCCATAAAGCTGTCTGGATATAAGAGCTGGGGATATTTTCAAAGCAGTTTGGGGTGTGAAGAATATCAGAATAGTCATGATAGTGTTGGCGGTGCCAGCGTGCTAGAGGAATTCATAACATTGTCAAACCCTGAAGCTAATCCTTGCAGAAATCTGAGGCCTTCTTCCTTGGGAGGAAAGAAATTCCTAATTTCACCATTTCTATTTTGGCACTGATCCTGAAGTGGTCCTTTAAAGGAAAGGAAGGGCTCATTATATTTAAGGACTTCCTGTCAGAAGTAAAGGCTTTCATATGAAATATCTCCCCTTAGCTGCTTTCCATTTGGGACGTGTGGTTTAGTAGCCCAAAGATCTCTTCTCTAAACCACACTTCACTCTCTAAACCACACCTTACTCTCTTGGAAGCCAAAAATAAAATAAAATTAAAACATAAGGAGGTATCCTTATAGTCATTCTTTACAACATGATTGACTGTCTTCTGTTTTTATGTGTTCTGAGAACAGTGGGATCATCTGGCTATCATCCCCACTTTCTTCTATGTTTCTTTACTGGAGGGGAAAACAAGTGGAAAAAAATGAAATGCAGGTGACCACTCTTCTGTTTGCAAAGTCAGTTTCCTACCAAAAGCGGACTGGTACAATTCATAAGTCTTGGTTATGTTGTTTTAGGCCATAAGCAAAAACTGTGTCATGTTTTTTCAACACAAAGGTGATTTTTTTGGATCCAAAAATAAAGTTCAGATCTTGGCACAAAGACACAGAAGTGTCTTTGAAAATAACGAAACAATTTGCCAAACAGCCATAAGGTAGTCTAAATCATCCCTGACTTTTAGTCCATTCAGGAAGTCCTGAATACCAGGGCTCTCCCACCCACTGAGAATCTGTTACACAAAGTTCATTGCTCACAACAGTAATCCCAACTGCAGTTTGAAAAAAGATTCTGCACCTCTCACATTGTGCTGGCTGCGAGTTACGGTATTCATACTGGAGAGTCATCTCTCAGGTGGCAAATAGTTCGAACAGTGTGAACAAGCTTAGTCCTAATCCTTTCCATAAGAAATGTGCAGATCTTAGGAGACTGCCCAGACTCACCTTCCTCCGAAGGTTTGGCTCTCATGCTACTCTGAAACAGTAAGCAATGAAAACATCACTCTTTTTAATGTTCAGCATACCATCGGGGCTCCATACTTATTAAATTGTCTCGTTATTAAGACGACTGTTTATATTGGTGCTGTGATTCAAGTTAGCATCCTGGCCCTGTCTGCGCAGATTGATTTCCTGATGACTACTCCAAGTCTCTCCTTTTTTTCTCAAGGTCCCTGATAGTTCACTGTTTTTCTTTCCAACAGAGCTTTCGCCAACCTCATACATACTATACCTTAGAAAGTGCGTTTCTTGCCGTGCCACCATGGCCTGTCAGGCCTTATTGATAAAGGACATCAACTGTGATCTCTAAACCAGTCTCCCACTTTTTGTCTGTCCTGTTGCTGTTGAGGAGGGACTTCCTCTTGGTCACTGCTGTCCTTCTCTGAGACACTCATCCCTCTGGCTGAGACCTTTTCTTTGCCTTCCTGATTTTTGACCTCCTAGGTCTGGAAATGGTGCCTGCCTGCCTACCCCAACACTGTCATTGTCTTCAGTTTTGTCTGCATTGCTGGTTGGAGTCTGAGGTTACCTTGGAACTTGGTGCTCTCATAATTGCTGCCTCTTGCCACTGCTTTCTGTAGCCTGTTTTGTAGCTGTGCACAAACCTGCTCACTTGCACGCAGTATACTGGGTCCACAACAAGGCCATGGCAGCGTGGCTTCAGGCAGCTTGTGTACCCTGGTAATTCCCTTTTTTAAACTCTCCTGGGACCATTTTTTCTCCCTCTGGGCTGCAGCACACGCTGCGTCCATGGGGAGCAGTCTCAATACTTTGAGCCTACTGATTTCTGCTCTCCACTGCTAAAAGGCTGTATTGTGGTGATACAAAACTACCAACTATGAGCTCCCCCTCATCCTCATGTTTCTTTTTGCCTTTTGGTCATCGGTTTCTTGTCTTTCTAGTTATCTGTTGCTTTTGGGAATATCTTTCTCTAATTCTCTCTTGCAGTTAAATCTGCGGCATTTAGGACTAATGTGGCATGGTCTGTAATTTATTTGTGGTGCTTTTTTTGTCAGTTGTGCTAGACTATGCAAAATATTCCTTCAATTTCTTAATTATAATTCATGCAAACGTGTCCACTTCTGGAGAGAGGCTGGAGTAGAAGCCCATGGCGCTAACATAATTTCTGCCATTAAAAGTAAAAAAAAAAAAAAAAAAAAATCCGTTCTGACTTTTCCAAGTGCTGAGTTGGGATTTAAAGAGATTGGGAACTGTTCTCTTGTTTGACAATTACATTATTTACGTGTCTTACATTGTTCTATTTGTATCTTTAATTAAATACACATGTGTGTTTATATGTATACATAAAAAATTATTAAACTTCAAATATCTCCTCTCTCTCCTCTTTCATCCTTTCTTTCCATTCCTCTTCTCAATTCACATATTTTGCTTTAGTCAATAGCCTACCTTGCAGGATTCCTTCAGAAATCAATAGATGTCTGATCTAGGGAGTCTCTATTTTAATTTTCAGCTTATGCACATGTGCTTAGCATTTGCTTCTTTATGTCTCTTTATTAATTGTCATGACTGGGTTTCGTGATCCTGGTTTGTCTCTTCCTTGACATAATTTCCATCCCCTTCTCTTCATTCAATAAGTAGCAATGTCCTGGGCATTAGGTGGTTAGGGGTCAGTGCAGATTAACTGGAAACACTTTTCACTGCAGTTAACTTACTGATCTACCTAGTCGTACTTCAGTGGATGTTATGTGATCTCTTTTTCTTTCAAGTTTGGTAATTGCTTTGCTGCAGGCTGTGTCGGTGCTGATCAAACTCTGCGTTTCCCTGGCCTGCATGAAAACTTTTTTAACTTCAAATTACTTCCTAGACATCCATTTCCTTGGAAACCATTCTTTTTATGCCATGTGACTGGCAGGCCATGCCATGCTGGACTGGGTCTGGTCCTTCATCTGCATCTTTCATCTTCAGGATTATTCTTCAAAGTTACTACTTGATGCCAAAGTTCTCTACAGCATAATATAAACATCCTCTCCCTTTTCCATATCCTGATTTTTTTTTTTTGTGGAGGAGGAGATGGCATGGAGAAAAAGAACAGGATCCTGAAAAACTTACAGGAGACACCAAAGAATGAGTAGGATAAAAAGTTCTTCTGCCCTCTTTTTACAGATGGCAGTCTGGGCACTAACAGAACAAACCCCAGGTAACGCAGAGTGTTGGTAACGCACTGGGGAATGTAATCCAGGGTCTTGATCATGAAGAATGCAAGGGATACTGCCAGAAGATTCAATTTTTAATCTTGTACTTTTCTGCAACCTAGTTTAGCCACTGAAGGGCTGATCCAGACAGCAGTCTTTTACTGTTATGTCAGAGATTTTTAGCACATGTTAAGAGGTACAAAGTGAACTCATGACAAACTAATTCACTGCGTGGCACTTACAAAAGGATTCCTTTTGGCCAACTTGAGCCATTTAGTAGGTAAGCAGTTTAAGCTAGTCTTCTAGACTCTTCCTGTAATGCTTTTCTCTCTCTGTTAACTAGCTTAGATTTAGCACCTAAATACTAGGTGGCTGAAGTCATAAATCTCACTCTTATGTATTTACCGGACAATTTATGGTAAGAAATAGTTTAATCTCATAACAGTACTCTTGTGCATCCCACCTTTTCACAACTTATGCCTATGAAAACTAAATTTTGGCATGGAGCAATTGGAATCTCTCCTTCTGGAAAGGAATTTGGCAGATACTGAGAGGAGAGCGGCAGTACTTCCATATTTTCCTGGCGGTATTGAAGAGAAATTGTAGAGGATGGAATCTTCCATGCTGCTCCATATAGCCGCTGCCAAGGTGCTGGTGGTAGGCATGCTGCTAGATGAAGTTTAGCAAAAAATTCCTGTATTCGAAGTCTTATATGAAAATAAAATTTGAGAAAGATGGCCCTTTCTGACAAAGGAAAACCACAAGACTGCAAGCTCTTATACAACTGCATAAATCTGATCCATTAACTGGAAAGCTAAATTAAAAATTGAAATACTTGTGTAAGTGAAAAGTAGGATGAAGCAAGTTACTATGAAAAATAGGCTGGGCACTAGAAGGAAAGTTAGCTGTTTGTAAGGTTGGTATGAGCTGCATTTCCCTGATATTAGAATCAATGGCACACCTATTAATAACCTGTGCCTGGCACACAGGCTGTAAACAAGAGCACATAAACGTCAGTGATCAAAAAAAGAAACAGAAAAATGCAAAGGTGGTACGCTTCTGAAACCTGCTCTCCATGAACAGGCCTAGAAGGTCCCTGTCGAAGTACATCAGTTTATTATTCTTTTCTATTACTTGCAAAGCAGCTGAATATCACTGGAAGCCAGGAGCTTGCTGCCCTAACACTTCCTGGTCCAGTCCCTTGAGACCTAGCATGTTCTTCAATATCTGTACCGTACAGTGGATCGTAAAGAATGCAATACTAACAACTAAACTAATGAATGCCATTAAAAAGAAAAATCCATGAAAGAAGGAAGGATGCATTTTCATACAGATTTAGCCAAAAAGATCTCAGAAGTGATTTTTCTGCCATATTTCGGACAGCTGATGGAGTATGTCCTTGTCATTAGAAAATCACCAGCTGCAGGTGTGGTTTTAAATTGGTGGGTTTGTTGCAACTTAAATCTAACTAGATGACCTTTAAAGGTCCCTTCCAACCCAAACTATTCTAAGATTCTATGAATTTGGCTTTTCAGCATCGTTATTGAGAACATTATGATTTCTGTTTGGTAAATGGCCATCTCTTTATTCCCTCTTGTGCTATGTGCTACTTAATATTAAGCCATGTGCATTCAAATCCTGCAGGACTGAGGTAGCAGTGGTGTAATATAGCGTGTCACTCATTCATCTTTTATTTTCTCTTACACAGCCTATCCTTCCTAAGCAGATTTATAATCTCATAGCAGCTTCCCTCATACTTCAAGGGTTCTGGAAAGGTGTGTACCCAGGAGCTAATTACAGAGACAGATACACCAAGTTGCTGGTTCACTGGATATCTGTTAATAATTTGATACTTCTAACCTGGCTGAATGACCTCAGATTCTCTTTCTTCTCTATATTAGAGAGCATTCGTTCGCTTATTTTATTTCTATACTGTGGTTATTTTATTGGTCATCTATACCCTTGTGGTTATCTGATCTATATCACTGTCATGTGAGAATAAAAGCATGAACCATGACTTCTTAAAATAAGTTGAGGAAGTTTTGTGCATACATCAGCAAAGAAAAGGGTGAGGGGTTAATCATAAATGTTGGTATGTTTGACAGATAGTGATTACAGCTGTTACATATATGATGGAATAGATATTGGAATTGTGTCAGCCACTGAGGTGCAGCAGAACACCGGGTGTCTGATCACTACAAGCTGTGCAACCTGGAAATGGATGTTGATTCTTGACTGATGTGAAGAGGATGAATGTTGAATTCTGCTCTGCAGCATGCCACCAAAAAAGCTTTAAAGTGACCGGGAATGGTTAGACAGCACCCGCTATGCTTTGTGACAGCAATGTTGCAAAAACAGATGGAGTTTACATGGAAGCAGCTGAATTAGCAGAAAGACCTTAAAAGGAGGAGACAACAATATAGTGCATATTAACATATCTAAGCATGTTCATTCTTAGGTTACCATAATCAAAATTCCATAAAGAAGGAGTTCAGTCAGCACAAGATGGCTTTGATGTGACTGACTAAAGAAAAAAAAAAGTGATCTTTTTATTATTTTTTACAAAACCTGTGGAATGGCATAATTTTGAAATTAGCAGAAAGCATTGAATGGATGATAGAATATTAAGTTTACTTCTTCATGAGGGTAGATTCTTTAAGCATTGACAATAGCAAAACAGGATTGTGACTGGACTAAGGAAAGAAAACTTTAGAGACCAATTGATAGGAGTTTGTTTATGGGTAGAAATCACATAGCAGTAAACACTCAAAACCTTTGTTACAGATACTGTAGCAGTATCTACACTTCAGAAAATGAACTTGATGTTGCAAAAGTAGCTGGTGAAGAGGGCTTTAAAACTGAAGTTGGAGGAGGGGAACCTCAGTCCATCCCACTCCTACCAGTTTGATGCCAGTGCCAGCAGTAGATGCCCAGAGCCTGGAGAAGGATCTCAGGTCAGCAGGAGAGCACCTGAAGAGCGACACAAATAAACCCCAGCCAGTAAGGCAGCTTCATCGGGGGCCCAACTTATGCCTCTGTGCAAACACACAAAGCGTTGGGGAGTAAACAAGAGGAGTTAGAGATGTGCACATGCCTACAGGGCTATGGTCCGATTGGCATCATGGAGACGTGGTGGGATGGCTCCTATGACTGGAGTGTTGGAATGGAAGGATACAGGCTATTTAGGAAGAACAGGCAGGAGAGAGGAGGCGGGGGTGTTGCCCTCTATGTCAGTGACCAGTGCATGGAGCTCTGCCTAGGATGGATGAGAAGCCGTCCGAGAGCTTATGGGTC
>VZTQ01001193.1:0-18461 GCA_013400755.1 Pelecanoides urinatrix
AGTCCGTTTTCCGCAAGTCAGAGTGTTCTTTGGAACTTCTTCACACTTACGGGGTTTTTGGCTGTCTGACATCCTTTACTGTGATGTGTTTATTTTATCTGTCCGTAGATCATGTCAGAGAGAAATCAAATTTGCAGTGACCACTGGCTGTGATGTAACTACAAGATATTAATATAACCAAATGTAATCGATATATAAGCATCATGCCATAACACTACTGATTTTCACAAGTGATAGCTTTAATCTATTAATAGTCTCAGCACATCCACCGCGCCACTGAGTGTGTACAACATATCTCTTCAGTCAGACACGATGTCCCACTGATGCTCTTTATTCCTCTATTGAGAACAATAAAGAAGAGGCAATGTCAGAGTTTTAGGAGTATCCCATGGAGAATTTCTGTCTCAGGTTCCTCTGATGTAGAGATCCCATCTATTTCTCCATCATTCTTATGACAAAGTATTTCTTAGGTTGCCTAACTTTGAGGTTTTACTGGACACACAGGATGACCTTTCTGCCAGTGAAACCCAGCTACAGGTGGAATTTTAGAGTGTGTTTAAAATAATGGATACTGGCACCTCCAAAATTCAGGTTTATTTGAAATAATATTCCTTTTCCAGAGTCACTTAAGAGTACTACTAAGTGCTTGAAAACTACAAGGTAATCATCTGTCACCTATCTAACATGCTAAAGAACATGGTATAAGGCAAGAAACCACTCTTCCTCGACAGATGTAAAATAGCTGCCTGTAGCCCAATCGGTTAGCTAATGCTTAAGATCTGTTTCCAAATCAGAGGAGAAACTGGTTTATACAGTCAGGAACATATTTTGGGTAACTACATCTTTTTTTTTTCCTTTTTTTTTTTTTTACAAAATATTTCCTATGTTCCTGAGCAGAGATGGAATAAACAACAAAAGGCAGTTATTGTTCTTCAGAAGTTCATGCTTCTAGCCAGATATCTGCCAAAAAGTAGCTTTCCTCATTGTTTCCTCCTTCAGCTAAACTCACTTTTTCTATCATCTTTTCAACACTTTACCCTTGAGACTTTCCATACAGCTTGGCAATTCCTTTGCCATAGCATTTGTTATCTGTTCCAGAAACAGCTTTACTTTTCCAGAGTTCTTGTTCCAGCCTCTTTATGAAGACCAGTGCCTCTATCAGTAGCTTCTATTCTTTCAGCTATCTCCAAATAGGAAGACATTTAATTATTCCTTCATTTAACCTGAAAGAGAGTTGATCTAGCATGCTATCATCTTCAGTGAAGTGTGATTGTTGATAAACACATTATTAGCAACCAACAATACCATCAAACATAGTGAGAGAACAGTACTGTGAGCTCCATTTTTTAATTAGAAAGCAGAATAAAATACTTGGTTTTTTATTATTATTAATTTTTAGTCCTCTTCTCATAACAGAATCTGTGTAGGTAAGATACTGGCCTTTTGGTACATTTGGTAAAATGAGTACTTATTTTATATTATAATAATGTTAATAAATAACAGCATACAATCCAAACCTGGACTCTAAGATATCAACAACTACCTAATCCCAATGGCCAAATATCATTTTAACTAAATAACTCATTAAATAAGGGGGGGGGGATTTATTACATTATCCAAGTGTGCTTGCACACCAGTAATAATTTAGCAATTTTAACAGGAATAGAAAGAAGCAGAAGAGAGAAAAAATATATAAATACTCATTTCCTCCCAGGAAGGTTGCTTTCTTTTCCTCTTGGAGTCACCGGGTGAGGTGTGTCTGTTTCTGAATGAATGTATGAGGATCTACTCATATGACAAGGTTATTACTGGTAGACAAGGTTAGATGCTCCCTGTGTGTCAGATAGCTGGTTCACAGCAATTTCTTTCTGCTTGATAATAGGTGTCAATTCTTGAGAAATTAATTTTATTTGTCTTTCACAGGAATGATGCCCATATATTTACTCTCAGTGTAATACCAATGATTGGAAACTCAGACTGGGTGGCATCCAGTGACCGCACAATACAGATTCAGTCAGGAGAGCATCAGGGTTCTGGCTATCAGTGTTGGCATACAAAATATATTTCTGGGAAAAGTTTTTTCAAACAACATAGTGTAACTGTGCATTGTGGAAGAGCAAGACATGGAGACCACGGTTATTAATATGCATAAACTTCCAATATGTACAATTCATGTAATTTGATTGTCAGAGCCTGTATCAACACAACGTACCATTTACTTGGCTCTCCACAATGAGTGTGAAGTATTTAGAGCAGTTATATCTTCCACAGAATGCAACAATACTCTTGGATTTTTCCGGAGTACAGATAATTCTCTATAGTTATTTGAATTTTTTTCTCCTGATCCTTTTTTCTGACAAAAATATGTGCTTTCCTTTATATTGTTTTTTTATTTTAAGAATGTACTTTTCAGATAAACATTTTCATATTCTATGTCAGAATTCAAAACAAAATGTTATTATGAAATGTAAACACAGTAACATTTTGAAAATGCTGTATTGAAATCAATTTTTAGAAACAAAACATTTCACTATCTTCAGTAAATTCCTTCTAGCACAATTTTTTTGGCATGTAAGCATTGTCGTATTTCAAGATAAATAGTCTTTCTAAAGACTAAGAACACTTCATGGGGCATGAATCCTATTTTTCACACAGTTCTACCTTTTCTCTTTAGAGATCTTTGTGACAAGCAATTCCTCCTGAAAGTTTTCCATCTTTTTCTTCCCTATCTCTGTGTTTCTTCATCGACCAGCAGTTTGTTATGGTTAGAACTGTTGCTTTAGATTCTGATCATAAAACCTCTAACCTCTCTAAAAGTCTGAAAAATCAGTCTCTTACAGGGGTGAGAAGAGTGAACATCCCCAAATGTACCCATTTTATACATACAAGTAATTTTGTGCTTTTAGTGAGTTCCATCTCATAGTAGATTGGTTTACTTATCTCAGTAAAGTTGCATGTATACATATTTCCAGGACTTCAGTTGTTGCAGAGATAAAAAGTCCAAGCTTGTAACTGAGAAATGAGGAGGAGATGTTTTGATTGAGCTTATAAAGTTTGTAATTTACCATTGCATTGCATTGCATTATTTTAGTTTATATATTTTCTGTCTGTGCTCCTTGTATTTTTATATTTTTTTAATTGCATTTATATAGGAGTGTAATGACAAAATGCCTGATGAAGACACAGAAAAAATAAAAACAACACCCCCTGTACCAAAAATCTCACTACCAGAGAAAAAAACCTGTCCCTCTCAGGGTTTACTTCCACGGCAGTCTAACAAATCTTCACCACTTAGCAGAGTGAATGAAAGGCTCTATTTAGTCACTTCAGAGGAAGTGATCCTAATCAGGATTTACCATTATTTGGAATAGAAGTAGGATATTATTTAAAGAATTATCAAGGCTCAGTGAACACTAGGATATATTATTTTTAAGCTGATATGTAAGCACAACCTGTTATTGAAAGCAACAGAAGTTAGAAATTTTATGATTATATTATATGAAATTTATTTTAAAACAGGTTATCTTTTGGCTCAATCAACAGGAAGATGTTGTTACTAAGCACCAAAAGAAATACATTGCTTATATCAAAATAAGGGTTATAAGACATAAAAAATTCTTATTAGTATACCCTATAGACATATTATTAGCATAGGAGATATCAAAGTAAAAGAGTATTTGGAAGAAAAATTGTGACAAAAATGGTATCTGCCACATATTTAGATCTCTTTGGTGTTGGCTGTGCTCCTTTGGACGAATACTGCAGAACTCATATATTAGTTTGGCTGGTTTGAATATGGTTTAAAGCCATATTTTTTGTCATATTTCTTTTATTATTTCTGGTTTTCTAACGGACTTTATACTACCATGTAATTCTGTTTAAGTTGTTTAAAAAAGCAAAAGCTTAGGAGCAAATCAAAATTTTAAACTTAATCTTAATGTATTCTAGGCTGTTCATTTAAAAAACAAAAACACACACAAAAAAAAACAAAAGCAAAGTTTATTTCTGTTCCTCATTTGAAAAATATTGGGGTATTTCCTTTTCTATATAAACTGAAGGAAGTTATAGTTTCTTAGAAATATTGACTATTTACATAGCAATCCACATCTTTGAACCCTGATGGTCACAAATGGCAAATAGAGACCTCGGTATTTTGAATTCGATCCCAAACTCACCTCCATAAAACCATGTTGCCTGTCGCTCTAATTAGGGAAGGTAAGACAGAAAGAAGTATTTTGCTGTTTGCAAGTTTGCCTGCAAAAGTTCACTTCACTGAAGCAAGCAATAAGACAAGAGTTTTACAGTAATATACACTATTACCGTGCTAAGATAAAGACTTCAGAGGCCTCCCATAGCATTTAACATTGTAATATCTTTCCCCCCCCCCAAAAAAAAAAGGCTGAATGACATCAACTTTGAGCACATGTTATATGTTGAAGCCCACAGAATTTACTTAAGTTCTCTGAAATATGGTGCTTTCCTTTTGGAGGAGTGATGTGACTGTACTGATAGAGCACTACTTCAGTATGTGCTGTCACCTGCTTGCTTTAAATCTGGTGCTCCAGTCGATTGATGACTGAAAAAAGCAAATGACCATAAAAAAAACAAAACCCAAAACCCAAAACAAACCTAAAAAAATCCCATCTGCTACTAGCACAGAAGAGGAGACAACCCCTGCCTCCAAACTTCTGCAAGTTTTCCCACCTGGGCTGAGTTAGAACTATGAACAGATGCATCTTTCCAGGGTATCCTAGGTGATGCTGATATTAATAGCTCTGAGAGAAAATGAAATAGATGAAAAAGGATGCTTGTTTATTCTATGTGTTCTCATTGTTTGAATTAATTCAACATTCTTGAAAATGAAGAAACACTGTCCTTGGGTGTAAAGCAGATTCTATTTGCATTCCTTGCACTGCAATCTCATTGACACATACCGGGTATCTGTGTCCGGAATGGGCAAAGTCAGTGACCCATAGTCCTTAGTAAATGAAGTTCAAGCCTTCCATTGCATCCTTAAAAATTAATGTATTTCAATCCTGACCTTCATCGCTTGTTCTGATCCCAGCCCTGAGCTTTTTCTAACCAGAGACTGCCAGTCGTAAATAACGTGCTACATTTTGTAATGGTTCTTCACTGTGAAAAGAATATCACATAGAAATCGAATGAGATCACTGGCTGTATTTCTACTTGTGGTTGACAGAAACATAGCTCTCAAATCTGAAAGGTGCTTTGTATGCTTTACACCCAAGACACCCAGGTCAAGCACTAACACAGCTATCACAAATACAGATTCTTCAAATAGATGTAATGCTATTTCAATTTGTGTTAAGAAAATGAGTAATGGAAAAGTTAAATAATACAACCTTTGTTAGTATAATTCACAGAGAAAAGGTCAAAAGAAAGTACCTAGGTAAGCCCTATGTATGATGATGCTTCTCTAGAGTAGCAAATCTCGAACATACCCTCTGTGTTATTTTTATGCCATATTCTTAAGAAACTGGAATAATATTGTCTGCTTCCAATGACAACATAAGATGGTTTTGTAAGTTTGTGATCTTTCTCGTATTCAGTCAAAGGTTTCAAAAGCTTTACTGTTGGGTCATCCCATGAATCATTTAACCTTCATCCAATAACTTGTGCAAAACAAGAATATCTGTATTCTTATACACATATGTATAAGCATGTGCAGGAATGTGTGCATGTTCATGTACGTATATGCATTTTATAAAGGTGAAATACTGAGTTAATAAGAGACACAGCTGTTCAGCAAATGAGTTTGTATATGTGTCGTGGTTTAACCCCAGCCAGAGGGAAATGGGCACCACGCAGCCGTTCTCCCCCCACCCCCGGTGGAATGAGGGAGAGAATCGGGGAAGATACAAGTAGGAAAACTCCCGGGTTGAGATAAGAACAGTTTAATAATTGAAATGAAACAGAAGTAGAACAGCAGTAAGCAAATGGGAACAACAATAATAACAGAATATACAAAGCGGACGATGCACAGTGCAACTGCTCACCGACCGGCGACCGCGCGTCCCGAACCGCGCCAGCCCGAACCGCACCAGCCCGAACCGCGCCAGCCCCGCCCCCCAACACCTGGTTTTTATACTGAGCATGATGTCACATGGTATAGAATACCCCATTGGCCAGCTGGGCCCACCAGCCCGGCCCTGCTCGCTGCCCAGCAACAGCCAAAGCTCAATGGGCCGTTAACGCTCCTTTTATACCAAACCAAAACACAGCACAGCACACCCCCAAGCTATGGGAAGGAAAGTTAACCCTGTCCCAGCCGGAACCAGGACAATATGTTTCCCCAGTATTTACTTCTGCTTCAGATTTAGATATACACACACACACCTTTTAGAAGTCTAATAACTGTACATTTTATTCTTTGAAGACATAATAAGCATTTAAAATAATGAGATGAGGTTCAAGACATTTGCAGGTTTGTTTTTATTTGATAAGGGCTCCTCCGGAAAAGACTTCGCTTTAACATCAGGTTAGTTAGAAGCTTAGGAAATATAAGCACTCTTTAGATAACATTCTGACTTTTGTAACCATATTAAAAAAAAAAAAAAACAACAACTTCAAATTTTCTATAGCCATGGACATGATGGAATTTATGGTAACTAAGTGATCTTATCTTAAGTGACCTAATGTTGTTGGATCCACTGAATGGTGCAGAAGTGTTGTATTGAAACTGACTGGCTTCTACAAACTAACTGAATAGTTGAAATCATTAGAAAACCAGGTAAGTTAATTGTACAGATGATCCAGGTCAGAGTTTGCGTATATTAGGACTAGAGAAGCTTTCATTACTGCTGACTTCATTGTGGCCTCAGGTGGGCCTTATGTGAAACATAGGTGATACAATGGCTTTGAAATAGCTCTGTTCATGGAGCTGAGCTCTGTTCAAGAAAGAACTGCTGTTAACCAGCAGCTTTGAAAGTACCTAACTCATTATAAAAAAACAATAATAATTCTAAAACTTGACTAGATTCATAATATATAAAAAATATTGAAGTTTATCAACTCTTATTGATACCTGGTTCTATTTTAAGTTAGATTTTTCTTTCTGGGAAATCTTACTTTCTGTCCCAATATTACTCCAAGTACAAGCAGAGAATCTTTTTTGATGTCACAAGCTCTAGTTTATGAAAACTTCAATATGTGAGAACTACAGGCACCTATGCAGTCTTTTTTTTTCACTTCTTTCTTTAAAATGAACATGGTTATCTCTCAAGAAACCCAAATTAACCAGAATTTGAGAGTGCAGTAACAAACCTGCTGAGTAAAGAGGAGTTTATGATTTATAACATTGAATTAAACATAAAAGAGAGCCCCAGCTGTGTTGTATCAAGCTTAATCTGAGAATGCAGCTGATAGGGATTCCCTAATTTACAGCTAGTAAGTAGTCCTTCAGCCTTTCCACTGCATTCTAGGTGGAATATATGAGAATGTGGAACAGTAATTTCATTATCCAAGATTCTCAAATACAGCCAAAAGTGAGAGATACATGATACACAGTGAGAATTTTGATTAACCTGTGTTCAGATCTGATTAAAATTTCCCAATATTTCAGCAGTCTTGCTTCCAAACATTAGGGGCTTAAATATTACAGTAATCAACTTGTCTAAGTAAAATAGTATCACCATAGAGTAAAAGTACAAAAATAATCTCCTGCCTCTCCTTGATATCAATAACCATATGTACATAATTAGAAGTCTTAAATACTTTCAAAACCCTTTTTAAATGTTTTGTATTTTAGGACTTCTCATGACAACAACAGATTTAAATTTAGATAATCCTTTAAATAATATGAATTTTAAGCCTGTATCAGGAAATGCATATAATAGAAATAGCAGTTAAAACTTCCAATAATGTACTTGTGTTTAAAAGAAAAAGAAATAATTTTGAATGTA
The DNA here is from genome assembly GCA_013400755.1 of Pelecanoides urinatrix. Lineage (NCBI taxonomy): Eukaryota > Metazoa > Chordata > Aves > Procellariiformes > Procellariidae > Pelecanoides > Pelecanoides urinatrix. The sequence continues at coordinate 7,923 of VZTQ01001193.1, forward strand.
AGGACAAAAAAAAAAATGCCCTTTCCACTGGTAGGTTATACATCTTATACAATACATAAATTAAGTCAATAAAAAGTTGAAGCAGTATATGAAACTTATCTCCAAGACATGGTGCCTAATATCAACTGTTAATCCAGGCTAAACACACACAGGTTGGCAAACTAGCATTTCTAATTCTGCTGTTTGTAAATCACCATCTGTCCTACAGCCACTGTTGTATCAGGAGACATGCTTTCTATCAAACCTATAAAATCCAGTCCAGTTTTGCCTTCTCGAGACTTTGTGGAACATGCTTCCTCCTAATAGATTTTAAATCATCTTACTCTGCTGCCATATTACCTTGCAAAACTTTGAGGGAAAGAAGAGATGGGTTAACTTTATGTTTACGATATATATGCACACATGTGTATAGTGTATTATAACCTTAGGCACAAACAAGTGTTTATAAAGGCATGCCTACGATCGATTACACTAGACCAGACTCTTTTGTCCTTCGTTCTCTCCATTTTCCAATGCTTGTTCTTCCCCCAAACACCTTGACCCTCTCCCTTTCTCTGCTCTTATCTCCATCCAAGTAAAAAACCCAACCATCATTACTTTTTCCCCCAGTGGCTTTGCTACATTTGTACAAAAATTTGATATTTCTAGTACTGTTTCCTAGGTAATATCAGCCTTATATAGTACGACTTACTGGTATTACTTATATGGTTATCTTGATAATACTGATTGGTATTACTGATACACTTACCTAGGTACTGCTGACAACACAAGGTTGTACGCCCCAAAAGGTCCTCAATGCTCCCCTTTAATTCTCTGTGAAGACTGGCCATTTCTCACATAACTCCCCCTTAACAGCCTGTGAAAGCTGGTCATTCTTCACAGCGCTATCTGTAACGTTTGTCAGCTTCTCACTTTATTATTTGTTATGTCCAGCAATTTCTGCTCAGTAGTTTCTCATTTTCTGTTCAGTAAACCTCAGGCCAGGGTCCCCTGCCTGCATACTTCAACAATATCCTCCCATGAAGATGAAAAATTAGTAAGCCAAAGAACTGCCTGTGGTTACCTGAGCTCCCTTAGAAATTTTCCAAAGAGCAATTAAGTCTAGTATTCTGCTAAATTTAGCTTTAGGTAACAACATTCCACTTAGGTAATAACATTTCGGACATGCTTTTTGCCTCCCCTCAAAAGAAGGAAAAACCCTTGCCTATTCTCCCCTCAGTTCCTACCATTATCACACCTACTGGTAGAAAGTCTGACCTCAAGAAATTTCCCAGTCCCTTCATCTTTTCAGCTGTCTGATGCACAATCTCTCTTATTAGCAAGTGAGTGGAGGGAAGTGATTGGAGGCTCCTTCACTGGAGCATATATTTCAACTTTTGCACCATATATTTAACTTTGTGTGAAGGCACTTTGTGCTATGGTTTTCTTCAGACATGACTCAAGATGGGGATATCTGCTGAAAATGTGCAATAGTTTGTTGTTCCCAGGGGCAGGAAGGGGACAAGGTCAGTCCCCTCAGTTCCAAGTGAGTGCGGACAGTCCCTCCTTCCACTGTCTATTTGCCACCATTAGGTAGAAATGATTCAGCTAACCTTAAATACAATGCTTGGGTCCTTCTTCCCTCATGACACACCAGCTAAGGCAAATTACAAGTGTTCATAATTCCCCAGGATAAAGCCAAATGATAAGAAGTAAGGACAGCTTCAGAGAATGAGAGGGAAGATGAATATGGGAAAAGAGTGAATAGAACAAAAGTAGGAAAAGAAAAGGAGTGAGGAGTAAATCCATATTAAAAATGTATGAAAAAAAAACATTAAAAAACCAAACCAAAACAGAACAAAAGCCTAGAGGAGAGGAGACAAAGCCCAGAAACCTTTCCAGAAAGAAAAGAGGAAGAGAAAGCCCATGATATGGGAAATTAGAAGAAAATTCTTGCCAAAATATGACAACAATATGCAGAGTGATGTTGATCTATAAAGAAGGAAAGATCTTGAGATAAATTATTTTAGGTGAAAAAACAAACAGAAAGACCTATTTCTGTGGAGGAGAGATTATAATTGTCCTGTTAATCACAAAGATTTCAATGGTGCATGTTAAAATTTTAATGGAAAATATAGCAGGAAACGAAGGCCTAATTAAGGGATGGAGGGCTGCTTCAATTTGCCAGGGTATGTTTTTAATAAGCTTTCTTCTGAACTGAGTGTTCAGTAATTTTTAAATCCAAATTGAAATTTAGTTGCTTGTGGAGAATTTTGAAACTGAACATTCATTACCCAATTTTTAGAAATCCTTTAAAACATTTTCATCAACCGAATCTCAAAAATATTTTTTCAGGTGAGTCTTTTTTCAGATGAAACTACCAATCCATTTCTCTCTTTTCAGTCAAGTCTGAGGTTAGGGGATATGATGAAGAGCACAATAATAACAGTCATGCTTAAGCAATTCTGCTTCTCATAGGCAAAAGAAAGATTTGTCAGACCATATAGATCTAAGACTAAATAATAAAATATTAAGCTAGATTAGGCCTGAGGGATAAAAAATAAAATATTAATATTTGGTTTGAAGGACATGTTGATTAATTCTATACAAAATGTAACAGCAAAAGTTATCTTACCTTTATGTAAGCTTTGGTTTGCAGAAGAGGGATTTTTTTTTAAATGGGAAAATCAGGAATGTTTTGAATTTCTAGCTCAGAAATTTTTTACCCTTGAAAGATGTCTTTTTCACTGCTACAGTCACTGAGTGCTTATGGACAAAATGACTAAGAGCGACACCCAGTTTGAACAGTTAGTTCTTGTAATAGATATATCTAATGCAGCCAGAAGGAAGAAAGTCTGGTAAATGGGACTACTTGCTCTTGTCTGACTCAGAGCTCAATTTTGCAAACTTAGGGGCTGGTATGGTTTCATTCTGCGAGTAGTGTAGCTCCACAATAGTTTTCTTTACAAAAGATCTTGTGTACCGTGGGTTGTGCACTGGAGACAAGGACGTGTGGATGGATGAGGCTGAACAAGCTTGCGGCAGCACCTTTGGGGCCGCGTTCAGTGTGGGGGTGCATGCCTCAGGCTGAAACTGCAGACCAAATCTGCTGAAGCGTGGCCGTAATGGCAAAACAGTAGGCTATAGGTGTGCATCAAAATTAATTTCCATCCCCCTTCCCATCAGCACCTTATGTGTGAAAAGAGAGATAAGTCAAAGAGAGACTTTTTATGCTGTGCCATTTAAAAGGTTTATTTCAAGAGGTGTGCAGGCCTGAGATGGATTTTTGCCAAATCATTGCACAGCTCATCTGAGCTGTCTCCCGGGGTGCTTGGCTGGAGGCATTTGCACTTTCACATGTAACATATTTGCTGACTAGAGAGCTGAATCATTAACAGTATATGTTTAAAATCTTACTTGAAAACTAAGAATCAGTATGTATCCAGACCATGATTTGAATTATAAACTGCTCTCAGAATTCAGTAATATTTACTAAGTAAATATATTCTTTAAAAAGCACTTTGGGTGTGTATATACACATTGGAACAGAAACTGCATTTAATCAGCAAAATAACACAGAAAATAGAAAGAGATTTTTTTATTAGATGTGACCCACTACTCTCAATATCTCTGGAATGCTGAGGAAATATTTTTTATTGAAATGTCTATTATCATGCTAGAAAACACTATGGACTTTTTCACAATTATTAGGTAGCCAGAGGTTTGATATTGAAATCTGAAGATTCAAGAACCTAAAGACACAACAGAGCTTTAGCGCTTGCTAAAATTGCTTGAATTTGCAAATGACTAAGTAAACAGAAATACAGCACAGTTTATAAAATGTTAAAGCTTTTACATATCTCATGAATATTATTTATAATAATAAAATAAATAGGCCCCTTTTAAAATGAGAAAGGTGGACAAATAAAGAAAGAATTCCATCTGTGTTTACACTACATGATTAAAGGTAATAAACCAATGTGGACATGGTTAACTGAGAGAAGAAGTCATATTTTATTTATATCAATTCTCTTTTGCTTTAATAAACCATGATTTAAACACACACACGCACACACACACACGCACACATACACCTTTACTTATATTTAAACCTAGCTTCCAGTCTAATTTCTCTGTAAGGAGTGCCAAATGAAATCTGAAAGCCATTCTGAAGAGTTAAAACACAACTGGAGGTAGAGACGTTCTTCCAGCTTAACCTGAACTCCTCCAGGTGGCAGTGAATTGCAGGCATCGCAGCTCCTCCGGGCATCATTGAAAACCTAGTCACAAATATATGGGTCGTGTGTGAGAGTGTACAAAACCAACAGTTTTTTTGGCTTGGCAGACAGCCTGCTTGCCTGCCTACCGAGCAAAGAAAGTTTAACATTCAAGGAGGGAGAGTCTTTAAGGCTGGGGCTCTGGACAGAAATTACAATGACCTGGCAGTGACACCATTTTTATCGCACCAATTAAAAAAACCTTCTAATGGCTTTTTGAAGCCTCTTGAATGGAATCAGAGACAAATGCGCAAAGTTGAAGAGTTAGAGGGGTACCTGAGCCTGTCGGCGCGGCGGCAGCCCGCATCGGCATTGCTGCTGCATCACAGCCCCAGCGGTGCTGGCAGCCCTGGCCCCGCAGCTGGCTGCTGAGCCTGCCAAGCAGCCAGCAGCTGCTGCTGCTGCTGGAGAAAATGTTTTCTACAGCTGAGCAGCTGGGGCCCACAACTGCCATGCAAAGGCTTGAAATAATAGTTTGAAATGGTGAGGGATGTGGCACTGGGAATTGGGCATTAAAAATTTCTCTTGCAAAACACAACAAAAATGTTTAATCAAAGACAAATGGCCTTGAAAACACTAAGTGGTGATTTGTTTGAAATAATAGGAGTTAGGAAAAATGAAGCACATCAAGCGTTTTCTTTAGATATTTGCAGCAGTAAAGGTTGGGAAGGGGGGTTGCTCAGTTCAATCCCTTATTTGTTTGGCTGTAGTGTGCCAATAAACAAAAGGCACCTAAAAAATACTAAATCTTACCTAGTCTTTCAGCAATAAACTGAAGTAACTCCTATGATGCAGTTATAAGTCCCCAAAAAACATCCAAAGAAATTCACAGCTAAACAAAGGTTTGGTCTTGGGCCCAAATTTGGGTGCCTGAGGGAATATTCTGAGTCACAAAAGTATAAGACTTTCACCAACTCAAAGTTTCAAACAAAGTCCCCAAATGGCTCTTTATTAGGCTCTTAAACATGGATTTAAGAACTGAACTCTAGATTTACTTTTACAGGCTTCCCGCTTTTGGATTGGAGATGCAGCTGCACTCAGGAAATGAGGATGTAAAAATAGCATCTTCTTAGTCAAGGATTTGGCCCATATAAGTATATATCTCTTCCAGCTCATAACAGTGTATTTCATTGATTAAAAAAAAAGTCACACAAAAAGCTTCCCACTTATTTCTATCACACGTATTTTAGGACAAATGTGCTAAAAGAACACACAATGGTTTCTATTCTGCTTGAATATATGTTAACTTAGAGCTATCTGATGTATTACCTCCAGACATGCTGTAGAGTACATTTTTATTTGTCTGGTTGGTTTGGGGGTTGTTGGTATTTTCTGCAACAAAGCAATGTTCTGACAGCTGCGTTCCTTAGGAGCAATGAAGCTGTCAATCATGAAAGCGAAGCCCATAAGAGCAGAAGATGGCTTGCTCAGCAGCAGCACCCGGGCTTGGAACTCATTATGAATGGAGATTAGGATGACCACAAATCTCCCTGGCTTCAGAGCAAAGTGAAAAACTCACTTCCTTGGCTTAGTTCTCCCTCTTGCACATCTCCAAATGAAGGTGAGAAAAAGGAAGAGGAGAGAAAAGAGACAAAGGGAAAAGGAAAGAGAAGAAGAGATGCGGGGAAGGTAGAGAATACCCCACTGCTCCTTAAAAGTATCCTCACTGAGAAGTAAAGAACATGAAATATTACACATAAACCATTATCAGCTATGAGGTTTAAAACATGTTTTAGAACATTAGGACATGTTCAGAAATCATAATTTTAGGCAAACTAGGAAATCTAAACAGACAGATACCTGCACTTTTCTTTTTAAGTGTGACATGACAAAAGATTCATGGGTTTCAGGACCAGAAGTGACCATTATAACCATGTAGTTTGTCTGCAGTTTAAAACAGACCTGTATCACCTGAAAGAGTCCACCTTCATCGGGTCCCTGATTTTGGTTTGATTGGTAGTGTGACCTTTAGGAAGACCATGAAGAATGCATCTCACACTGCAACTAGGTATATGCAATCAGGTATGCTCTCACCTTCTGAGCGCTTGTGGTCTGGACCACTGTTTGTAGTCTAGAGGGTGTACTTTTATTTGCGTGGTCTGTATTTGGCTCCCCATTGGTTTTCATCAGTTATGTGTAGCCTAATGTGTCTTATATTCTAAGTAGTCTTAAGACTTAAGTCAAGCACTGCAGCTTATTAAGGGGGAAGTACTTGCATTTTTTTGAAACATTCAGTGTATTTCAAATTCTTCCTCACCGCAAGTGCATGGAGTAATTATCAAATTGGTGCATATGCAGAAAAACAATATGACTAAAATTTACAAGTCAACCTTAGTTCTTCTATTTTCTAATTATTGGATATTATACTTTACTCCATTAATGCTCTGTTAATAGAGGATTTTTCTGGATGTAAGATATGATACAATAATTAACTAGGTCTTGAAAGTCTCCATCACTTGGAATTCCCTGGTGTTACACAGATAAAATGATAGTGTCTTCTGACTTCTCTCCTTTACATGCTTCAATTAACAAATAATAGAATAGCCAATGAAAATGTTACTGCCTTGTTACATCATTTTTTAAACTGGTATTTAACTTAGAGGGTGGTTGGGGGGGGGCAGGAGGGTTCAGCTGCAAGAAAAATTAGTACTTATAATCTACAGTACATCTGCATCTTCATTGAACTGTGCAATTTCATGCAGAATGGTTTGATCAATCACTGGGGTTTTTGCCATGATCTAAAAGCTGGCTTTTCTTTGAAAATCCTAAATTCAATTGAAAGTCTTACATTTTCAATTGTTTACTTCACTGGAGAAAGTGACAGTATGCCCCTCACTGACTTTTAAGAGGATGATTAAACGTTTAATAATTTGATATACACAACCATGAAATTAGACTAAATTAATTTAATATTTTGTTTTAATAATGCATTTAATTCGAATATTTGCACATTTTGGAGATAAGAGGTCTTGTTTTACTGATGAGCAGATGTAGATACATATGTATAGATATCTATTTTTAAGGCTGGAACTGAAGTCTCTGATGGAATAAAAGCTTTTTCCTAAGGGATTGCAGTACTGAGAATGATTCTGCACGTCAGACAGCAATCCCAGAAGTGACTCTTTTATTCTGTCAAGTAGACTGTAGCACAGAAGTTTACAGTATGCTGGATTGGTCAACCATGAAGACTATGTACAAGTTGGATTTAGATCACATCAGTCGATGTCGATTTACTTTCAGAAAGCAAGGCATCAAATAGGAAGAGTTTCCAGAATTCCTGCCATTCCTATTTCAGCTGGGTTACTTTTTTTCAAGTCAGGTTCTGAGCTGATCTTCTTCCTCTTGCAGGAATGTCAGTAGAATGGTTTAACATGGTATTTTAGTTATTAATACTCATTACTCTCTCCCACTTACCGTATTTGTATGACTATGCAAGTAATATTTGACCCAATGCTACGAAATACACAGTGATTAGATGTTCCAGTTGCTGTATCAGAACTTCATTATTTCTACCACTGTTAAGATGCAAGAGCAGTCTGGATGAAATACCCATTCATCAGTTAATCTTAGGCAATAACTCTCTGTGCTGCACAGAGTAAACATAGCAAAAGAACTCTTAGAATCATAGAACCATAGAATCACTAAGGTTGGAAAAGACCTCTAAGGTCACCAAGTCCGACCATCAACTCAATACCACCATGCCTTCTAAATCATGTCCCTAAGCGCCTCATCNGCCTCAGACCATCGATCCAGCCTCTTATACCTATGCCTGTGATTTTTCAGTCTATTTTTCACTGATCTGACTGTAATTAAATCAAAAAGCTATACTGAGTAGTAGTATTTTCTTAATGTAGAAAGATGTTGCAAATCAAGTTTTTACTTTTTCCAGCAGTGAACAGACATATTTCTTGGACGCTGGGAGCTTATACAACAGCAAATAAGTTTAGCAGATTGACAATGTGCATGTCTGTCTTATTTCTTATCTGTCACATTTTTTTTCCAATTTGCTCTTTATGATTATCTATAACCTCTATCAAGTTATCTTTTGCTGCATATTTTATTTCAGTATCATTCACTGAAATAGGTCAGGGCAGATAAGTCCCATGGTATAGATAGTGGTCTGAGAAATTATTACCTCCTTAAAAGCCCAATATAGAGATGATTATCTCACTGTATTCAGCATTGATATGGCCTCACCTTGAGTACTGTGTGCAGTTCTGGGCCCTGCAATTTAAGAAGGATGTGAAGGTCCTTGAATGCATCCAGAGGAAGGCAACAAAGCTGGTGAAAGGGCTGGAAGGCATGTCCTATGAGGAGCAGCTAAGGACTTTGGGGTTGTGTAGTTTGGAGAAAAGGAGGCTGAGGGGCAACCTCATTGCTTTCTACAGCTTCCTGAGGAGGGGAAGCAGAGAGGGAGGTGCTGGTCTCTCCTCTCTGATATCCAGTGACAGGACATGTGGGAATGGTTCAAAACTGCATCAGGGGAGGCTTAGATTGAACATTAGGAAGCATTTCTTTACCAAGAAGGTGGCCAAACACTGGAACAGGCTTCCTAGAGAGGTGGTCAATGCCTCAAGCCTGTCAGTGCTTAAGAGGCATTTGGGCAACACCCTTAACAACATACTTTAACTTGGTCAGCCCTGAACTGGTCAGGCAGTTGGACTAGATGACCATTGTCCCTTCCAACTGAAATAGTCTATTCTATTCTTCCCTATTGTAAGAAATCACAAAGAACAGTCTTAATCATATTTTATATTTTGGCTTTCCTAATTATTTTTTACATTTAGAAAAGGAAACTCTGGATTTCAAAGAAAGGAAAAATTCAAGGAAATCCAAACTATCCTGTTGCATTGGAAGTGAAGTACTACCTCTGCATGTTCCTGAAAATAGTCTGTAAATGCTTCTTATGATCACCCCTCAGACCATTGCAATAACCTTATTACTGGTTTGTGCTTTATTTAATGTAATAATTATATCTGACTTAAGGAGGCATCATTGGAGATACTAATTCTGCTAACACTGTTTATCTAATACAAAGGGAGCCCAGACAATGCAAAACAACAGTCTACATGAAAGTCCATAAGCATGGCAGTTTCTACTGGAACAGAAAGTATTCAGAAGTTAGCCAAACACTCTTTGCAATTAAACTGACACTGTAACAATAGACAATTCTCATAGAAAGGAATGGGGACTCAGATCACAGCTTTATTTGAAGTACACTAACGATTACCTTATAGTCTTGTGTTCGCACACTTGTGTGTCTCCAGTAAAATGAATTCTGAATTCTTCACTGTGACATTAAACAATCTCAGGTCATGTGCAAGGAGGTGCCTGCTGACCTCTCAGGCTATGGCTGCACTAAGCAGTACAGCCCAGGAGCAGTAGATATGAACAGGCAGAGAGTGCTGAGGACTGACAGTACATGCTCTTCAGGATTTTATTTCAGGCTAGCTCTAGCCTCACCCTGAGGACTGAATGCCCATCAATAATGGGAGGTCAAAAGAGTGCTCCTGGCATATATTTTCTGATTTATCTCCACCCAAAAGGGCATGAGAAAACACACTTCAGGACTTCCAATGGAGACAACTGGAAAGACAATGCTAACCACAGGACACTAAATGGAGATACGAAGAAGGGCTCTTCAAAAGTGCACCACCAATCCAAAATAAAACATTAATGAGGAAGCACCTGCAGAAGAGGCACTAGGTGTGAATTTTAATCCCTCCTGACAGGTGAAGGGAATGAATTGTGGCCTTCCCAGCTTGGGTGAGTGATATAATTAGATAAAACAGTGGTAGTATCAGCGGTGCTCTGTCTGGCTGCCATTTTCCGAAAGCAAACCTACTGTGCACCTTAATGAAGTCTACTGTACAACCACTTTGTGTGCTATTTGGTGCCTGTTATGCTTGCGCTTGAGAATACCTGCCAAATCTGGCTGTTCACGAGTTTTAGGCATATGTTTTGTGATCAGATCCTGAAAATTAGGCCCTGCAAATTTCCTGTGAAATTGGCTTTGGAGGTTTTCCAGTTGGTGGACAGGTTCCTCCTGCGGCCTTTAGCAAATCACTACGCTGAGCAGATGGCAGGTGCTACGCCATCTCCTACCATGTAGACACACAGCCATTTATATGGTGCGTCCACTCCCAAAAATGAATGGGAAAGGGAATTTGTTTTTTTTTTCTGAAAATATAATTTTCTTGAATTGTTGCAATGTGGGTTGGAATTAGGTCATAGAACCATAGAATCATAGAATCACTAAGGTTGGAAAAGACCTCTAAGATCA
>VZTQ01001193.1:18879-47444 GCA_013400755.1 Pelecanoides urinatrix
CAGTGTCAAAGGCTTTACTGAAGTCCAGGTACACCACATCCACAGCCTTTCCCTCATCAACTAGGTGGGTCACCTGGTCATAGAAGGAGATCAGGTTGGTAACTGATCAGGTCACTTAAACTGCTTCAGGAATGTGCGTTGAATCTGTCATATACCTTCAACAAAACTTCCACCTAGATAGGTAGGTGTGTAAGGGGAACTTTTAGAGCATTTGAGGCTAAGCTTTACTGGCTGTAAATAAAAAGAGACAAGCTGGAAAAAAAAATAAATAAAAATAGCTCTGAAAGGGACGTAAATCTTGTATTGGCTTTAAGCCTGGAACTAACGAAGGCAAGCCGGGGCATGCTTGTGTGACCAGTATTTCAAAACAGGAACATATACTTTCCTGAGTTTTTTTTTTTTTCATACTAAACTGGAACTTGTTGCATCATCACTGAACAAAATCATAGTGTATGCAGGCAACCCCGAAATCTAATCTTTTATACTTAACGTTTGAGAAATATACAATCTGTATCAACACACACAATGCAAGTATTTTCTTACTATGTCTATATTGAAACATTATAGCTTCAGCCAGCTTCTTACCTTTTCACTGCTTGCTGCCATCATAATTGTAAGTAAAAGTGTTTTTTATGGTTTCTTATCTTTAACAGCCAATTGAGTTGTAAAGAGAGTGATAATCTAAACATTATTATTAATGTTTACATTTATATTTATATATTTATTCTGATATTGAGTGAATTTAATCTGTTGTGGAGATCCACAAAAAATACCAAAGTCATTAGCTTCACTTTTTCAATTAGTCAGGGAAAGCCTCAAAACTGGCCCTGGAAAATTCATGACACAAAGGGTCTGTCTTTAACTACGTTCTTATGCTTGCAGCTTTAGAGTTCAATATATGTTAGTAAACACTGAAGGTCTCAGAATGAGATCTCAGTTTGGTCTTAGAACTTAAAAACATTTTAGGGAAATATATTCAACATAATGAGTAAAATATGATTAATTTCTAGCCATAGAAAATCCTGTAGTCTACTGATATGTTATTTATTCAGGAGTTTCATTTTAATTAGTAAAAGCCATGAAATGAGCACAGGGGAATAAATGAGAACAGAATAGTTATTGGGTAGATATAGATCAGCATATAGATCTCAGCTGCTGGTAGATCACCTTTTCCAAAGACCTAAAGAACAATAACATGATTAAGACTCAGTATCCTATGTGGCTCTAGAGAAAGGTCTGGTAAAAATAAAGACGACTCTACTGATGCTGACTCAGCCTTGCTGCCTTAGTGGGGAGCAGCAAGCAAAAATGAACACGATATTATTTTGGTAATTAACCTGTGGCAATACAAATTGGCGCTGAAGTGCTTTTACCACTTTTTCATCTCTTCATTTTGATCAAACCAAGAATGTATTTCATATGATAGCAGTTGAGCTTGTGACTGTGAACATATACATAAAGACAGTAATGAACAGATGTTTTCCTGGACTACAGACAATTATCCTATGAATCTCTCTGTTGTGTATAATATCTAGGTCTGCAGAATCAGCTCTCTTCAGAGCGTCAGCAAATAAAATCTCAAACACACTGATCAGGTACACTTTAAGTAGCTATGATTTATGATATTCAGTTGCTAAATTCAGACACTGTACATTATATTGTCATTTTGTAGACTCAGGAGTCTACAGTGATACCAATAACTTAAAGAATTCATTTTTTCTCACTTACAACAATTGGAGATTTTACATCTGGAAGCTTTCATTATCCAAAGGCAATGAGGAGATGAGGCTGGTTTAGAAGACTGCAGTCAAATTGGTTGAATTGCTAGTTTTGTTCCAGATGAAACTGAAATCTTTTCAGATATGGTAAGAAAGCTGTTCTAAAGAGCAACTGAGCCCAAGCAAAAAGCAAAATAAGGGAAACACGGCTATGTGATACTGCTGGGGTAGTCACAGCATGCACTTCTGAATGAGCAGCTGTCGCTGATGGGACTCCACTAGAGGAAAGTTTGCAGCAGTGTATTCACTTCAATACCAGTAAGTTTTAGTGATGACTGATGTTGAGAAGACAAAATATGTAGACATGTGAGGCAGTGTAATAGCAGAACAATGAAAATTAGAAAAAATTGTTTTCATATGTTATTCAATTCATAACACTTCCTTTTAATAGCATAAATTTACTTTTAAAATATTCACATTCCCAGAAATATATATTTTTATATTTCAGTAATATTTTACCATTTCACAACATGATAGAAACAATCTATAAAGGAAACATGTATTATAAAAACAAGAGGAGATAATGTATTTTTAAAATTCTGTATAAATATCCATGTCAACCTAACCTGTTTAGGTAGGTTGTATGCGTATGATCTCTATGGACAGTTTATATATAGATATATGTAAAGTATGAATTTAACAAAAGAGACAATCATTCCTGCCCATAATTTGTTTCTGGCTGAGACAGCACAATCCTGCACCATCCAGTCTAAGTAATTCTCTCCATGAAGATTAAAAAATGTGGACTTTTGTTTAACATTAAAGATGTTACTAAAATATACCATAGAATGGTTCCAATAATTGCTCTACTAGTATAAAAATCTCTCTAGTTCTGCAACCCTCCTATTTTTACACTCAAAGATCACATTGACCCTTTCGGGGAGTGGGAGCGTGAATGGTTAGCTCATGTGTAAGTAACCTTATTCCCCCTTCCTTCTTGCTATATCCCAAAATCTTTTCTTTCACTGCTTCCTAGGATACAGTCACTGCTCTGCAAAGAATTATTTTGCTCCTCTGTCCTTGATATGCAACCACATGCTGGGATTAAAATACATTTTGTTTGCTTGTACCAAGCTTAACAAATGATCAAGTTGCTTTTAGCAATTTCTTGACACCACCAATGAAATTTATTGTTCCCTAATTTTTGTGTGAGAACTTTAAGTTGCATTAGCCATATTTTTATGGTTCTTTGAAATTACTGATAATTTAAACATGGAGATACAAGAACAGATTTGATAAGAACCTCCCTTTCTTCCAATGTGTAATCGTACATCTGTGCTTTGGAAGGCGTGATCCAACTGAGAAATTCCCTGCTCATCACTAAAATAAAGCTATCTCTAAGGCAGAGTGTGACAGCCATTTTGTAACTCAATCTAATAAAATACAAAAGGTCTGGGGAAAAAAATCTTGTACAAAAAAATCCTTCCTCTCATTAACATACAATGTTGCTTTATAACCACTAATAAAAAATTTTGTTAATAGATGGAATCTTTCCAGGTTAGTTAAATTCATATTATTTAAATATTTTCAATTTTTCATATTATTTCAATAAATTCAATTATTTCAATTATTTCAATTCATATTATTTCAGTAATTCATATTATTTCAATACTTTATTTTACCAGACCTTTCTCTAGAGCCACATAGAATACTGAGTCTTATTCATGTTATTGTTCTTTAGGTTCATATTATTTCAATTATATTGAAATACAATTTCAATATAATAAATTCATATTATTTCAATACATATTATTTCAATTATTTCATGTCCCAATGTTCAATGGGACAACTGAATGGTGTGCTTTTTCAGTGGCTAATTTCCCACCATATCTGAAAAAAAACTCAGTGAGGAGTAAGATAGGCTTTAGAGAATGTGATCAGTAAATTATCTGTTAAAACAAATTCTCTTCCAGACGCTTCACAAAAGCCCTATTTAAACGAATTACAAAGCTTTCTGTCTTAAATGTTTATTTTTTTTAAAAATGTAGTCCAAACTGGATGCTTTGTACAGTAGGAAAACTGGCATCTCAGAGTCTTGTGACTGGTTATAAAAAAGACACTGATGATTCTTAAATGTTAAGGCAGGGAGAACCTTTGTGGCTAATTACTACAGCCCTTTTGAAAATTCCTGGCTATCAACACATCCTTAATATGATGAGTAGCATTTATTTACAGGAGGGGACTCACCAAAAAAGTATGGTTTTGGACACAGGTCAAAAAAAGAGAATAGGAATGCCAGTAAGAATCTCTCTTGTAATCAAACCCAGCAAACCTCTCACCACGTCTCAGAAGTGACATGTAGTGGATGATTCAAGAGAAAGGATAAAAACAGTGTAAGTATAAAAGAGTTGCACTTCTCACTGTCGGTAATGAGCAGTTTAAGGATTTTTTGATCCAGAGATTGCCTCTGGACCTTTGCTTTTATTGATTCTTGATAGACCTATCATACACGAATTCCTGAATTCCTTTTTTAGACATACTTTTGAGCTCTATCATTCCCTGGCAATTGTGATTATACTGTATTTATTTATGATGAATAAGACCTTCTCTTTAATTTGTTTTAAGCCTGTTCCCTAACAATTTTGCTATGAGATATAAAAGGTAAACCTTCCTTGGTTGTATTATGTGTGCTGTTCGAGATTTTACATAATCCTATCATACACTCCTCCTATCAGTCATCTCTTTTTCAAAGTAAAGAGTATTTTTAATCTCCATATTTCTGATCTGACTTATCTTCCACCTCTGAAACTGCCCTAGTTCTGATGCATCTTTTTAAACGGGATGATCAGAATTACACCCACAAGTCAAGACGTAGAGTCACCAGACATTATATAGTGTCATAATGACAATTTCTGTTCTTTATTACTTTCCTAATATTTCCTAAGTTCTATTTACCACTTTAACTGCCTCTGAACATTCAGCTGATGCTTTCAGAAATCTACTCGTAATGACTACAAGATCTTTCAGAGCTCATTATTTTGCATCTATAGTAGGGTTATTGTGTTTTTCCCACCAAACTCATTATTTTGCATTCATTGACATTGAATTTCATCTGCCATTTCATTCCCATTTACAGACTTAATATCACAAGATATTTCTGCAAGTCTTCACAGTCAGCTGTAGATTTTAGCATACTATTCTAACCATATCTTTTACCCACACCACTGACTTCGTCAAAGGACTCCAGCAGATCTGTGAAGCAAAAATTATGTTGCAAATCACATTCCCTTTGAATAAAGCACATTGACCTTTTCCAATGAAGTATAGTTACTTCACTATCTAATAAGTCTAACTTTCTCATAACATTTATTGATAGTCTCAGTTTTGAAGTCATGCACCTATTTTGTCTAGAAATATCTGGATACCTCTTGCTGCCCCTCAGTGAAGCTGATCTGACCAACAGATTGCTTACTATAGTCAGTATTTCAGCAATATAATATTTGAATTTCCTTAGTTCTCCCAGTTAGCAAATGTATTGTATTGGTGCTTTGCTACAACATATTCTATTGAATTATTCCGACATCTGACACTTCAATATGAGACAGTTGCTCCCTCCTCCTCCTCCTCCTCATTCTTTGTGTATTGGTGAATAGAATTCACTTAACTTTATACTATGGACTTGTCTTTTTCAAGATCAGTCAATAAATTTCAGTCATCTATTAAATTTTATTTCTAGTTGGATTCCTGCTTCTGATGCATTTGAAAAAAAAGTTTTTTTCTTCAGTAACTTTAATACAATTAACAACTTGTTCCTTGAAATCTCTTTTGCCCTTTATTATTAGGGTTTTATATTTAGCAAAATAAATATGTATTAATGGATTAAAGTTTTTATATTATTTCATATTTTTCTTCTGCTAGGACATGGCTTTAATTTTTGTGAAAATTCTTTTTATTTCTAAGCGCTTCTTTTACTTTCCTGTTTTAGTAAAATAGGTTCCTTGCTTGATTGCTTACGTCAATTTTCAAAAGGAATTTGGTAAGCAATGTGCAAGTTAATGTATAGTCTTAAGCAGTCTTCATTCTGTCATAAGCATTTTACCCTTCTAGCTCTTCCTTCTCATATCTTTAGTTTCCAAATTGCCCCATAGAGCAATACTGCATGCATGGAGAAAAAACAAAAGAATGGGGGCAACATGCACTTCCCCAGACTCCAACAATTTGTGGATTTTGTATTTCCTGAGGAAAGGACTTTGTATTTATCTTTTCAATGGGTTTTTATCATGTATTTGTCAAGTTCTGCCTCCTTTTCTATGCTTCAGTCCCACAGATATCAGCTTCTACTTCTAAGCCCTTTCATTAACAAATACTACAGATGTAGATACTGAGCAGACATACAGTTCTGGTTTTTTACAAACAGCAATTTTTGCAAAAACCATCAGCGAGAGGAACCTTCTGAAGCTTCTACTAAAGCAATAAAGCTGGATGATTTGGTAGGATTTCATTTTTATTTATTTATTTATTTGCATAATCCTGGCTAAATAATCAGTATTAAATGAAAGATGTTTGATCTAGTGATTGTAGCATATTCAGTTGAGACTGCAATTTACTCAGTACATGTAGATGAACAGAAAGTGTATGACCATGTAAAATGGGGATAGTTTAATAGGATTGCCACTGAAAGACCTATTAACACACCTTTTATTAACATCAAAATATGTGATTATTTTGACTATTGCAATTATGGGGCCATTAGGAACGTGATAGAATGATTATGCTGATGAGGACTGCTTTTTAAGCTCTTCACTTCTGCCTAAGACAGCTCATCAGATTTTGGGGCTAGAGACATTCAATCTTTTGGTCATACTAGGTACTTTATTTTGAGGAACTGAAGAAGGAAGAACGTAGGCCTGTGAATTCTGACTAATATAAGTGAGTATCTTAAAGGCAAGTTAATATATAGAAAAGTCTCTATAAACTACAGATAAGTAACTTGGTTTGACAGTTATAAAATAAAATAAAAGGCACAATACTTCCATCAATTATGCTGAGCCATTTGCTAGCATTTCAAATTTATACGTAGTAAAAATTTAACTACATTAACGAGGCAACATATTTGCTCAATTTTCACAAAAACAAAGCATGTATGCAATATGGGTAAACACTTGTCATTAAATGTTTACAAGATGCTTATAAATGAATGTATAAAGTAGGTGAAAAATTAACAAAATATTGGATTAGGAGTTAGTGCTTTGGCTCTTTCTCCAAGGTTATGTTTCCTGGGGACCGTGCCACAGCACTGCTCCTTGGACAAACTGAATAACACAAACAACTGCTTTCATCTACCAACCACAAAACCTGAATTCTACCTTTGAGTTTCTGTGTCAGTATGCCTTTGACTTTTTAAAATAATTCGGGTGTGACCAGAAGGATTTATGAAGTTAGGAATTGTTTAAACTCAGCCTGTCAGCTGCAATTGAGTAAGACTCGAGAGTTACTCTCTGATACCTTGATGTGGTGTAAGAGCACTTCTTCAAATCCAGAAGTTCATGAGCTTTGCTTTCCTCGCTGCAATGATAGAGGCGTTAAAAGCCCCGAAGTTTTCGGCTTTGAAAATGAGCGTTCTTAAATCTACACCCTGCCACCACCAGGCAGCCCGGGAAACAGCCGCAGGCGGGGCCGTGGGCAGCGCCCGGCTCTCCCGCGGGCTGCGCTGGGCTGCGGGACTCCTCGGACCCGTGAGACTTCGTGTCCCCCCCCTCTGGGAAAAAGAGGCCAGAAGGGAAAACCAGAAGCAATTCTGAAAAAGGGTGTTGTTCCTGCTGCGTGTTTGGGTCGTTGGGTTTTTTTTTGATCTGCTTTATCTTTTGGCTTGCAGTATTTGTGTTGCAAGCTGCCAAAGCAGAGCTGTTAGCAGAGCATTAGAAACTCAGACTTTCTTCTTCACCTTTGAGTTTAAAATCACGCATTCTGCTGCCGGGATTCAGCTTGCATCAGAAAAGGATAGTGTAGAGTTTCACCACCAAAAGACAGTAAAAACCAGTTCTGAGGAGATTTAACAGAATATCTGAAATGTCTGAAGAGCTTTTGTGGTGATCCACAGGCAGAATTAGAGGCCCTCTGAGATCCGCGTTTAAATATTTTAGCACCGGAACTATGGTTTTCTGTAAGGATGATGTGCTCAAACACCACACAGAGGTTGTTTTAGCCATGGCTTAAGCAAAAGGTTACCTCCATTCTGTCCATAACGAGACTGATCCCACAGCCATGATTAATTCAGCACTTTTTCCAAGAGAAATCATCATAGCTGTTTCCTAATTCCAGCAAAGGCAGTGTGAGCACACAGGCTCTGCTGCTCCCAGGCATTAGAAAGTGCCTGCCGGGGGAAGCATGGAGAGGGGAGAGCCTGAATTTCCACCTGTGAATTGAAAGTAGCCAACCCCTTGCCTGGGCTTGATTATAATTAATGGGGTGTGTGAATTTATTTTATCACAAAGCTTCTGGGATTATTTTCTTTTGTTTTAACTTTGCACCTTTAGAAGACACTTTTTGGACTGTTGGGGGCTTGCTGGTTTTGTTTTGGGTTGGATGGTTTGGGGTTTTCTTGCTAATGAAAATGCTTCCTTCAAGCTATTTGACCATTGCGGAGGGCCTATGGTTTATTTGTTTTCCAGTGTAGTGGCTTCTGTTTAGCTCGCTGGAGGGCAGCCTGTTTCCTGGCAGCGACTTTAAATCTGCCTGACCAGGAAGGTTGGGAGGATGGAAGGGAGCCAACAGCCCTATGTGCTGTTCCAGAGGTAAAATCTATTCAAGTTTTAAAATGTTTTAGACATGAATGCATTGAGGATGTGACTAATTAATCTTGTAATATATTTCTGCAACAAACCAAGAAGTGCTTATTTTCTACAAGCTACCAAAGCAGTTACTACTTGTGGTCTACTTTGCATATGAAAGAAAAAAAGTTTACACTAAAAGTTTTTACAACTCTGCTTTTAACAGCTTTTACGTTTTTTTTTCATAGTTTAAATGAAAAAAGTGTTCAAATAGTTTTCATATAGCATTTCATAGTTTAAATAAAAGAAAAAAGTTCTTGTTTTAAACTACAGAGCCTGTACTTTGTGTTTAGATACTAATATTGGGGAACATTAGTAAGTTAGTATGTCATTACAAAACTTAATGAAAGGAAAGCACATTTTCTTTGGACTGTCTGTCTGAATTCTACAGGAGCTGAAACAGCATAGTCATTCTATTTTAAAAAACAAAATGTTTTAAAATATAATAGGATGGTGTTAAGAATTTGTTCAAAATTGCTCTGCTCAAACTGATTCTCTCTCAGGGTGCCTTGGTGGTTTTAAACCATGGGTGGCGTTCATAGTGCAACCATAGAGAGAAGAAAAGTGGTGTCGGGGATAGGAGTATGGTGTCTTTTGTATGTGGAGCAACTAAGTCTTTCTTTTGATTTCAGTTATGATCAGAATAATAGTGAATATATTTCTGTCTGGGTTTTGTTTTGAAAGAACTTTTCACCAGGTAATGTCCCTGAAGAAAATTTNTTGATCTGCTTTATCTTTTGGCTTGCAGTATTTGTGTTGCAAGCTGCCAAAGCAGAGCTGTTAGCAGAGCATTAGAAACTCAGACTTTCTTCTTCACCTTTGAGTTTAAAATCACGCATTCTGCTGCCGGGATTCAGCTTGCATCAGAAAAGGATAGTGTAGAGTTTCACCACCAAAAGACAGTAAAAACCAGTTCTGAGGAGATTTAACAGAATATCTGAAATGTCTGAAGAGCTTTTGTGGTGATCCACAGGCAGAATTAGAGGCCCTCTGAGATCCGCGTTTAAATATTTTAGCACCGGAACTATGGTTTTCTGTAAGGATGATGTGCTCAAACACCACACAGAGGTTGTTTTAGCCATGGCTTAAGCAAAAGGTTACCTCCATTCTGTCCATAACGAGACTGATCCCACAGCCATGATTAATTCAGCACTTTTTCCAAGAGAAATCATCATAGCTGTTTCCTAATTCCAGCAAAGGCAGTGTGAGCACACAGGCTCTGCTGCTCCCAGGCATTAGAAAGTGCCTGCCGGGGGAAGCATGGAGAGGGGAGAGCCTGAATTTCCACCTGTGAATTGAAAGTAGCCAACCCCTTGCCTGGGCTTGATTATAATTAATGGGGTGTGTGAATTTATTTTATCACAAAGCTTCTGGGATTATTTTCTTTTGTTTTAACTTTGCACCTTTAGAAGACACTTTTTGGACTGTTGGGGGCTTGCTGGTTTTGTTTTGGGTTGGATGGTTTGGGGTTTTCTTGCTAATGAAAATGCTTCCTTCAAGCTATTTGACCATTGCGGAGGGCCTATGGTTTATTTGTTTTCCAGTGTAGTGGCTTCTGTTTAGCTCGCTGGAGGGCAGCCTGTTTCCTGGCAGCGACTTTAAATCTGCCTGACCAGGAAGGTTGGGAGGATGGAAGGGAGCCAACAGCCCCATGTGCTGTTCCAGAGGTAAAATCTATTCAAGTTTTAAAATGTTTTAGACATGAATGCATTGAGGATGTGACTAATTAATCTTGTAATATATTTCTGCAACAAACCAAGAAGTGCTTATTTTCTACAAGCTACCAAAGCAGTTACTACTTGTGGTCTACTTTGCATATGAAAGAAAAAAAGTTTACACTAAAAGTTTTTACAACTCTGCTTTTAACAGCTTTTACGTTTTTTTTTCATAGTTTAAATGAAAAAAGTGTTCAAATAGTTTTCATATAGCATTTCATAGTTTAAATAAAAGAAAAAAGTTCTTGTTTTAAACTACAGAGCCTGTACTTTGTGTTTAGATACTAATATTGGGGAACATTAGTAAGTTAGTATGTCATTACAAAACTTAATGAAAGGAAAGCACATTTTCTTTGGACTGTCTGTCTGAATTCTACAGGAGCTGAAACAGCATAGTCATTCTATTTTAAAAAACAAAATGTTTTAAAATATAATAGGATGGTGTTAAGAATTTGTTCAAAATTGCTCTGCTCAAACTGATTCTCTCTCAGGGTGCCTTGGTGGTTTTAAACCATGGGTGGCGTTCATAGTGCAACCATAGAGAGAAGAAAAGTGGTGTCGGGGATAGGAGTATGGTGTCTTTTGTATGTGGAGCAACTAAGTCTTTCTTTTGATTTCAGTTATGATCAGAATAATAGTGAATATATTTCTGTCTGGGTTTTGTTTTGAAAGAACTTTTCACCAGGTAATGTCCCTGAAGAAAATTTTCTGATAGACTGTCTTAAAATAAATGAGGCGAATGATTGCTGTGAACGTTAGGGG
Source organism: Pelecanoides urinatrix (assembly GCA_013400755.1). Lineage (NCBI taxonomy): Eukaryota > Metazoa > Chordata > Aves > Procellariiformes > Procellariidae > Pelecanoides > Pelecanoides urinatrix. Next base: position 29,905 of record VZTQ01001193.1, read on the forward strand.
AAAGGACTTTATCTTTTCAGTGTACTCAGAGAAGCTTGTGACATTTTGTGATAAAGTCACTTGCTCCTTGCATCAGTCCTGTCATATAAGGAGCAAGTCCAGGACACCGCACAAATTCCTAGAGCTCTGCTTTTGTCATGGTTTAACCCCAGCTGGCAACTGAGCCCCACACAGCTGCTCGCTCACTCCCCCACAGTGGGATGGGGGAGAGAATCAGAAGAGTAAAAGTGAGAAAACTCATAGGCTGAGATAAAGACAGTTTAATAGGGAAAGCAAAAACTGTGCACACAAGCAAAGCAAAACAAGGAATTCACTCACTACTTCCCATCAGCAGGCAGGTGTTCAGCCATCTCCAGGAAAGCAGGGCTCCATCACGCGTAACGGTGACTTGGGAAGACAAACACTGTCACTCTGAACGTCCCCCGCTTCCTTCTTCTTGCCCCAGTTTTATATGCTGAGCATGACGTCATATGGTATGGCATATCCCTTTGGTCAGTTGGGGTCAGCTGTCCCAGCTGTGTCCCCTCCCAACTCCTTGTGCACCCCCAGCCTACTCGCTGGTGGGGTGGTGTGAGGAGCAGGAAAGGCCTTGACTCTGTGTAAGCACTGCTCAGCAGTAATGAAAACATTTTTGTATTATCAATACTGCTTTTGGAACAAATCCGAAACATAGCCCCATACTAGCTTCTATAAAGAAAATTAACTCTATCCCAGCCAAAACCAGCACAGCTTTAAAAAGAAGAACCACTTCGGAGGAAGCACAGAAGAAATCCTGTGTACTTTTGCCCAGAACAATGAATTTGAGCCCATAATATGGGACATCCGGATGTCTATTAGTCCTAGTCATCATGACAATTCCTCTGTTTGGCCTGAGTAAAAAGCCTGATAATTTTGCTCTTTTGAACAGGGAAGCATAATAGGTGCCTAAATACCTATTTAAGTACCTATTATGTACCCATTAGGTGCAATAATAGCCTATCTGAATATGGCCTTAATTGCTTCTATGTAAATGCTCCAGAAATTTGTGTGTTAACAACAATAAAGACTTGCACGGCTGGAAGAAAACCGATGAACAAAGTCACAGATTCTTGATAATGGGCCATTATCCATTAACTGTACACACATAAAAAGACATCTCTTTTGTAAAATGCCCTTACAATGGGACTACAGCTGAGAGATTATATTTCCTGTAACAAGTGTTGTCTAATCAAACAGTAGTAATCTGCAAAGGCCAGAAGGGCCAAAAGGTGACTCTGGTGCTGGGGAGATGCCTGTAAAATAAGGTAGGAAGATCTGAGGGGTTCTCTGGACAGGAAACCTGCAGGAGTTGGCCAAGGCGGAGTAAAGGACAGTCAAAAGCCTGAAGAGGAAATTGAGAAAAGACTAGCTGTAACATAGGGGAGTGTCCAGCTTCAGCCCTTTGCCTGCCATAGGGACTGCATATTGTCATTCCTCTGTGTTGTTCTCATCGTTTTCTTGCTGAAGAAAAGGACAACCGAGAGCAAAGGAAAGACTTTTCGCTAGATATGAAGGTTTTCTTTTTATGTTTTCAAAATTCTTCAAGTCCATCAAACACTATCTTTACAATATCCAAAAATCACTTAGTAAAAATTCAAATCTTTTGCATGCAGAAATTGAACTCTCTCTTCATTTCTGTAACAACAGAGGAAAGAGCAGCCAGAAGACGCCAAGCAGGAGACTGAAGGTAAAGGCTAAGGAAGCAGAACCCAAGTTTCATACATACTTTCCTACACAAAGATGCTGCAGCATTTCTGTATGAGTTTGACACATAGTGGAAGTAAAAGAGGTCCGGAGAGGTTTCCCTCCTTCTCATTTTTCTTCTCTCAGTCATGTGGGGAACCAACGAAAAAGTGCTGTTATACATGAGGAATGCAGGAGTTATCACAAGCCCTATGATACCGTATTCCAGCGAGTCTTCAGGCATTTCTATTGTTTGGAGGGAACATAAAGCCGTGAGGGCATTTGAATGAGATAAAGGGTATTCTGAAACTTCCTGTGTTCGGGTGATAATCAGCTCTCCATACCATCATACATGTATTCTCGAGCAGTTTACTTATCCTGGCAAATCCCAGTGCTGCATCTTGGCTTTGAACTATGAAATTGATTGTTTTGATCTTTCATCTAGGGACTCCAAATGACAAGAACTAATTAAACATACCTGTGATGTGAGATTGACAAGCATAACAATATATTTTCTGCTTTTGACCATTATCTAATGGGATTTTTTTTCTCTTACTGAAAAATTAAAATAATCTTTAATTAAAAATGCCACAATTTGAAGGACTTTTGATGACAGTGGGGTTAAAGAACATTATTTCTGGCAACTTTAATCACAAAGGCATGAGACCAGCATGCATGAACAATACAGTCAAAATAACAGACTATATGCTAGTGATAATGATTTAATGTTTGCCACTTGTTTGCTTAATTTCGTTTGTGTTTATGCAGAAAGAACTACTACATCTTTTACTAACTGCATAAATAAATACATCAACTTCCAGCTCTTGTTCACATGGTATCTCTACAATGTAATGGAGCCTTTTATGTATTACAATGCTGCTGTCCAACCCCTGGCATGCAGCTTGACTCTATCCCTGCAATGACTCATCACGTTATGAAGTTTGTTTGTTCTCTGGTCCATGAGCAACTCACTATAGTAAAATCTGGCCATAGTTGTCAAAAAAGTTGAACAGTCCTTATGCTAGCTAAGTTACAGTGAGCTTCAGAATGAATGCAGAGTTACCTAGTCGTCGGAGGGGTTAAGAAAAAATCCCCAAGGTAATCAGATGGTTTTCTGAGATCTTTTATTCAAGCATTATTACATAAAAAGCTAAAATTGAAATAAAAAAAAAATACTTTTCACATGTAAAAAAAAATACCTCCTTTTTGTTAATTTAGGGCAGCTAAATTAATTTAGGGCAGCTGACTTGCACAGAAGCAGGTAAGGAACACGCACAGGAGCTTTTCTTGTGGCAGCATTCCCCTAAGAGGTGAGGAATGACCAGCCAGGGCAGGTAAAGGATGTATTATATTGAACCATCACCCCTGTTTTTCCTAGGGGAATAATGTTTAGAAAAATACCAAGGTATTACTGCATACATTTTCATCATCAGGATCTCTTCTAAATTAATTTATTCCAGATGAGGAAAGTTTGCATTACTTTTTTTTTTTAAGGTTTCTATTTTTATTTTAAAAATGTAACAATTGTATACACGCCTCTAATCTAGCATATCTTACTCCTGACTTTAAAAATAAAGTGGTGCAAAACTGAATTATTTTCTTTATTCAACAGCTCATGTAGTGAAGTGCTGTGCTGAAAATAAATTACATGGAATTGAATGCAGCACAGTTCTAAGATATTTTATGTATTTATACAGCTTGTTACCTTTGACAAATTGTTATCAAAGTTATGAGAAGCCATGGCTTACATCTGATTGTTATCTTGTGGTCTTTCTACAAGTATTCTACTGTAGTTTTAAGATAACAACTGGTATAGAACCTTTCTGAACAGATTTTGTAGCTTTTTTTTTTCCATATGTAACAGTTATGGATCAGACTGAATGAACGATGGGTGAAACTGGTGAGCACCCTAGTCACAGTGAGTTCAAGGTTAATTTAAAAAACTCTTAAAGCCTAATTTCTATCAGGTAATTCAAACCCAGTTCCAGGGTGGGATAACGCTGTGCAAGGCTGGTCAGAGGGAGAGTAATGGGAGTGGAGGCTGGGGGAAGATCTCGAACGCAGCAGCAGTGCATATGGTTTGCATCAATAGCAAAAAAAAATCTCAGAATAACACACACTGAGAGGGGAGGGAGGCTTAGGAAAAGAGAAACCTTTGGAAAGGAGACTTTGAAACTCTAAGCAGGCAAACTGCCCTAAGCTTTCTGCGTTCAGGGAAACAAAGAAATCATATCTATCAGCTGATGCTAATGACGGTAATGGGTAACAATATCTCAAACGCAAAGTAATTCAGTCATTTTTTTCTTTGAAATCAACAGATATTTTTGCATTATTTGGGAAAAAGACCCTAAGATTTTGTAATTCAGAAACAGAGGTTATCTCAGGGAAGGTGTTTTTTTTCCCCACATCCAAAGCTTTATCTGAACAAAGAATTTTGAGTCCTGGAAGCCACCTAGCCTCCTAACAAGATTGAAGTGGCCAGCATCTCCCACTTCCAAGAGCCACAGGGCTTCTGCTCCCTCTGCCTGGGTGCCCCTGCTGCGGGCAGCGCGGCGAGGATCCAGCCAGCGCACGCCACCGACGCTCCTGGGGCTCCCCAGGCCAGCGGGGCATTTCCTTCACTGCCAACTATGTCGGGAGGTGGAAGAGCATGAAGAGGGGCATCACCTCCCTGGTCTATCGGGGGTGATGGAAGAGGCTACATCAATTGCATCGCGGAGGCGGCAGAGGCGGCGTTTGCCACGCTGCCCGGCGCTGTGCCGGCGCGGCAGGTATGGGGGAGCACGGCTGCTCTTGGCGCGGATCCAGGCAGCCCCGGTTGTGTGAGGCAGAGACAGTGCCTGGCAGACTTGGAGATATTTTCTTCAATAAAAGGGAAGGTTTCCATAGAAACTTCTCTTTTATTTTAAACAGATTTAAAAGAGAAATTTAGCAAACTATAAAATCAAGCTTCCAGAGCCCAATTTAAGCTATTCCTTATTGATTGCGTTACAAATGAACATAAAAGCCTGCAGCCTGGAACTGACAGCGAGAGACAGGCTTCTGCAAGCTCCCTTGTTCCCTCTATCAGTGTGTAACCTCTATTAGATGATAGTGGCAGTGACACACACTTTCTAGCACCCTCCATTTTACAAAAGGAGCTTTCTTAGAACATCTCATCTAAAGGCTCTTTGTTCATTAGTGAAAACACATCTCTTGGACTTAACATGCAATGCAGACATCACCCTTATTCTGAACACCCCCTAGTTTAAATTCAGTTATTTACAAACAAGCAGAGCAGATGCAAAATGGCCACTTCACTGCCTCACTACGTTTCCCAGAATACCAAAATGCAGGCGTGAGGGCCAACACCCCTCTACCAGCTGGAGGTGTGGGAGATGGTGTCCCTCCCTTGCAAGGGTCTCCTGCAGGGGAGAGAGCATCTGGAGGAGGCAATTAAATGAGTTGGCATCTTGGACACAAACAAACACACAGTTTACTTCAACAAAAGCATAATAAGGTATCCCTCTGACAATCATTCAATTTTGCAGTTAGTCATTTTAAAGCCACACCCAATTGTGCTCCCCATCATAGTTCCTTTAGAAACTTCTTTAATATTCAACGTACAGTAAAAGTGGAGATCTTAAAAATATCCTTATTTTCTTAATACATTTCAGGCTTTCAATCATTGTTTACTCCAATCAAAATGAAACAAGTTTGTTGATCAGGAGTAACTACAGAACCTTCCACGTTGTTTTAGAGAAGCATTATACACTGGCAGTGCCCTGCATGCTCCCATAAGTGCGTTGCTGCCATTTCACTCCATCCTGTTCAAAGAATTGCTCTCTTTACCCACTTCATATAAAGATGCTTAAATTTTCATTAAAGAACAATTATCTGTGATCTGAGATGATGGATCCCTAATCCATTAGGGATGACAGCCGTGGTCACATAATTCTTCAGTGACCCAGCAGAAAGGTTGTTTTGCATGTCTTTTTTTCCAGTGGAAAATTAAAAAAACGCATGCTCCTTAAAAGAGGGGCAGCTTCTGATCCTGGAATGCCCAATATATTGGAGGTTAGCACATTTGCCCGTACAGTGCTGGTTTGCATCTGGCCTGGCAAAAGAGGACTCCGAATTTGAGTCTTGGTGAGTGGCGCAGCGCTCGGTAGGCTGAAAGGGCAGATGGCACAACCTCTCAGCTGCAGAGAGGGAGTGAAGGATGGGATCGCCTGTACAGCCAGTTCTTTGTAACTTGGCACCGCTACGCTTCTGCTGCTTTCTTTCCTTCATCTTGTGCAAGGACCCTGAAAATTGGAAATATTCCCACATTTAGCAAGAATAAAACAAGACACTGGTCTGAACATTTCTGTTTCTTCCGTTTTATTTTAAAGCCGGACTTCTACCCTAAACGACTGCTGTCAGGTTTCTGATGTGAGAATAGGTAGAAATAACTGAAAAACGGGGTAGCTGCAGTGTAAAGGAGGTTCTGGTGGCACATACTACCTGTGCATTCCCATTCAGGAGGAATTATCTTACCTGTCTATCGTGAAAACAGCCAAATGGATTTAACATCTGAGAAAAGAACTGTACAATTCAAACTGCTGTTCTTCTGCCTTTTGTTCTGTGTGAGCTTAAATCTAGATTCCAAGTTATAAAATATAGAACAGGTTGGAAATCGCATATGCTGACTCACTGTGAATTGTTATGAGTAACTTAATAGCTTAGTCATCTAACATAGAGATACATTTGCAAAAAATGGGAAGAGGAATGACGTGTAACAGAACATAAATAAAATGCTCTTGTGTTTTTCTGAGAAGAGTGCTTTGATACCTGACAATTGTTAGAAAAGTACTGCCTCAAATATAATAATGATACAAAATAACCTTTTTTTTTATTATTTCCACCTTGAAATGGAAAAAGACACCCTGAAAAAGAACTGTTTTCTCACATTTCAGTTATATCTCACATAATTACAATTTTAACCTATTGACAGAGATAATATCTTTTGCAAAGAGTAAAAATGAATTTTCATAATAATCAGAATCTTAATATTTTTAGCCATTTGTTTTAAAGTTAAGAGTCAGTAGGAAGTGGACACTAAAAAGTTATGCACAACGATCTCTTCATGGTCTCAGTGCCAATCAACATACATCTAAAGAAGTTATTGGTTTCTGGTTTTGTTTCTTAAACTGCAACAATTAGCAGAATCTTACTTTTTCTTGTTCCTAATGTACATCTCTGTACTTTACTCATTCCTCACCAATTTAAGTATAAGCGTGTTTTCATCATCACTTTGTGCCTAGGAATTCCAGCTATATGTACGATCACGTGTTCATAGGCATTGCTCCAGAAGACATATGCATATTATACATAAAAATAACTTCCTTATACATTTTCACTCCATCTGTAGTTACATGAAAAAAGCTAAGCAAATTATCTTCATATGGGCTATCTTTAGACGATTAACCTTTATCTTCAACTGGACTTACTGAATGGCACGTTCTACTGGTGCAAACAGGAAAAATAAAAGATGTTAGGCCACTCAGGCCCTGCTGGCTGGTCACCTGGTGGGGTGCAGGTAGAAGACAGGCTGGATGCTGCTCTTACAGCTGCCAAGAAGGCCGACGTTTCAGAGCTAAACAGCTGGAACTACTGACATCGGAGGAAATTTTTAAAGTAATTCTGGTGAGCACCTTTTGTGTTTCAGATGGAGGAGCTCCTGAAGGTACCATGTATTTGTGTTGTATAAATATCAAAGAGGATCATTTCACATTTGCTTCTAACACATTTCAGTATATAAACTTGCATACAGTCAGAGAATATTTCAGAGCACTGATGTATTACTACTATTATTATTATTAGTTTATTTAGTTGTTCTAAAAAATGGAAAAATATATTCCTTGGATTTAGAGCTCTTAAATATGATGCAATGAAAAGGAGTAGGAAAAAAAAGTGTAGAGAAGGATTTAAAAAAATCTGTGAACAGGTCATTGGATGCACAGTTTAGACAAGTGCACATCTTGCATTGAAAAAGGGTTTGTTTGGTTGTTGTTTTTTGAAGTTTTGTCCCTTAGAACAAAACCTGCCTTTGAAAATGTCTCACAATTTTGTTTCTTGTAAATCCTAGCCACTGTCAACATTCCTCACACAAAGAGGCAGGATTAATCCCTTGTAAAAGAAGTGAGAAAAAGTAGGCTATGATTATGGAAGAATATTAGCAGCAGTACAGAAGTTAATAGCAGAGTTAATATTGTGTTATTCCTGTATTTAACTTTCACTATCAAGCTTGTACTGTTTTCTTTAAAAAATGAATGACTACTGCTATCAATCTTTGCTGTCAGAGATAACCCTATGCACACACTCTCTATATTAGGAGCTGAATGAATGGCTCATAAAAAGCAGATAAAAGAACAGATGCTAATAATTTATTTAAACATAGCCTTCTTGAAAAGGTTAACTCATCACGTTTCATCTTCAGTCATAAACTCCCTATTTTTATAATCAGCAATATTGACTATCTGCTTTTCCTTTTATTGGATGGGAAAGAACACACAATAAGTATTAAAAATAGCCTATAAAATAAACCTTTCTCCATTTGTGGAAAGTGCTGCCTTGACAATTATGGAGAAAGTTCTTAACACGTATAAAGACGTAGTTTCGCTCTGTCACCTAAAATTCCTTTATTTCTGCCTCTTAGTTCAACTGATTCGAACCCTGGCCCTCTAAAACTGATATGCGCTGTGAACAAATTTCAGACTGCTATTAGAGTTGCTATATATTAAGTGCTCCTGAATTGTCCTGGCATCTTATTTGCCTTTAGTTTATCTTTAAGACAGGTCTTTTGATCATTAAGATTTTATATCATTTGAGTATAAAAGGGAGAAAGTCTGAAGAGAACTCTGCTACTCAGTTGTAACTTGTATATGTTGCTTTTCGGGGAGAGCATCCTCTTCTGTGCAGTTAGATATATGGTAGTAGTAGGTGGTAATGTTCAGTTTTGTAGTTGTTATGTGCTTATGAGTGCATGCCACATACCTCTCTAAACAAAGAGTCATCAATAGCCATTTATTAGGACTAGGTTGGAATTGAGTTGCTGGCCTGAGGAAACAGTGTCTGCAGTGAACTAAAACCCTCAGAACAACGCAGTCGTTTGTTGCAGGTTTACTGAACGTGATTCAGAAATGGAGGTGAGGAGGAACCTTCCTCTGTCTCGGGATGTTCAAGAAGTTCTCAGTGTGTGCATGAACCTAGAGGAATGGTGAAACTGCAGAGCATTTCCTTATAAAACTTAAGAATAATGCCTCACAGAGATTAAGCAAAATGGCTTCTTTCCAGACTTCATTTCTTAGAACAAAAAGTATCTCCCTCCAGCACTAGGACTTGATTATGCCCTCAGATATGCACAGCACTGAAAAGAGGAATAATTTATGCATTAGAAGGGCTAGCAGCAGCCTCCATGATGAGCTGTTGTTCCTTAGGGATACTGTCTTCCAAAAAGTGGTGCATTGTGCCAGTTATGCACAGTGCTTCTGCACTTAAATATTTCCCCAAATGCGGGGTAAGTTTGACCAGAAGTAATGTTGTGTTCCTACATTTAATTTTTTTTTAAATGCTGTCTGAGACATATAGAACAATTTTTGTTCTGTACCTTACTCTGTACATAAAGGAATAGAAAATGCCCAAGATTTCTGCATGTGTGTGGTGGGTTGACCTTGGCTGGACGCCAGGTGCCCACCAAGCCACTCTATCACTTCCCCTCCTCACCTGGACAAGGGTGAGAAAATATAACGAAAGGCTCGTGGGTTGAGATAAGGACAGGGAGAGATCACTCACCAATTACCGTCATGGGCAAAACAGACTTGACTCAGGGAAATTAATTTAATTTATTGCAAATCAAAATCAGAGTAGGGTAATGAGAAATAAAACGAAATCTTAAAAATACCTTTCCCCTACCCTTCCCTTCTTCCCAGGCTCAACTTCACTCCCAAGTTCTCTACCTCCTCCCCCCGAGCGATGCAGGGGGACGCGGAATGGGGGTTGCTGTCAGTTCATCACATATTGTCTCTGCCACTCCTTCCTCCTCAGGGGGAGGACTCCTCACGCTCTTCCCCTGCTCCAGCCTGGGGTCCCTCCCACAGGAAACAGTCCTCCATGAACTTCTGTAACCTGAGTCCTTCCCATGGGCTGCAGTTCTTAATGAACTGCTCCAGTGTGGGTCCTTTCCACAGGGTGCAGTCCTTCAGGAACAGACTGCTCCAGCATGGGTCCCCCACGGGGTCACAAGTCCTGCCAGCAAACCTGCTCCGGTGTGGGCTTCTCTCTCCACAGGTCCTGCCAGGAGCCTGCTCTCCAGCACGGGCTTCCCACGGGGTCACAGCCTCCTTTGGGGTGCATCCACCTGCTCTGTTGTGGGGTCCTTCATGGGCTGCAGGTGGATATCTGCTCCACCATGGTCCTCCATGGGCTGCAGGGGGACAGCCTGCCTCACCATGGTCTTCACCAGGGGCTGCAGGGGAATCTCTGCTCCCACGCCTAGAGCACCTCCTCCCCCTCCTTCTTCACCAACCTCACTGTCTGCAGAGTTGTTCCTCTCACATATTCTCACTGCTCTCTTCTGGCTGCTGTTGCACAGCAGTTTTTCCCCCCTTCTTAAATATGTTATCCCAGAGGTGCTACCACCATCGCTGATGGGCTCAGCCTTGGCCAGCAGCAAGTCCATCTTGGAGACAGCTGGCATTGGCCCTATGGGACATAGGGGAAGCTTCTAGCAGCTTCTCACAGAAGCCACCCCTGTAGCGTCCCCGTCCCCCCTCCCGCCAAAAACCTTGCCATGCAAACCCAATACAATGCGATTCTCTGATTACACCGTTTCAGCAAACCCAAAGTTCAAGTACTAAGTTCCAGCAGTATGCTGGAATACACATGCAGCAGTAACTTAGACCCGTAACTTAATATATACAAAAATAAATGAGCTATGTGCTATTCGTATTACCCAGAAAGACATGTGTGGGAACTCCAGGCTGTGTTTGCCATTTGACAGGACTACAAGATGTGGCCAGCTGCATTCAGTCCAGCAACAGAAATACTTTTTTTTCTTTTTTTTTTTTTTTGTAATAAGAAACAGAACCAGATTCATACATTCTCTAGTACAATTGACATGCTATTGTTTACAAGCCGTATTGATACAAGTAGGCTTGTTGAAAGTATTAAAATATATATAATAGCATATGTGTATTTAAAGACTATATAATGGGAATTTAATATATAAATGTAATAAGTATAGCAATATCATTTAAAAATTGTGTAGCAAGAAGTTGTCTGAGTACTGCACCTAACAAAACCTAATTTCCATTAGATTTGTCTTATGGTTGATTGACATTTTAACTGAATTGTACTAAGGTTGTAACACAAGCTCACCCCTAATTAGAGAGCAAAGATTCCACCGGGGAGATAAACATAACTGCAAAAAACACTTTTCATCAAAGACTGTTCATTGCTAGACACAAGAGGATCAGCAAGGGGCACTAAGCTTGACTGAGTAGTGACTGCTCTCGTGTCTGATAAAAACATGTTTATGATTAAAGCTTTTTAAACTTACCATTTTCCTGTAGATTTTTGGATACCTAGATACACTGATTTTACCCTGCAGTTGTCCCTTTAGCAAAGGTATCAGCACGGTCTTTGTTCTCTCCTGTTTAAAGTTGTTTACTTTCACAAATAGGGGGGAGGATCTTTTTAAGACCTCTATTAATGCAGGTTGAAGTTGGTCATTAGGTTCAAAGGTTACTAATGGGGCTCAGAGAGATGTCCATGCACACATATAAACACGCACAATCTCAAACCACACAAATCCCACACTCTCAGAAATCTGACTTAGAAATATGTACAGATTGCAAACACACAGGACTCAGGTATTTCTTGGTATTACTTTGGAATAGCTCCAGTTACAATTGTAAGACTGTTATATTTACATTCAGAGCTGTAATCTAACATGATTTTGTGAGAAAGTATGCTCCTCACTCAGAGGTATTATTAATATTTGTGTATTAAATATTAATGTATACATGTATCTTTGCATGGCACTTTCTAGATATTAAAAAGAAAAGGTCTCTGTCCTCAAGAGCTTACAGTCTAAATACCATTGTTGTAAAAAGCATTTACCTCCTGATGAAACTGAACATACTCTGAAACCACTTCTTTCCTATGGAAACGACAAACTTCTCTAAGCAGTGCACTAGAAAATGAATGGGTTTTCCTACATGAAGTGGGATTTTTTTTCCTAATTCATAACATTTATTTTAATTATAGCTAAAGGTTTACAGATTTTTCAACCTAATTATCTATTTGCGTATTTACTCATTAAAATACTTATATTATTTGCTAGAGATCAGTAAATAATTTTGCTAGGAAGCTTAGTTATTCAGGAATCCATATGCATTAAAAAGAATTATGCATATGGATTATGCATTATTAGAATACCTTAAATTCTTTGAGCTCTAGAAATGTTGTACTTTATTGAGCTGGAAGTGTGGACAGTGTTTCTTTTTTGAATATCCAAACTAGTAGGCTGCAATTTGGATTACTATATGGTAATACTTTGCAGACTCTTTCATTCGTAAACTTACACAGATGGATAAGAGTAATTTCCTTCATCTTACAGTTGTGGAAACTGAAGCAATAAGAGAAGTGAGTTATTGAATTGCGTAAGGTCACAGAGCAGGTCATTGGCAGAGCAAAAGTAGTATTCCTAACTATGTCATCTCTCAGTTGGACTATTCTATGCATAAATTTGATCTCTTGGAGCAATTTGGTAGAAAATGCATCTTTTCATGACAAATGCTACCTTAATTTTGCCCTTACTCCAAAAAATGGATTCCTTATTGTCATCAGCTTGCATTTTCTCTGAATATCATATTGCTTACTGGGTATTAATTTAATTGGCAAACTAGGCATTATAATGAATTTTTCCAACAAGTACAACAATTACTATTTTTACTCTAACACATCAGGGAACTGTAATTTTGATAGGCAGTATTTGAATCTCCATTCCTAAGAGTGAATACAATCTAAAATAGTTGTATTAGAAAGTTAAGAACTATTTCCCTTGTATTAGCTTTCAAATAGGCCTTATACTGGAGTCTTCACATGTAACTTTGCAAGTAGCTAGTGGTAGAGTCTTTGGAAAATGAGAAAGAAACAGCACAGAGATGGAGAAAAAGGGGAAGAGTTATTTGGATTGGGTGGAGTGATGAGAAAGGCAAGCCCAAAAGTTTTGGGAAGGCAGCATCTGAACTTTCCAGGCCTAATTCAAGTTGAACTGCTTCATCTGTTAAAACTTTCTTATTATTAATTGAGTCTAAATATTGTCTTTATTTCTCCAGCTTTCCTATTTGCCTTCAGATTTCATTCATACATTTCAAAGTTGTGTAGACTTTTCTAGGATGACACAGGAGGGCGGCCTAACAAAAATTACATGACCCGCAAGTTAGAGACCAACATACAGTATAGTGCTGCAACTATATTCATTTGTATTCATGATCATAGTAATTCCAAGTCAATGCAAACTGAGAGCATCATTCACAATATATCTTTAAATACCCCATTTTTTTGTTCAATATAAAAGTACTTCTGCAGTGAATAGAAGAATGATTGGGTTGAGTCTTAGACATTTTCATTGCCAACACATTTATTTGCTTACATGATAAAGCTAAACATAACAGCTCATGGTCTCTGCTCTGTTTTTCTTATTATAGTGTTATAGTTCTTCCTTATTCTTAGCTCTAATAAGCCGCCAGGCACAACAAAGGCTTGCAGGCCCCTCTGCACCTTAGGCCAAGGAAAACTATTCTTTCTGGCTTGTGATGGATTCTGAAGCATGGAAGACAGATGATTGGTTATTTTATTGATTTCAGCCCAAAGGTCTCCAATTTTATGTTACTCAGAATACTCTTATTAAGATATAATTATAATGTAACATACGTATACCTATGTTTGCCTGACATTCATTATTTAAAAAAAAAAAAATTACACATTGTGGAGCAGTATAAAAAATATTTTCAGGTACACAGGTTTTCCTTACAATTTGGGAAAATTGTAGTCATTTTGTTTAAGAACTATATTAGTACTCATATGTACTCATATTTGATACTGAAGTCTGTATCCCTAGCCTTAAATATTGGGCTTGTGGGTTTGGGTTTTTTTTTTCAGAATGGAAAATACCTATGAAATGTATCAAAAGAGCGGTATTGGCTTTTGAGTTATTCTTCCCTTCTTACTAACAGTACGTTAGGAAAATTGTCCTCTGTATCTTAAAAGGATGCGAAATGAGAGAACGTAACACGTGTGGCTTCACTATGAAAGATTCCATCATTTTCCATGGTTTCATTATGAATGACATCTTTTTTCAGATGCGTATGTGTAACTCTGGCTTGAGTTCTGAATCATCGCTGGAAGTGACTGTTTCATTCTGACTGTACAGTCACCCAAGGGTGACTTTTTTCAGGTGCAGAATTTAATTTTTTTTAAGTCCGGGAGGCAACTTTTCCAAATTGGGTAAAATTCTGCTTTGAGCTGGGCAACGATTGCAAAGTTTTGCATATGTTCTCTATCCTGCTCTTGTACTTCAGAGTCAACTCCACTACAAAAATGTACAATAAGGATCTGCAGAAAGCAAGTCTTTTTATCCTTAAAAAAAGGAAAAAAAAAAAACCCACAAACAACCTGGAAGTCTAAATACCAAAAAATGCCCTTAACTTGACCTTAACCTAAGTCAAATACTTCAAAGTTAAACACTCAGTTTGTAAGGATGCTTATTCTTCCAGGATTCTCCTCTCACACAGTCTTTAATTATATCCTGACAATACAATCTTTCATTATATCCTATATATAATCTTTAATTATGCTTAGCAGGAATGCCTGACATAGGAAGACTGGGGCACAGGAAAGACATAGGACTAGGCAATGAATGACTTTTGCATAGTGGTTCGTTAGCAGGAAAAAAAAAGCTGGAAGCCTTAACAGATGAATGAAGCAGATGAATACATGAATAAAGGTGATACAGGCAGTTGGATTTACACAAAATAACAGAATTCTTTCATTGGTCTACCACATGTTAACTTGATGAACAAAGAGCCTAAGGTTAAAGTCACTGCTTGGTGACTTTGCAGACTGCTGCTTGCTTCGTGTTCTTCACTTCCAGACACTCATTTGCAAGCACCAGGCTCAGGGCTCATTTTCAGAGCTCAAGACTCTGATTTGCTTAAAGATTTGCTGGTTCCTCTTTGGATCTAGCCTTTTGGCTTGGTTTCAGTTTTCCCCTGTATTGACAGTAATGATAATATTTACCCTTATAGTAAAATTTTGTGTTGACACGTATGCAGAATACAGTTGTTAACAGCATTGAATGAAATGGAAAACCCTCTTTAAGGAAAATAATTCCACACTGTATGCAACAGTTGAGACATAGGGCCATACATCAATAACGAGGATGAAAATGTCAGCCTGTTTTCTGAATGAGGGCCCTGCAATGAGAAGAGAGATGTCTTGCAGATTATACACAAGATAAAAAACTAAGATATTTGAAGCAATTAGAAGTTTGATATTAATTAACTTTGGAGTGCCTGCCTTAACAACAAAAAACACTTTTAAAGTCACTTGTTAGGGTATATTACCTATGAAGAGTGAAACATATTTTAAAGTATTATTCAAGTGACTGACAAAACCAATTTGTTTTGCCTTGTTTTCTAAGGAAATTAGGCTTACATGATTGTCCTGCCAATTTTCCTTGTCTTTTCCCCGAACTCTTAACCAGTATCAACTAAACTCAGCAGAAGATTCTCAAATGTATCACATCCCCACACATTTTGTGCCAGTATGAAAACAACCTGAGGAGTGCCCTATCCAGGAAAGTCTGCAGTGTGGCAGCAACAAGACAGCAGAAGGTCACAGTGCTGCAGGCCCTCTGTTTATATTTATAAAGCTGCATTTTGAGCAGCTACTTGTTGGTCTACTAAGCACCATGCAAACAGGTGTGGATGTATGGAGAAGCTCAAGGGTCTTCTGGTTACCCAGTGGCACCGGCCAGGGCACCAAGGTGCTCTCATACTATGGCCCCTGGTTGCTGTCACACACAAGGCCAGTCCGCTCCTCTTCCCAGGACTGCATATTGACACATTTGGGGAGGTTTCGAAGTGCCTTCTGAGGGAGGTTTTCCTTCAGCATGATCTCTTACAGAAGTCTCTCGAGGCTTTTTTTTTGGGGGGGTGGATGGGGTAGGGTGGTACTTTTCTGTCAGGGAAAAACACTCTTAAATTTCTATAGCTCTGTCGTGGTTTAACCNGACAGCAGCTTGATTTAGTGTCCACTTTGGCAGTCTTTTATCTGGACATGAGTCTGTTGACTCACACAGAAACGCCAGACTAAGTCTTTAATCTTTACAAATTGCAGTTCTAGATTAATGATAATAATGATATTTACAGTGCATTCACAATGAACCTGAAAGTCATGTACAATTTGTGCTAAGAGAAGAAATGTCATTTGCCTGTGTCTGCCTTGCATCTGTAGAGTTTTCCAGAAGATGAGGGCTATATTCAGTCTTCAGAAATGGCTATCATTGGCCATCACCCAGGGCTTAAGCTTATGTTAACCTTGAAGTGTTGGAAGCTGAAAACAAATCTATATTGAACTGGAAACAGAGTATGCACTTTGAGCTATTAGAACTGTCTACTTATGTCAAATTAGCAGGAATACCAATTCTATTTAAAGTAGTGTAGAAAGAAGGTGATTGTACTAGAAAGTGGTAGTTCTGAATTTGCCATATATGGAGTTACTAGATAAGGCCCCTAAAAGACTGATAGTGGGAAACCACTATCGTTCACTACTGCCCCTCACTACAAGAAGGACATTGAGCTGCTGGAGCGTGTCCAGAGAAGGGCAACAAAGCTGGTGAAGGGTCTGGAGAACAAGTCTTATGAGAAGCGGCCAAGGGAACTGGGACTGTTTAGGCTGGAGAAGAGGAGGCTGAGGGGAGACCTCATCGTGCTCTACAACTACCTGAAGGGAGGTTGTAGTGAGGTGGGGGCTGGTCTCTTCTCCCAAGTAACAGCGATAGGATGAGAGGAAATGGCCTCAAGTTGCACCAAGGGAGGTTTAGGTTGGACATGAGGAAAAATTTCTTTACTAGAAGAGTGGTCAGGCCTTGGAACAGGCTGCCCAGGGAAGTGGTGGAGCCACCATCCCTGGAGGTATTTAAAAGACATGTAGATATGGCGCTTAGGGACATGGTTTAGTGGGTATGGTGGTGTTGGGTTGACAGTTGGACTCGACGATCTTAGAGGCCTTTTCCAACCTTAATGATTCTATGATTCTATGAAACCAAAAGTCACAGCCCTGATCCCCAAAACTGCAAGTGACAGATTTACGATAAAGGACTGTGAAAAAATCAAGATCTTGGTGGGGAGGAGTTTGAATTTTAAAATCTAATTGTGCTTCTCTTTGGAGTGATGTAAGAGCCACAAGACAGTGAATCTTTTGGAAAAGGAGATTAGTAAAGTAACACCCTGAGAGAGACTCGGACTTAATCCATGTGCCATCAGAAATGCTGCTCCACCAAAGCTGCAGCACGTTAATGATACACTCAACAGGTGAATAAAAACTGTGTACCTCTAGCCAAAGACTGAGAAGTTTCTCATCACCTTATCAATTTAGACACACCTGAAGATATAAATATATATTTCTTTTTATAGGGGAGGTACATGAGACAGTAATGGTTTCTTAAACTGGCTATTGTTCAAGACACGTGGGGCTAGCGAGAGGAGCCATTTGGCGAGGGCGGCGGGGCCGGGGCCGGGGCCGGGCGG
>VZTQ01001193.1:57749-68040 GCA_013400755.1 Pelecanoides urinatrix
TGGTTTTAAACTAGAAGAGGGTAGATTCAGACTAGATATAAGGAAGAAATGTTTTACCATGAAGGTGGTGAGACACTGGAACAGGTTGCCCAGAGAGGTGATAGATGCCCCTTCCCTGGGAACATTCAAGGTCAGGTTGGACGGGGCTCTGAGCAACCTGATCTAGTTGAAGATGTCCCTGCCCATGGCAGGGGGATTGGACTAGATGACCTTTAAAGGTCCCTTCCAACCCAAACTATTCTATTCTGTTCTATGATTCTACTTAGCCTTAAAAGCTGAAACTCATGGCATAATTTATTACTTTCAATAGTTTGAAAATTAGCTGTGAATAAGTACAAACTAGGAGCCACTCACTATAAGAAAACACTCCTCCAAAATGATATAAAATCCTAATCCTCTCTGAAGTTTAGAAGAGTTCAGGCAAAAAAGAAAAAGACGAAAATTGGGACTAAGATCCATCTGTGCTTTATTTTGCTTGAGTCGTCACCAAAAGATGGCAAATACTCTGTCGGAATCACTCAGCTGAGTTACTCCAGTTTGTGGGGTACCGAAGGCATCTACCCTTTGGTCTAACTTTATACATTTTGTCAAAAACTCAGTTTCCTTTGGAGGTTCAGACAGATACCAGCACACAGGCTTGTGCATAATTATGCCTTGAGATACAGTACCTGTTATGTAAATATTGGTAATAATTATCTTCATTTTTATCTCTTCTGAAGCAATAGGTTCCTGTCCTAACACAAGACTGCCTAGCTGTGTCAAACTTAATAGGCGATTGCAAAAATAGCTAGCAACAACCTGGTATTGACTATCACTTCCTGTAGGACTCATGTTGACATCTAGTATTTCAGATATACTTCAGTTTAGAAATATTCTATATGCCATTTCCCAATGACTTCTGCAGTTGAGCAGACATGAGATGAATGCAAAAACTCTCTATCATGTAGACTCATGTTCCCACTTAATCTTCATGCAGGGAAAATTATTATTCCATTTCATGAATGTTTTATTAGGTTTTCCTGAAAAAGTTGGCAAAAGAATGTAATTCTTCAGAGATTAACAAGTTAGTTAGTGTGTGCTGTTTCCCCAATACTGGCATTGACATTCTCATTTCTGTAAGTATATCTTGTTTTCAGGAGAGCGAGATACTATTTTTAGAATTGATCTCATACCTTCCTTCATTTCTCCCCCAACTCATTATGAGGTGCAAGTAAGTATGTGATTGGAAAATGATCTATTTGCCCAAAAGAGACTCTACCTAGTTAAGCTCCCTATTTTGTTCGGTATTAATTTAGATGAGGTAGATAATATTCACTGTACAGGTAAATATGTCATCTACTCAGTCTACTGAGACCACTTGCACTATTGCTTAATAAAATTATGGCTATGTGAGTAGTGTCTCTGTGTCTCATGATAAATTTTCCATCATACTGCTGACAGGCATAAAACAGAAGGCACCTCTTACCAAGGTGCTGTCTGTCCTATTGAACTTGGACTTCTGTAAGCCTTGATCAATGAATGAATATATCTAGTAGGCAGCAAACTGCAGCATGATGAGCAGAGCAAAGAGGGAGCACCTAGGAGAGCTGTACTGAAGCCTAGCACCTGATATGCCAAGAATTATAGATTATATTGAGTAAAATTAATTTCAGTTTTGGGCATATGCTGCTGCATCAGACTACAATGCTATTATTTTGTAATAGACATACAGAGCTTGCCAATGCAGTTTTAGAATAGCCAAGTAGAATGTAAAGATTTCAAGTCAAAAGGGAAGGCTGAGCGGTGCAATAACAAATGACAGCACAGTGATCATGTGCTGAGCTGGTGGCAAACTGAATCAAAATGCCTGTATGGCTATCTGCAGTATTGTTCATGCTAATTCCTCACTGAGATATCCTAATTATTCACATATTTAACACTATGTTTTGTAATTTTTTAGAAGTAGGATAACCAAGTGTTTTCTGCTAATATTACCATCCAGTAAAAAATGTGTGTGTGGCATATGCAACATTTACGTGCATGTGAAAAAAAAAAAGGGTGAAAACTTAAATTTCTGACTACTCCGAAAATTTGAGGAAACACGTGTCTCTGGACATTGGCTTTGGCATAGGAAGTGATGGAAGCAGAAAAATCTGAGAACCTGTGAAAGTAGCTGATACTGCCATTGTCAGTATGAATTGGATGGTGTTAAGACAGATACTGTCTTACTATCCCAATGGAATGTTACCACTGAATTGGTATGTGATGTGTTTTATTGTTTTCTGATCTAAGTATAGCACCGAAACTTGAGCTCCTGGGCACTGCAAATTTCCCCTAAATCTATTGTTGGGATCCATTTCACTTAGCTTTCACTGGATATTATTAGGGAAAACCTGTCCTCTTCTGTTGAACAGCTGTACTGTTCTGTTTCTCATAATGTCAGATAACTTTTTTGCTACCTCACCTTTTAATGAAGAGCTAATGGTACTAGTAAAGACTAGCAATTACAGGTATCAATCTTGTTTCTATTTGTGGAGAAGATAGCTTAAGTCTGCTTTTAAAACTAAGAAAATAAATAGACTTACGATGATGCTGTGATTTTTCTTTAAAACAAAAGTCTACTTAAATTGCAATTTCTATGACTATAATCACATCTTTGTCTATGTGCATAAGAGGATTCATTTCCATTTTAAATTATGGATTTTTAAATAATTTATCACAATGCCAAAATATTCTATAGCATTGATATGTAAATGCTTCCCGCATCTTCATGTTACTCCTCCCAGATAAAGTCAGTAGCGTGAAGAGGAAGGGAACAGGAGAGGATGACAAGATGCAAATCCACTAGAAGAAGCCAGTAGCACAAAGTGAGCCAAATGAAGAGACCTTCTACTGTCTTACCCAAGTCAGTGCAATACAGTTCTGGGTTTTTCTCTTACCCTTATCTGACCTGCCAGCAAGATGCACAGGTTGAGCTGTGCTTAACTTTTCTAGCAATGATAAGGTGCCATAAATTTTAATTTTAGGGGACACGAACACTTTTAAACCAAGATCCAAAGTAAAATGCAGAGGAATCAGCAGTAGTGCAGAGATAGTAAGCTCTGTTGGAGGGCTGGCGGTGGGCAGCTGGTAGCTAAGATGTAGCATCTTAGATTGGATCACCACTCACAAAACAGAAGTGGGGAAGCACAGTGTTAAGTGCCCCTTGTGCCTATAATATTTTTGAGTGTGTGTATGCTGTGAGTTGTCACTATTCACATTATTCTAGAATTTGGCCCAAGGATCATGGCATAAGGCAGATGGCTGGTACATATTTTACACAAATTGCCTGCTTGCTGCAGAAGGTTATGGTGGCTGTTTTGTTTCTTGTTTGTTTGTTTTTTTTTTTTTTAATATTATCGTTATATGTCTAGTTTAAATAAAGAGGTCTAAAATTGCCTACATTTTTTTTCCTTCTGATCTTGTAAACTAAAAAAAAAAAAGAATTAGTGAAAGTTTCACTATGAAAAGAATACTTTCTATATGAGCAAATTTCCATTTTAGATAAAAGTTTCCCGTACCTTGCAATGATTTGGTGTTCACTCATATGTATTTTTACCCCAGTAATATAGAGAAAGAATTTTCTGAAACAGATTTAAATGTAACATTAGTGCACAGAACACGAAACAAGAAAAGAGAGTTAAACTTTTAAAACAATCAATTTTATTCTGCACACAGCAATTACTTCTGCTGTCAGTGGGAATAAAGTTTACTGCTGTTGGAAACTTGTAAAAAGTCAAATGTGTTCCTGTAAAATGCCTTGTCAACCGCAAGTAAACAAGACTGCACCTTTCAAGAAGCAGGCATCTCCTTATTTTAGTATCAACAAGGTATGTGTCTTAAACATCTACTTAGTAGTTGTTACAAAAATGGGATTTGAACAAAGAGAAGGAAATGCTATATTCCTATGTGGCAAAGAAATCCTGTTTATTGACTATCTGAACTGGAGCCCTCAGCCAGAACACATGGGATTCAGCTGTTCATCTCGTAGTGAGCTGAGAGCCACCTATATCCAAAAGTTGAATTGGGATTAAGATGGATGTCTTTGTGACTGTTATTACACTTCAATAAAATTAATCCTTATCTTATATTGGTACAAGTCATATCACAGTTAAGCCTAATGACAGACACAATCCCTGTTTTTTATTAAAAAAATAATATTTTTATTAAAAAAATTAATTTCTGTGAACCTTTCAGGGGAAGACGAGACAGGAGGAGGAAGAATTACCTGTCTGCTCAATTTATTCTATTTTAATCTATAGCCAATTAAAGTAACTTTTTTTCCCCTGGAAAAAATATACCTTTAAAAACCCATACCTTTTAAAAGAGAGGTAAAATTGTAATGCACCCCTCATATACAGTCTGTATCAGGATCATTTTGGTGGGTAGTTCACTTTTATTGGTACCTTCTTTTGAAAAAACGAACAAATGAAAACCCCAAAGCTGGAAATTTTCACAGGCCAGGACTAAGAATGAGATGACAATGCTGTTTACTGGGATAAATCAGGTGCTACTAACAGAATTTCAATACCAAAGGTTAATAATATCATCATCAGTAGTTCTTGAAAGAGACCTGACTGCCTAAAGGCAACTTAATTTTAAACACTGAGACAAGTCAATCAGTATACATCTAAAAATATGCATCAAGGGATGCAGTTGGCATACATTACAGCCTTGTTTTTCTTTCCAACCTGTGAGATCTTGAATTCTTTTGTTCATGTATTCAAGAACTTAGGCACATGCATATTTCTTTGTAGGGTATGGGTCTGCATGTTGCTGGTCACTAGGTAGAGAAAGAGAGTTTCTAGGGGAAGGAGAGGGCACAGAGAAATAGCCTTCCACTCAAAATTCTGCGCTTCCCGTGCTAGCGTTAAAACACCACTCCCAGCAGGCTGTTTGTCTGGTGATAGGGGGATGTTGATGAGCTGAGAATGTATATGTCAGCTCAGCCAGTGTACATTGACTGTGGCCTAAGGGGTTAGAAGGTGGGCCCATTTTCCCATTTTTACATTTTGCATTGTCAGAACTGATAGCCTGCAACGTTTAAAGGGGCTAAGGGTGCAGTGGAAAGCAAAATGCAGACATGTCAGTAAAGCCATCTCAGTGCTCTTGGGAGCACTACCCTGGATCATGACTAAGTGGATGTTTCTGTGTGAAGGAATAAATCTATGAAACTTAACTGCGGTTTTTTTGTTGGTTTGTTTTTTTTTTTAATTAAAATGCCTATTATGAGCTCCAAGTGTATTTTTATTTGTGTTTCATGAAACCCAGTGTCGATGGTGCAGGGAGGAACCTGCTTTCACTTGACATTCTTTGTTACACTTTTCACTCTGAATATGTTATGATTAGATTTATTATGTGAGTAAATATCCACATAGGCTAGTAGAGAAGGTATGTTCATGCTAGGTTAAATGAAGAAAAATACTGTTTCCTAGACATCTGCTTTGACTACCAGCCTCAGTCAGAAAATAGCTCTGGACCTTTTAAGTCATGTGGAAGAATAAGATTTATGGAAGAAAATACAGTTACTCATTGACTCCTGGAAAACAGTACAGCAAACCTGATTTTAAGTGTGATTTAGAACATAATGAATTCAGGAAAGTTGTAGTTTTATCAAGAGCATTGCTCTTGAAACTTTTCTGAAAAGTCATTTTGAAAGACTATCACTAGCTAGGCCCAATAATTAATACTGCAGTGAAGAAAAAAATAGTTGGTGGCAAAATACCATATCCACAAGGTATCAGTTCTGGGTCTTCCTCCAGTTCTTCCATCTGTGCGATATACGTAGGCCCGCCTGTACCTGTCCCTGAAAAAGTAGTATGGAGGAAGCGGACCCATCTGAAGTGACCATCAGGTGGGTCATGCCTCCTCTGTGAACAAGGTTATGGTAAAGAGATGTGCCTATAAGTCAGTGGCTGCCTTGCTTGCTTTCTGCCCAGGTGTCTCCACCACTGAGGCTTCTTTGGCACAGAAATTGACATTAAAGCTAATGCATTGCATCACATTTTTAGGAAATTTAAAATTTGCTTCTGGGAAACACTTTTGTTTCCTATCTTCTCTAAAAAAGTCAAGATCTGCATGAGACATCTGCTTTATCTGCACAATTAGAAGGGAAGATCATGTGCTGTTTTACAAATAGATAAGCAGAAAAAGACTTTTCTTCAATAGCTTACAGCTGATATGGATAAAGAGAACTGAACATAATAAGGATAAAACAAGATCTTTGATTCTGTTTAATTTTATTTTCCATTGCCTTTTTACCTTGCATCTTCTGAGTTAGCTTTGTGGCCTTTCAATAGTTTTCTGAAAAACAACCCTAAGAAAAAGATTTTTGCTGGCCAGTTTTCTGGCATAATATACTATATGAGCTGAACCAAAGTCATCTTTCTCTTTGAATTCTGCTCTCCTATAAGTATAATTGCTCAACCCTTTTCTAAGTAGTATCTGTATTAAGAAGTGTATATAATGTACATATAGAGCCACATGTGCGTACAGCTTTTATAGACCTGTATAATTTTTCTTTTTTTTTCTTATTTTTATTTTTTAAACTTCTTTTTGACAACAGTGCTTTAAAAAATATATTATTGTAAAATTAGTCTCTGTTGGTTTGCATCAGATTTTTTAAGCACTCATTAGAACAATCTTATTAATTTCAGTAAAACAAGGAAAATGTTGCAGAGATTTTTAGATTAATATTAATTTTCAAGACTTGAAAATATGAACCGTGTATTGTGACATGATTGCAACAGAAGAAATATTCACAGAAGCAGGTGGGAAAAATTTTCCTGTGTTATGACTGGTGAGATAGGTACCAGATTTGTGCTCATTGACCTTGTTGCTGTCTAGTGGCTTTCTCTACTTGTCGTGGTTTAACCCNACACACCCTCACTAATGGCAGCAGAAGTTCAATCGACACGTAGAACCAGGGCAGCGTGTGGGTCTAATTACTGCAGCAGTGTGAGTGTGTGTGATAATGGGCATTTTGTAGCCGAGAGCGTAACAACAGAGACAACAGGCGTCAAAACTCGAAGGTCTCGACACTAATGGGCAAGGACAGCTTAGGTTTTAGTAACTGCCATAGCAATTAATCGTGGTGAGGATCTTTTGATTGAATCTTTCCTTGGTCAATGTTTTCCTGAAGAGTCAGAGGGCTTGGTTTTGCACCCTCCTCCCTCTCGGCAGCAGTGCCAGTGACAGAGGGACCCCCGCTCCAGGGGAGGCGTTGGAGGGCAGCGCTGGCTCTGCCGCAGCAGTCTACCCCGGCGGTGCAGCTCCTGCGTCTCTTCAGCTGGCTCCAACAAGGAGACCTTTCCCTTCTACATTATAAAACAACTCTGCTGACAACAGTGGGGTCTCAGCGTGTATTATTTTCCCTCTATGGTATCTGTAAAGGAAGGCAGTCCCTCTTGTTGCCTTTCTCTGGCTCAGGTAACTTGAAGCATCTTCCCTCTCTGCTTGGAGGTGGCTGAGTCTTCTTTAAAAGGTTGATGGGGAATTGGCATATATGGAGGACGTATTCTCCCTTGCTGCTAGCTTCAACTCAGAATAAGCTTCAGCTCAGCTCTAACTCAAAAAATCAAGCACAAGCATGTATTTTACGGCTCATCAGTACTTACAGTGGATGGAAGAAAATGTAGGCTAGTCATAAAAATAAGGGGCACTGTTACAGCTTTTGCAGCCATGTCATTAAAAATATTCTTTCTGTCTTTGCACTGAGCCATTTGCAGTCTGTAATACACTGAACAGAGATTTTATATCCCCTTTTTCCCCCAGTTTCCAGCAAGGAAAACAAGTGCTCCACTTCAGTAAGTGAATCCACCCATGCTTGTGTGGCTATGGTGAGAATTATGCCAACAATTACTGTTCAGGAGTGCTCTGCATGCAGATGCCACATAGAGCATTGAAAATGTATCACATAGTTATGGGAAACACAATAGGAATCTTTCTGTGAGTGAAATAATTATATTTTAGCCACGTTGGAACCAAACAATCTAGCCAGCTTTAAGTCTTTATTCGCATGTAAAAAGATCATTTATGCATTGTAATGCACCCTTGTCCAAATTATTGTGCTAGAATATTGTATGGAAGTTTTTGAACAGCTCAGTAATAGCCATACTGCTGGATGACTGCAGTATCATTAGTAGCCTGCGTCAGTATTTCTAACCATGTGCAAATTCATCTTTTATTCCATTGTCATTTATCACACAGTTTTCACCTTCTATATATTTCAAGAGAAATTAACTGTACTTGAAATGCTTCCCAAGGCCAATCAGCTGCACACATAAGTTAGACGATGTTGTGTTGGTGTAGGGTGGAAGTGACACCACGTGCTGTTCCAGGGCCCACATCTGCAGAAGGGTGCTGGAAGACAGGGGGTGGTTCAGAGGAGAGCCGTTGCTCTCGGGGATGGTTGCTGTTCAAGGTCTGTTTGTCTGGTGAGGCGCAGCGCTGGGTAAGGCAACTGGAGGCAGCTCTCAAAGGTCTCTAATGTGCCCACGTGAAATACTTTTGATGAGATACTTCAGCAAAGGTTCTTAAAACCTTTAAGCATAAAAATCCTCTCATGAACAGTAACTGAATAAAAGAGAGGACATATATAA
The DNA here is from genome assembly GCA_013400755.1 of Pelecanoides urinatrix. Lineage (NCBI taxonomy): Eukaryota > Metazoa > Chordata > Aves > Procellariiformes > Procellariidae > Pelecanoides > Pelecanoides urinatrix. Next base: position 66,368 of record VZTQ01001193.1, read on the forward strand.
TCAGTGTCACTTCTCCAGGAATGCAAATTGAAGAAAACATCCCTAAATACACATCCTGACACCTTTATATGGTGTCAGCAAGCATCCTCCTGTGATGACCCATTATTTGTCTGATCTGCTGTGGCTGTTTTTGTGGTCTTAAATAACTGAATAGCATTGCTTCTAACACCTGCACTAGCTCAAGTATCTTGAAACAGGAGCATCTTGAAAAATACCCCCTAGTGAAAGTCTGAATGAGCTTCGCCTGTTTTAATTTAACAAACAAACAAACAAACAAACGAGACTTGACTTGATATAATGCAGAGTAACTTCGGCATATTAAAAGACTTCAGTGTAGTGGAGAAGGGCATAATAATACATGCTCAGGGCATGAACGTAAACATATCCCCATCAGGCACACGAATTTATAAAAGGGAGCGTGATTAGCTGCTGGAGTAAACTTACCAGGAAAGAGATGAATTGTCAGTCCCTTGATGTTTACAGGTTGAGACTGAATGCCTTTCAAGACAATATGCCTAAGGCAGTCATAAATTATGCTTTAGTCTAATTTATGTTACCAGCTCAATATGAATAAATAAGGTAAATGGGTGAAATAAACCTGTGACATTGCAAATAATCCAATTGTTCCTTAAGACATTAAATATCTGGAAAAATGGAGTCATCTCAAAGCCTCTGACTGAAACATTAACAAAATGAAGCAATGTTTGCAAGGGCCATAAGCAAATTTTCAAATGGGCTGCAGATTTTTTAGGAGGTATGTGCAGAGTAATTATTTTCTCACTTCTTATTTTGGCCAAGGTTTAGTGGAAGAGATATATTGCATTACTGAAAGTAGTGTAGCCATCCCAAAATCAGCTGAATGTCTGTGCTATAGCACCTTTCACAGGTGCATGTGTATAGTATACAAATGGCAACCATGGCGTGAATTTGATTTGTTGTGAAGCCCAACTTCTTGTTGACTTTTTCAAAAGAATTCAGTTGCACAAAAATTTAAAAAATAGATGTGTAGGACACGCCTTTGTCAAAAAGACATAGCATCTTTCATTTGGAAAATCAAACCCCTTATCCTTCTAGAATGCAATAGAAAGTATTTTCAAATGGTAATAGTATTCTAGGCTGAAATCCAGAACACTATATTTGCTGTTTGAAAATATAATTTAGCAGTTGTAATATATTCCCTAATTAAAAATATCATGCACAGTAGTGATTTTATTATTCATTTATTATCTGGACCATTGAACTATTCTGAAGAAAAGCAGCATTCTCAGGGGCACAGGTGAAGAAGTTCCCTTTCTATTTTTACAAACGAATTATTTGCTTTCCAGTAAAAGGGACAATAATTTTTTTTGTTTGAAAAATAAGGACTTACTATACCTTGCTATACAATTATTGTTAGAATTTGGCTAAATACAGGTTATATTTCTTGTCTGAAGGAACATACAAGATTACTGTCATGACCTTTTTGTTTTGTGGTTTATGGATAATACTTCATAAAGGTAAATAAATAGGAGATTGCGAGCCAAAATAAACACCCTGTATAAAATCTTATGATTTTTAATTGTAAGAATAAAGCTAGTTTTCAATCATTTGAAAGGAATTGGAGTACAAAAAACTTAAAAATCAGAAGTGGTTGCTCTATAGTTATTTTCGTTCGAAGCTACCGAGGCGAAGGG
>VZTQ01001194.1:4381-88200 GCA_013400755.1 Pelecanoides urinatrix
TTTCAAAAGTTCACTGTCTTGCAAATATTTTTCTTTGGAATAACAAATAGAAATGAAACATCTTTGCTGGCTCATTGGGTGCTTAGGAGAGCAGGATCCAGCCTCTGTGAAAGCCCTGTGCTGGAGCACTGTCTCTTCCAGTGATAGGAAGCGATGGGACGAGAGGAAACGGCCTCAAGTTGTGCCAGGGGAGGTTTAGGTTGGACATGAGGAGAAATTTCTTTATGAAAGAGTGGCCAGGCCTTGGCACAGGCTGCCCAGGGCAGTGGTGGAGTCCCCATCCCTGGAGGGATTTAAAAGACGTGGAGATGAGGCGCTTGGGGACATGGTTTAGTGGCCATGGGGGGGTTGGGTTGACGGTTGGACTCGATGACCTTAGAGGTCTTTTCCAACCTCAATGATTCTGTGATTCTATGATTCCAGAGACTCCTCGGGTGATTTGGGGCAGAACATTTCTGTTTTCGCCTCAGTTTCCCCCTGCCATAGTATGGGGAGCACTTCTGCCTTCCCTCCTCGTTTCGCTTGCTCAGGGCTATCCAGATGCACCACGACCACCGTCCTCCAGCAGTGAGGTGCCACCCTGCCGAACCAGGATGCCACAGCTCCATGCGCTGCCGGGACGGGTTTGCCCGTAGCTATGAGCATGTACTTAGCGAAGTGCACGGCACAGTGAAGTCCAGATCTCAGGGACACCTTTGGGCTCTGTAGCACAAATGATATAATGCAACATAACAAATACATCAACCAAATGAATTGTCCAATTCTCAGACTACACGTTGTCAGATGAGGATTTATGTTATTTTTTTTTCCCCGCTGAAGGGTTATCAATCATGCAGCCTTATTGCTGTATCTGGCTTGTGGGGTTACTTGGGATCTATTTATCTGGTGTCTTCCCCTTGTCTGGAGGACAGGAGTTACCTGCAGAGGTGATGGACGCTCAGTCCTGATCAGGCAAGATGCCCCGTTTGATTTCATGCCAGGCGCTGGAAGCACTCATTTCCATCAAAAACAGCCGCCTCCAGAAATGACAGGTTGTGACACAGGCGTGTGACTGCAAGCACAGCTTTTCAGGGAAGGACAGAAATCAGTGAAAAATAAACCCCGTGCTGCAAATCCAGGTACCTGCCTGCCACCTGCGGTGGCCCCGGGAGGGATCCCTGCCAGCTCGCTGCCCGCTCTCCGGCCGGAGCCCTGCTCCCCCCCGGGGGCTGCGGGGGGGCCTGCGGCTGGGCTGCACCATCCCTTTTCACAAACCGAAGTCCGTTTGGCAGAGCACTGTTGTCAAAATAATGTCACTGCCTCAGCCGGGTGTCAGGACCATTCCCCTGTTCGTCAGCATGTGGATGTATTTGTGCTTTGAGTAATTTCTAAATAGGTCACAGGTCTCTGGCAGACAAAAGCAGAGTCAGTTATTGTTATCTTGCCTGTTTTTACATAAATCTGACAGGCTGATTATGAGAAATCCCCATTACCGGGGTGCCATTCATGCCGCAGTGGCGAGTGTATGTCAGAGCTGTCACTGTCAGCCTTTCTTTTCAGGGTTTTGTAGACTGGAAAAAATACAGAAGCCCTTGCTCCTGGCTGCGTGCTGACCTGCTGCACAGACTTGTCACCTGGGAAAAAAACCCTCCTTCCTCCTCTCCTCCTCCCGCCTGGTCTTTACAAACAGCATTTGAATGGACAGACTTCTCCGCTGGTTATTACAGGAAAAGGTCTGGCAACCTTGATGTGGCTTGTTCTCTCCGCACGGCCGTTCCTCGTGGAGCTGATCATAGAATCATAGAATNAAGCTCTGCCAGAGTGATCTGCTGTCAGAAAGCACAGCTGCGCTGGAATAAAAGTGCAGGGTTTAGTAACTTTTTATTTCCCTGAAATTTCACGTGGGGTTGGAGGGGAGAATGAAAAATCTTCTGGCCTTGCTGCAGTTTTAACCTGTCAAGGACTGGGTTTTATTTGTTTGTTTGCTTGTTTTAAGCAAAGGGATCACAGAAATAAGGAGCATAAGTTTTAAACAGCTGCCAGGAAAACACGCCTGTTTGACCGCCTCAATCAGTAGCTTGCAGCCGTAAGACGCCCCAGGACTCAGGTCTTGGTCTCACGTTCCCCAGCTGTTGGATTTCTTGGAAGGGGACGGGTGCTCCATCCACCCTCCCTAACCTCCCCCAGCGAAAACCCCACTTCTTAACCCCCCCGCCCCGATCCTTCAGGCTTGTTTTGCAGCAGGCTCTAGGCGTGAGGTTTTCCCCTCTCCTGGGGCTGTGTCTCTGCCTGGGCTGCCCAGTTCATCCCAGTGGTACCTGCATCCAAAAGGCAGCTCTCTAAGGATGAAGTGCTCAGACAGGCCTATCTTTGACAAACTGAGACTGCAGGACTCGGAACAAAGATATCTTATGGTGTAATTGCAGTTATAGAGTGAAAAACATTTATTGTTTTCCAATAAAAATAAGCAAATATATGATAAAATTGCACAGAACCACTGATTGTGGCCGGGTCCCTGTACTAGACTTGCCAGTAGGCTATAGAATAGATAGGTATTTCTGAGGCTTTTCAGGAAAACAATTATAAACAAAAAATTAAGGAGTGCCAAGCTTTAAAGTCCTATCTATTTGTATATATGTGTGTATAAATATTTGTATACACACAAGTATCATTGCCTGCTATTGCTGGAGAAAGATAAAATGTCAGTGAAAATAATAAGAGTAATGGACTTGCCAGCCCTGCCAGCACCACTTAGATCTGCCCTGTAGATGTGTGACTGCCCAAAAGAGGATAAAATGAAACAGAAATACCTGACAGGCGAAGGTGGAATACATTGAATATCCATCTTACTTTACTGTTTCCATGTGCGTTGCTGTATTTGTTGTAAATGGTTTACATTATGAAAATTTATTCTGGTTATACTTGCAGTTCTAGTCTTCTCCCCTCCCAAATTGCATCTTTACCACTGAGAAAGAAGCACTGTGATCAGGATAAACGTACCGCTACTTGATGAACAATTTTATTCTGTTGACAAATGGATCATGAAAACAACGGTTCAAATCAGTTTTATGACTTTCTCGCTCCACCTTTTTTCTCCTTTGTGTGAAGGAAAAGTTATTAATCCTCAGAACTTTATAAATAATGGCATTCTCAGAATGTTAGCAAGTACCCAGGGCTGTTGTTTAAGTTGGTGGGTTTTATGACCTTTAAATCAATGACAGTGTTACCCAATTCTGAATAATTTTCATTAAATACAAGTAACATTTTTTTTCCACATTACCTGGGCTTCAGAAAAAGGGAGAATTCCAGTGCAGTGACAGAAAACAACAGTTACCTTTTAGAAGTACGTGACTTCCAGCTTTTCAACTGCTATGGGCACTGTGGCTCCACTTAATAAATTAGAGTAAAACTCGCAGTGGGAAATGCAATAATTTCAGTTATTCTGTATTTAAAATTGGCAAGTCCAAATGCAAAGGAGCCTTGTTGTTGGGGAAACATGCTGTTGGATCCCGGTGTGTCAGCGCAGAGCCGGGTCTCGCTGCACGGGCACCTTCTGAAAGAGATCTGCCCGGGAGGGTTGCAGCGGAGCTGCACTTTGCCAGCAAGTTGCAGGCGAATGGTTTGCCCTGAGCAGTGTCCGTGTTCAGAAGAGACGTGATGCTCCTTTGTATTTGCAGGCTGTATTCTGAAATCCCCTTCGCAGATGTGGTTTCCTATATTGGAATCTCAATCATTTCATGAGACCGCTTCAAACTGCACAAGCCAATGCCTCCATGGCCCCAGTGTTGCCTGAAAAATTCTGGACTTGTGGAAAAGCCAGGGAAGTGGCAGTTCAGTTGCAGGGTCCCTATGAGACCCTGGACCGCAGGTTTCTCTATAAGGTTCCCAACAACCTGAGTTCCCTGGAGAGTGGACTTACAGGAGACAATGGCGAAATAGTCCTCTCTCTTCTCGTGATATTATTTAGTGCAGCTGTACAAAACGGGGAGAAAATGGGCACACCTCCCCGCTGAGAGAGCCGTGCAGTCCTGGGCTACACCAAGGCACCCGGGGAGACAACGGTATCTTCAGACACAGAAGAGAAACTCCTGGAGCCCACCAGTGCTCCTGGATGCTGCGACAGCAGAGCCGGGACCGATGGCAACATGGTCATCTGCAGACCATCACGGCATGGAGGGTTCAAGAGTGGTTTGATCCCGTTTGCTTTGGGTGGGGAGAATGTCCCCTTACAGTGCTTGTGTGACCGTGCGGTAGCTGCGGAGCCGAAGGGGAGCGCAGGGCAGCAGGACAGAGGGCTACGCCAAAACCAGGGACGTGGCAGACCGGACTTTGCCTGGAGCAAGAGCAGAAGTGTGAATCCATCCTAACTGAACAAAAGCACCGGCAGTCCTGCCCGGGGTTGGATATCCAGTCTGACTTTTGTTTGCTTTGGTCTTAGGTTGGAGACCATTGGGCAATTCTTGAGCGAAGAGCAAAGTTTTATACATATATGCACAAGGCAAGTATTTAGGTTCAAACAGCTTTAGATAAAGGGCAAACGTATTTTTCCAATACTCTTGGGCACATCCTGCCACTTCTTGTACCTTTTCTGTTTAGTAACCATAGATAATTATTAATAAGAGCATGTATGTCTGTGTGACTCTGGGCTCGGGAAGTTTCGGATGGTTCCAGCTGGTCCCAGTTTATCTCCTGACCTTGTGCCTCATGCTCGAGTACTCCTTGTCTGTAAGCCAAATTGTAGTGGCATATGCTACAAAAATTCGGCAGCCCAGTCTTGTGTGGCAGTTGTAAAGGAAATAATGACTGGTGCATTTTAGCAACTTCCCAAGTAAAGTGGATAAGAGGAAAAATATCAATGTTCAGAAGTCTTAGAGGTTTATCAGTTATTTCTGAAATTTCCTTGGTGTGGGTGGTGAAAAATGTTTTTAAAATTATCTTTAATTTCTCAGGACATGTCTAATATAAGGATTCTTTAAAAATAATACACAACACCTTAAGTCCAGTAAAGTTGATGTACTTCTTTCAGTATTTCTTTTCTTTATGTACTTCTTCTCAGACTTTTTTACCTGTTCTGTACAATTTAGGAGACGATCTGACCCTTGCTGTATGTTGACTTAGAGCTTGTAAGGCAGAGTTATCTGTCTTGTTGATGCTATGATTTTTTCTCCCAGTTTGCTTTGCATGTGTTGACATACTTTATTTACTTCTGGTTGTGCCCTTCCTCTGAAACCTTCTAAAGCTTTATGTTTATTTCTTGCATACTAGAATGTAATTAGGCTCTTTCTTTAGGCAATTTAAATCCATATACTGCATTAAGAAGCACATATATTAGTTTTCTTCACCAGAAAGTCTAGACTATTAACAAACTCTCTATGTTCAGTGAAAAAAATTGAATGGCTGCTAGATATTTAAGTTATATCATGTTGATAAGAAAGTCATATCCAAGTTTACTCTGGAAAAAAAGATTCATATCAAACTGATTTATTTTAATATTATCTATATCTTGAAAATAGCCCTGGAAATAACTACCAATTAATAATTTTCAGTTTTTTAAAGAAAAATTGTCTAGCTGACAACAATTTTAAGAAAGCTATCAGCCCAATATCTGTAGAACACAGAAAAGGCTAAACTAATTTATTTTATATACTGATCAAGCACATTTGGTCTCAGTATACAGTGCTAGTTCCCTTACTAAAATTCAGATAATGCCTCCCTTGCAGTTGAGTAACAATGCAAATAGGTTTGAGTTACAGTGCAAATAGGTTTTATAGTGGAAATTATGCAATCTTAAATATAACAATTTATTATAAAATTAAGAAAATTCTATTAGGGTCCATTCCCATTAGTTTTCATTACTCGTTTCATTTGTAGGAACTGGTTTATAAGAATAAGTGCATTTTGGATATTCTAAACAAGGCAAGCCAGTTGGAAAAAGTGGCCAAGGACAAGCTATGGGAAATTCCTTCAACACCTTCAGTCAGTCTTGATGTGTTCACAGCACTTGAGTGTTTCTGTAAGCCCACTCATCCGTGCAAAACAGGGAACTTCTATATGCAGAGGAATGGCCAGCTCTCCAAGTGAACAATGAAGATCCGAATCTGGAGACTGCCACCAGGGAGCTGTTATACTGAAGTCAGATTTTTTGATCTGTGTAACAGCCTCCAAGGTGGTATTTTTTGGTATTATTAACATTTCTACAGCGCGTGTCCACAGTTTCAGGTACACCTAGGCCTTGCCCGTGGTGGGGAGGTGATGAATGCCACGAGCGCTCACTGGTGCTGAACCGATGTTCTCCGTGGCATGAGTGGGGGATGCTTTTCCAGCTCGGTCCTCACAGGCAAAGCCAGGCAGCGGCCAGAACGCCAACATGATCTCATGTTGGCTATAGCCGCACTTGGAGCAGAGCATGGACAAAAAGACAACCGAAGGTCCCTTCCCACCAGCACCTCTCTGACTGCGTGATACCGTGACATAACCTGTTGTCGTGGTTTAACCCGGCAGGCAGCCAAACCCCACCCAGCCGCTCACTCACTCCCCCCACCCCCAGTGGGACGGGGAGAGAATTGGAAGGGTAAGAGTGAGAAAAACTCGTGGGTTGAGATAAAGACAGTTTAATAGAACAGAAAAGGGAAAATAATAATAGTAATGATAGAATATACAAAATGAGTGATGCACAGTGCAATTGCTCACCACCCGCGCTGACCGATAACCAAGTAGCGATCGGTACTTCCTGGAACACACCTACCCTTCATATACTGAGCATGACGTCACATGGTATGGAATACCCCATTGGCCAGCCGGGCTGGCTGTCCTGATTATGTCCCCTCCCATCGTGTGTACCGAGCTCAGTTGGTAGAGCATGTGAGCTGTCCTTGGACTAGGAGGGCACTTAGCAACAACTGAAAACATCAGTGTGTTATCAACATTCTCCTCATACTAAATCCCAAACACAGCACTAGGGAGAAAATTAACCCTATCCCAGCCAAAACCAGGACACCTGTGTGTCCGAAGGCACAGGTTGGCATAAGGTCTGTACAGAGTGACTGTGCTTTCCCTGGGAAGGCAGGAAGCACAGAGCCTTTCCTATTAAAATTCTGTTCAGTCTTCAGCTGGGAGCTAAGCGCAGCTGAAGTGAAGCATCTTAAAGCTGTTGCAATTGGCTCTGCAGAGGTGTGAGCTTCCCCCAGGCTCTGCGGGCACTCGGCACTTATTTATAGCTGATCCTGTAACAAGAGGGTGTGTGGGGACACATTCATAAAACCAAAAAAAAGTCTGTGGAAACTTGATTGTGACCCTAAGAGAGGATTTATTTGTCACGAGAATCAATAATGCTTGATTTTTTTGTTTGTTCAAGCAACAAGATCTATGGTATCTATGCAGTATTATTATTCTTGAAGAAAGATTTCTGAAAAAAATGAGAACTTTCCATGGAAAATTTAGATTAGTTTTATCTATTTTAATAAGGAGATCTAATTTCACTGCTACCTAATATTTAATATTGCTTCTCCCTGCCTTGGTTCTTTTTTTAGCCTTCCATAGTACTGAAAAAGAAATAAATAAAGAAAAAGAGACAAAGGACTGCAAAGTAAAACAAAAATGAGGCTGTTCAATCAGGCAAGGAAAAAAGCTATCTAAAATCCCCCGAAAAAAAGGTCAAGCAAAATAAATCATATCTTTTTCATTCAATAAATGAATTTTGCTTCAGGCATTAAAATCTAGAGCGGTCTTAAAATGTTTGAGACATACTTACTATTTTTCATGCTAAAACTGTCCCATTTTTGCATAGTCTGATTGCAATTCCAGAGCACATGTATTATTAACAGAGGTTTTCTTTGTAATTCAACCTGTTCTTTAATTTACTTACAGAGCAAAGAGACTGGGTAGCTGCTATCTGATGCCTACAGATAACGATACACGGTGAGGCTCCAGGAAGGGCTCACACAAGCAGCTAAAAAGTCTCTGTTCTTGGAGGTTTTGGGGACCCAACTGGGCAAAGCCCTGAGCAGCCTGGTATAAATCCAGCATCAATCTTACTTTGAGTGGGAGCTTAAACTAGAGACATCCCGGGATCCTTTCTAGCCTGAGTGAGTTTGAGTGGGTGATTCTACAACTACATAGAAGTCCTTTAACTACTTTAGTATTTTGGTTAGATGTGTGATTTTCTTTACCAGAAAGAAACCCCAAAACCTTTGGATTAATTACATCCTACTAGTAAAAAAAAATAATAAAACCCTCACCCACTTCTCAGTAGTCTCTCAAATAAGTGCTTCAGTACTGTTTGTCCTCGAGGCCGGGTTGGGGCTGTCCCGGTCACGTCAAAGCTGCCATGCCGTGGCAGCTCCATCACTCTGGGGTACACTGTTCTGCTTTTTATCACTTCCATCCCAAGGAAACTGCATCTTATTTCCGAGATGAATTCGTGCAACATCAGCTCCCAGCCGCTGGGCTTTGTGAAGCCTTTTTTGCAAGACTGCCAGATCTCTTCCCTGCGACCTTCTCACGTCTGCCTATTCAGATTATTGTAAACGTGGCTTAAAAGATGAGCTCCTGGAGTGTCATGTCTTAGTCCAGGTTTTGCCCCAGGTTTCTTTCTGGGGTTTCTGTGAGGTTTCAGACGTCTGGAAGCGCATCTTGTTCTGCATTTGAAAAACCAGGGATTATTTCAATTTTCCCCACTGGATGCCACAATCACCGAATGCTCCGGTAGCTGCATGTGACGGGTGTATGAGCTGAGTTTTTTTTCCGTGAGACACTCCACGAGGATCATTCGCAGTGCTCTGCTCCTATCTCTCTGCATCAGCTGTCTCCGACAGCATCTCTTCAGCTCGGCTCCGAGTCATAGAATCACAGAATCACTAAGGTTGGAAAAGACCTCTAAGGTCATCGAGTCCAACCGTCACCCCAACCCCCCCATGCCCACTAAACCATGTCCCCAAGCGCCTCATCGACACGTCTTTTAAATCCCTCCAGGGATGGGGACTCCACCACGGCCCTGGGCAGCCTGTGCCAAGGCCTGGCCACTCTTGCAGGAAAGAAATTTTTCTTTTCTGTCACAGCGCTGCATCCCAGGGTCGGTTCAGCACTAAAGGGAACAGCTTTGAGTGCTGACCCTGAAAACAAGAACTCTTCTCCCGGTTCAATGCTGTTGAAGTGAAAAGAAGAGCAATACATCATATCAGCTTTCATCGTGTTTGTCATACCTTTGGCAGTCTTCCTTGCATAAGTGCTGTTTGAAAGCAGCAGATATTGGTAACACCACAGAAATATTATCTCGGTGTTTATCTCCCCTTACTTCTTCCTTGGGACCAAGGTGAGCCATCACAGAGAGTCGGGCTAGGCTGGGAGAGTGACTTTTGCCTCCCCGGCCTCAGCCACGTGGGAACTCACTATTCAGGGAGAGCCGCCCAAATCCGCCGGATTCATCCAGTGCGCAGCAGGAGGAACCAAGCCGAACCCGAGGCCAGCTGGGGTGAGATCGACCGGCACAGGGTATGGGAACAGCAGCCCCTGAGCACCTGAAAAGAGCTTTTGTGATCGGTCACTCAAGAGCAGCTTCAACAAAGAACCAGCAGCGTGTCTCTGTAGTTGCAATTAGCTCCGACCCGCGTGCTGGCTGTGTTACCCAGCTGCTCCCCATCTGCTTTTCTGCCTCAGAGCCGCTCTGCAGACACCCTTTAGCAGCCTGCTGTTTCTTCAGCAGGTTCAGGAGTGGTCCACCTGCCCCCTCCCAAAACAAATAAAAGAAAAAAACCCAAACCAACCAGAAAACGAACGCGAAGCACAGCGCGGCATCCATGTGTGTGTCCCTGGAAGGTCCCTAGCGCAGACCTCCGTCCGTCAGAGTGAGCGGGCGACGAGAGGGTGGCATTGCCATCACGGATGACTCAGCTGGAGATTCAAACCTCAGCGGCTTTCAGCCACCTCGGCAGCGCGGTAGGAAGGTGGATGGGGGAATTTCGGTCAGCCTGACAACTGTCTAGCCTTGCTGCACGTCTCCTGCGCCGTGCCAGCCCGGCCCGCGTGGGTGCCCGGCTCCCACTGGTGCTGTCAGCTCTCTCTGGCGGTAGGCAAGCCCACGGTTCCTCAGAGGACACCGACACTCAGCATCAATTCCTGGCTTCAACCTTTCTAGTCCCTGTCTGACCTGCTGTGGGGGTGGATTTATCACTCCAGGAAGATTGATGCTCTTTTTCTTTGTTACATAATCCTTTCTGTAATAACTTATCTCTGGATAGCACCACAGCAGCTAATGAGTTTTTTAGCAACCTTGTACCGAGTTTTATTTGCAAACAAACAAATGTAAGTAGGGCAGTGAGTGGCAGGAGCAGAAGGGAAGGGAGAAGAGCGAAGAAAACTGTAATGAGAAAGTGGGTGTCTGTCTTGCGAAGCCGCGGAGCTGGGACTCATCCGTTCAGCTTGTGGGCTGCCGATCACACACCTGAGCAATCCCACACCGTCCTCCACTTGCTTTTCCTGCCCTGAGCGGTGGTGGCTGTGCCATGGGTGTGTTTGCACCGGGAGATGCCGTAGCAGAAAGGTGACCCGGGGGGGAGGATCATGTTCTGCAGATGTTGCTTCTCCCCAGCGCAGCTTGGCGTGCATGAAATGCAAGAACACGATCTGCCATGGCACTGCACCTCCGGAGGGGTCTCCGGGGAGCTGGTTGTCCACATTTCTAGTGAGAAGGTTCTTAGTTATGTTAATCATAGAATCATAGAATCATAGAATCATAGAATCACGAAGGTTGGAAAAGACCTCTAAGATCGAGTCCAACCGTCAACCCAACCCCCCCATGCCCACTAAACCATGTCCCCAAGCGCCTCATCTACACGTCTTTTAAATCCCTCCAGGGATGGGGACTCCACCACTGCCCTGGGCAGCCTGTGCCAAGGCCTGACCACTCTTTCAGGAAAGAAATTTCTCCTCATGTCCAACCTAAACCTCCCCTGGCACAACTTGAGGCCGTTTCCTCTCGTCCTATCGCTGTTACTTGGGAGAAGAGACCGACCCCCCCTCGCTCCAACCTCCCTTCAGGCAGTTGCAGAGCGCGATGAGGTCTCCCCTCAGCCTCCTCTTCTCCAGGCTGAACACCCCCAGTTCCCTCAGCCGCTCCCCATCAGACTTGTGCTCCAGGCCCTTCCCCAGCTCCGTTGCCCTTCTCTGGACACGCTCCAGCCCCTCCATGTCCTTCTTGTCGTGAGGGGCCCAAAACTGAACCCAGGATTCGAGGTGCGGCCTCCCCAGTGCCCAGTACAGGGGCACGATCCCCTCCCTGCTCCTGCTGGCCACACCAGTGCTGATACAGGCCAGGATGCCGTTGGCCTTCTTGGCCACCTGGGCACGCTGCCGGCTCGTGTTCAGCCGCTGTCGACCAGCCCCCCCAGGTCCTTCTCCTCTGGGCACTTTCCAGCCGCTCTGCCCCAAGCCTGGAGCGGTGCCTGGGGTTGTTGTGGCCCAAGGGCAGGACCCGGCACTTGGCCTTGTTGAACCTCCTCCATTGGCCTCGGCCCATCCATCCAGCCTGTCCAGGTCCCTCTGCAGAGCCTCCTGCCCTCCAGCAGATCAACACTCCTGCCCAGCCTGGTGTCATCTGCCATGATTTGTAGGTCCCAGTGGTCCTGTCAAGGAAAGGAAATATTTTGGGAAGTTGGCTTTCTGTGGAGGTGTGTGAGCTGGCTGTGAAGAAAGAGTGAGCTGTAAGAGAAGTAAGAAGTCCTCAAGATTTGAAGGCAGGCTTTTTAGGGGATGGTTACAGGTTAATTCATTTAAGTCTCTATAGTACTTTTGCTCTTGTTCTTCTGCCTTATAAAGCATTATAAAGGCTTGCTTTAATGATCTACCTTTTCTTTAGCAGTCACAAAAAATATCAAGACAAAGGATGACTTATTTTTTTAAAATCCTTTATCTCTTCCTACCTGAGCATAATGCAATATATCTTAACCAAAACCATTTCTTACTTTCTACTTTGGGATTTATTTTTTTCTCAGCGAGGTTGTTTTTGCTCTTTTTGGTAAGCTGAGATGGAAACTCCATTGTGTGCGGGTACAGCTTCCCATAATTCACTTCGTTTCCAATGGAAAATCACCCCTGCAATTGAAAACATTTTAAGAAGAACCTAAATAAAATTCTTTCCTGCAAGAGTGTTGAGGCCTTGGCCCAGGCTGCCCAGGGCAGTGGTGGAGCCCCCATCCCTGGAGGGATTTAAACGACGTGTAGATGAGGCGCTTGGGGACATGGTTTAGTGGGCATGGGGGGGTTGGGTTGACGGTTGGACTCAATGACCTTAGAGGTCTTTTCCAACCTTAGTGATTCCATGATTCTATGATTCTTTCCCAGGGAAAACATAAGTTAACAATAGAGAAAACCTCACAGCGGCATCCTTCCCTGTACTCGAGCAGAAGTGCTTTTAAAATGCGAAATGGTTACTCCAGGTACCCCCACCGTTGCCTTCCCATGGTAGCCGCGGGGTGCCGGCGGCTCTGGGACGCGTGGCGGTGTGCGCTCTGCTCTGGCTCTCCGTGTCCGACCCGTCGGCCGCGTGGCTGCGACCCCCTTCCAGAGGGACAGACGCTCTTCATTAAGCACTGAGCTTACTGAGTGCCCTTCTCCTTGAACCCGCCAATGGCTCTGATTAGTGTCTGCTCGTTTAAAGAGAGGCTAACTGCTCGGTAATTTCCCGCTGAGTCCTGAACCCTCTTTTGTCAAGATGCTTTTTTTTGATGACTTTCATAGGTAATTCTTGCACTGGGGTTTTGCCTTAAGAAGTCCACGCAGAAAAGATACATATTTTTCATATATAACTCTGAAATTTTTGTAAGTGCCTTTCATGTATGTCATGAAGAGTACACATTTTTAACCATTTAATGGGAATTTGAAATGCAAATTCTATGTTTCCAGTTCCTAATCAAACATTTGCTGTTTCTGTAAATTTGATGTAGGTGTTTGTTCTGACAGATTTCATTTCAATTCCAGCACATATTTTATGTGGATTTTTTTTCGTTAGTGATACGTTTAAAATAAAAATCATCCACATGAACCAGACCAAAACCTCTTAATGCCATTGAGAAGAATTACCAGTGTCATTCTCATGATTTATGTCTGTTAATTTATTTTCAGAATACACTTAACATGATCATTTTCTTTGGAGATAAGTGATCTTGGGAGCAAAACATAAGCAGAGGGGGAGAAATATTCTCTTTTTGTTTGCCGCCTACCACTTCCCCCACAGCGAGACAAGCTGCCCGTCTTTCTGCTCAAAGGTATATGGCTCAAATGAGCTGGAAAACAGCTCAATCTGGTCAAGTGAGGCTTCACCGACACGAATGAGCTCTCAGTGGGTACCGAGCTGGTATCATTCATCCCTCTACCATCTCCCCTTCAGCTAGACTGCAAAGGGTCAAGTCAAATTCGAGGTCAAGCCTAGCGGCAAGCTGAGCTCTGAACACGCTCGGCTGGCACGAGGGTGCTTGTGGACCTGCCACCGCAGCTCGGGGCTGCGGGGACCCGGGGTCACCCAATTCAGACGCTTGGAGTTTTAAATTCAAAGCCAGGTGATGTCTGGGTCAGTAAAACTGCCTTGCATTTAGCACGCCTGGTATCCGCAGGTAGCTGATGTGTTAATTTTACCCCATCATTTTAGTACTTAAGAGTCTGTGTGGGTTGTACTAAAAATAGACCAGAAGAGCTTCTCCAGAGCAGCCAGGCTGGTCGTAGGGGAATTCAGATCTGGTGCAGAGATCCTACGCTGCCGGTTTTGGGGGAATAAAATAACGAGCTCCGTGTTTCTCCATCCACATAGTCCCGCCAGCTTGCTGCACGTGCAGAGGAGCGTCGGGAAGGTGAACGGCCCAGGCAGGGCAGGCAGTCATCCCCTCGTGTGTGCAGGGGGCAGGGCGAGCGGGCAGGGGGTGGTTTCCCACCCGTTACTTGAGCAGCAAAGACGAGCTCTGCCTGGTGCTGTTCTCCTCCTGTGATCCAAAAAGGTATCCATGAAAGTCAAAAAAACTGGGTGGGAAGAGACCTCTGCAGGTCTGCGTCCAGCCGCCTGCTCAGAGCAGGGTCAGTGTAGAGCAGGTTGGATATACTTCGCAGGGTTAACGCAATATTTAGTAGTTAGATATTCCTTTATCTCTCTCTTTATGTGATGCCCTCATGGTCTAGGCTGCACCTGAAAAACCACGGGCACGTTTGCGTTCAGGCATCCTTTCAGGCAACGAGAGGAGGGTCGTCCTTGTCCTCTCGCCTTTGAAAGCCCCCGCTCCTTTCCACACCGATTCATCGGCAGAGCGCCCGTTTGTGTGGCTGCAGTCAGTGCCATAACTCACCGCTATAACTGCAGCGCCCGGGAGCTCTCTGAGCAGTGAGTTCACGCCAGGCACTGTACGAACACAGATGGATGGCCTCAGCTTCAAATAGCTTTCAGGCAACAAATAGGTCGTTTCCATCTTCCCTGACATGAAGGTCAGCGAGAGGCCAAGGCATTGCTCACAAGACAGAGAAGTCAGAGGTACAGAGGGGACGCCTGGCCAGCCCACGTTTCTATCCCAAAACAGCGATGTTCAGCATTCACTTCTCAAGGGATCACAATTCCAAAGGTTTCTAAGAAATTTTACAGGAAAGTTTTGGATTTACGGCAATAAGTAACATACACGTACCCCTCTGATCAGCGCTATCCACCTTGGCGTATCCAACACAGGTAGCTTGCTGTAGAACGTGTGATAAAACACAGCTACAGACCGCGCTGTCCTCGAAGCCTCGGCCCTCGGGACTGCTCCAGCCAGCTCGCTTGGCTGCCTGCTCCTCGCTGCCTGCTCCTCGCTGCCTGCTCCTCGCTGCCTGCTCCTCGCTGCCTGCCCGATTTCATAGAATCATAGAATCATAGAATCATTAAGGTTGGAAAAGACCTCTAAGGTCATCGAGTCCAACCGTCAACCCAACATCCCCATGCCCACTAAACCTTGTCCCCAAGCGCCTCATCTACACATCATTTCTGCTGCTGCCCGCTGCTGCCCGTGTTATCGAGCGGCTGTTGCCAGCCGGGCTCGCAGCAGCTTGTGTTTCCATCAGCAGAGCCTCGTCTGAAGCATCTAAGGCTACAGTCCCAGACCTAACAGGAATAATTATGTAAAGAATCATAGAATCATAGAATCATAGACTCATAGAATCACTAAGGGTGGAAAAGACCTCAAAGATCATGGAGTCCAACCGTCAACCCACCCCCCCCATGCCCACTAAACCATGGCCCCAAGCGCGTCATCTACACGTCTTTTAAATCCCTCCAGGGATGGGGACTCCACCACTGCCCTGGGCAGCCTGTGCCAAGGCCTGACCACTCTTGCAGTGAAGAATTTTTTCCTCATGTCCAAAAGGCTGAGTGGAGGCAGCTCCCCGCAGCACCCATGGCTGATAGCGTGGGGAAAGGGCTTTGAGAAGAGCCGACGTGGTGCGAGAGTGACTCAGCTTCAGGAGCGCTGCACTGTGTAGCCTGGGCAGAAATCAGCACAGTGTCTATTCATTTTTGAAACAAGTATTACATCGCAAGTAAGACATATTATGAGTTTAAGACCACTGGGAGACTTAAGCCCACAGCTGCCGTGGTTTCCTCCATCTTAGAGCATTATAGTGGCGCCATGCCCATTGCTTTTGCAGAGCAATTACCATTTATACATATGTACAAATGAAAAAAATTGCATTTCTTCATCCAGGGACTCCCAGCATTGCTGTATTACATCAATTTTGCTACACTACAGTTCCCCACCAGTCATTAGATTGTAAAGATAAAACAAAGCTCCCAGCAAATAATTAGCATTCTCAGAGCACTCACACCTGTAAGGTGTGTAAATATACTGATTAAGAAATAATGTAGATAATGCGTTACATTTGTGTGCGTGTTGAGCACACAAAAAAAAGAAATGAGAAATCCTGTTTTTGGGGGGCCAGAGAAGCTGTTCAGCCAATGAGTCTCTCAGCTGGAGACTTGTTGGGATCCAGCCTTTCCCCCCGGGTCGGGGGTCCGGGCTGCCCGGCCGAGGGTCCGCGGTGCTGCTGGAGGCAGCCCTGAGCTGCACCCTGGGGGGACCGAGCCGGCGGGTCCTTCGCGTTGCTCTGGCCAGGTTCAGTGTGGGATTTGGAAGAGATTTGAACCTCTGATGCCCCCCAGTCCTGACACACTTGCTCTGAACATGTCACTGCTACGTATCACCTTTTGTGCAAGTGTGACTCTAGATATATTTATTATTTCAGCTTCTCAGCCTTCAGGCTTGTTCCTCGCAGTGCTCTCCAATCATTTAATGCTCTCCCAGAAATCAGCACCTGGAAAGTATCACAGATTAAAGAAGTGTGTCCTCCAGAGTGAGATCTGTGGAGAAGGGGGCAAAGAAACCGGCAGAGGAAAGAGCTTTTGTTCAGCACTCGGGATGGCTCGTTTTCAATATGCTGTTAAGCCGCTACAGCATAGCCCTGTCAGAAAATACAAGAGGCTTTCAGACACCTATTGATGGGCTAAGTTTTGAAAAAGTTTAACCACAGAAGATGTAGATCATAGAATCACAGAATCACTAAGGTTGGAAAAGACCTCTAAGGTCATCGAGTCCAACCATCAACAAATCCCCCCATGCCCACTAAACCATGTCCCCAAGCGCCTCATCTCCACGTCTTTTAAATCCCTCCAGGGATGGGGACTCCACCACTGCCCTGGGCAGCCTGTGCCAAGGCCTGACCACTCTTGCAGGAAAGAAATTTCTCCTCATGTCCAACCTAAACCTCCCTAAGATTGGTACTGTCAGACCAGGCCGCAGGGGCTGATTGTGCAGGAAAATGCGTGGGCGTGCTGCAGTGAGCAAATCAAAATTCTCAGGTAAACCCCGTCTTCTTGGAATTTGTGCTTCAAAAACAAGTGAAATTTAGACAGGGAATAACTGACTTTTTATTCTTTCACTTTGTTATATTCAACAACAGCCACAACAAAATTGCTGTGTGTTATTTAAAAACAGGTGTGAGACCGACTGTTTACCTGTAGTTCTGAAACGAAGACTCTAAAGAAACCGTTAAAAGAAAAAACAAAAGAAAAAATGAAGATTTTCAGATTGAAGAGGAAAACTAGCCCTCTTCAGAATTGGGTGGATTTAAGAGATGTATGAATATCTTCTATGCAAAAGGGATATAAATTCTATAACCAGCTTCTTTGGATTTATATCCAAATCCCTCCAGGGATGGGGACTCCACCACTGCCCTGGGCAGCCTGTGCCAAGGCCTGGCCACTCTTGCAGTGAAGAATTTTTTTCCTAATGTCCAATGTAGCCAGAGTAACAATTCAGAGGGAAAAGAAACTACATTTCATCACAAGGAGCCTTACTTGTCCCCTGTCCAGCACTGGTCCCACTGAACCCCTGCCCTAGCATCCCTGAGCACCTGAGGGATATCTTTGGAGAGGATGGGGTCTGGGAGGGTCTGGGTACTGCGGTGGGGAGCCAGGTCTGACGTGGGAAGTCCCGCACCTCCTTCACAGGCAGCACACACCGGGGAGCCTCCTGGCAAGGGCATAATTACCTGCAACTACCTCTCTCACCCTTTAGCTTATATGTTTATATATATGTTTTGTCTTGTTTTGCTTCCAGAAGAATTCTTCAAAGGGCAAAGCGTCGTGCACAGCGGTGAGGGTTGGTACCGTGTGGGCAGCGGAGGCAGAGGGGAGCTCCCAGGCACCGTCCCGCAGCCCCTGCCGCTCCGCGGGCACGCTCGGGCAGGCAGCCAGTGCGTCAGGAGGAGGAAAAGCAAAGCTCACCGTGAGAAAACTTGATTTTGGAATGGCTAGTTTTTCCTTAGAAGTGCTGAAGTGCCAGCAGTGCCACGTGCAAGGTGAGCTGCAGTTAGATAAGAAAGACACTGCCTTTGATCTGAAGGTGTTTGTCGCTGGCTGTAGTTCAGTGATTTTAAATAGCTCTGGGGCCCATAAAGCCAGTTACTCTTTTTTTTCCACTTGTAGCCTATTCCTCTGTCAGGTTAGAGTTACCTAAAATACTTTTTTTTTTTCCTTGTCGTGGGATTACTGTTTCAGGCAAGACTTGTGTAGCCAGGGAGGGAATCAATATATTCTAAATCTGTAAGGCTATCTGCCCATGACCATGCTTCAACCAGCCGCTGCTGCCGGAGAGCCTTGGCTCCTCTCTGCCGAGGTCCTGCCGGCACGGGCTGGGCCAGGCTGGGGATCAAAGGGTGCTCCGTGCCTTTCGCATCGCACCCCGGCTACCCGACCACCTGCACCTGAATGCCAACCACACCGTGGTCCATCAAAAACGAGTGAAGCGGGAGTAAAATATTTTCAAAAAGTACATTCAGAGCCTTGTTTGGCTTACGGGAGAGTCGCGAGCCATGCAGGGACAGAAGAAGGGGCTGTGTGTGCAGAGTAGGGCGCTCTACAACTGCCTGAAGGGCGGCTGGAGCGAGGGGGGGTCGGTCTCTGCTCCCAAGTAACTAGTGATAGGATGAGAGGAAACGGCCTCAAGTTGTGCCTGGGGAGGTTTAGGTTGCACATGAGGAGAAATCTCTTTCCTGCAAGAGTGTTGAGGCCTTGGCACAGGCTGCCCAGGGCAGTGGTGGAGTCCCCATCCCTGGAGGGATTTAAAAGACGTGTAGATGAGGCGCGTGGGGACATGGTTTAGTGGGCATGGGGGGGTTGGGTTGACGGTTGGACTCGATGACCTTAGAGATCTTTTCCAACCTCAGTGATTCTGTGATTCTGTGATTCTATGATTCTATGCTTCTATGATTCCCTGAGCCTCGTTCCCCGGCTGAGTGAAGAGCGGGTCCCGGGGTCCCCTGCACCCCGCCCCCCTGCACCGCTCCCACCCCCTTAGCTCAGTTTCTCCTAAAGGAGGAATTCACCTCAGAAAATCTAAATGAGAAGAATAACGTCCTGAATCACTGTTGATGGCTTTGTAGACGATCCACAGGCGTGGTGGGGATTACTGCAAGGCTGCTCCTCTATACAGAACGCTTCTTCAAAGAGTTTGAGTAATAATTCAGAACACATTTCTCAACTACATATCGTTTTCTCTGCCATTTCTTGGTGGAATATATTCCAGCACTTATGGATCATTTTGTTGCCTTTTAAGTCTGTATATTTGTAAATGAATGCTGGCCTGTTTTCCTGCCGTCTGTTACACACACAGATTACAGGACTTCGGGAAACTGGGGAAAACAAGAATGAATACTCTAAGAAAAAATAGATTTGAGATTACTTCATGTGAACCTTTTTTTTTAAAGTGGTTTGCTTTAAACTAGGAAAATGGAAATCTGAAGTTGGAGGAAATCTATGAAATTTTATGGATAAGAGTGGAGTTGAGAACTCATGTAAATGGGCGTCTCTCCTCACACTTTACTGGGCCTCCATCGCACTACACAGTCTGGCCTTACGACCTAACCAAAGGTTCTTCCAGGTATAAAATTTCATAAAAACTGTTATGACTGAATTTATAGTCTTTGCAAGATGAACAAGATTGATGTGGTTGGTGGTGTTTTTTTGTTCTGGTTTGTTGGTGTGTTTTTTTTTTTAATTTAGGTAAACATATGACAAAACTATTAAAGAGAAAAAATAATATACTGGTTTATTTCAGTAAGGCTGTCTCTTTTTAGTAGTCCTTTGACAATTACTCTTATAACAGTTACAAAACTTATAGTCCTTAGATTTTAATTTCACTTCTTCCCTGCCCCCCCCCCCCCCCCCCAAAGGCAGGAATATTAAATATTCCATCCTATTACTGTAGTAAAAAAATATACATAGGTTTTGCATCTACTATATATTAAACTTTAATGATTTACAAAAAAAAACATCCAGGAAAGGATTAAGATTTTTCATTTAATAAACCTTTTCAACCAATCACATAATTTTTTGTTCAGTCAACGTCTTTATGTACTTTCCTTGCACTGATGCAATCAATTACAATATTTTGGAGATTACACCAGTGAGAAATTATTCTTCTGAACTCTGACAAGTCTTGCTCCAAAAGAGGCAGAGAGCTGCAAATCTCTTCTCTGCGTGTGGCCCTTACTTGCCACAACTGCTACTGGATTTTTTTTTTCAGTAATGAAAACCCAGTATTCCCTATTGGCTTGCATGACTGAAGACAAATTTAACTTCTTTTCTGTTATAGTCCAATTCTCTTATTCTATAGAAACTTTCTGTTCTCTGTTGTCTTTACCATTTCAGTTTTAATGAAGACACAACCTCCAGGCAAGGTGACTCACTGCCCGCTGGGAAAGACACGGGTGTGAAGATCTGGGAAGAAGTCCCAACGCCTTGGTCCTTCCTGGGTGAGGCTACTTCGCTTTCCCTCTTGCCTGGGAATACAAGAAGACAGCAACGCTGCAGAGCCACGCTGTTGGACGAAGATGCCCTTCAATGAGCAGGACATCTGCTTTCGCAGGCAAAAGGCTGCGGGCAAATGATTGCTCTTCCCGCAGGGGCAAGGGGCAATGTCTGGAGTGCCCGCAGACCTGGACATCACCAGGCAGCAGCGTGCGGCAGGGCTGCCTGCCAGCGGCTCCTCGGTCCGCCCCGTCCTTCCTCTGCCCGCGGCCAGCGGCAGCGGGTCTGCCAGCTGGCAGAGCCGGGCTCTGCCCCGTGGCCAGAAGGCTAGAGCCTGTCTGGGCAGGACTGCACCTTCTGGAATTGCAGCTGAGCTCTCAGTCATGTCATCTCATTCGATGCTTATTAAATTAACATAATTTAAATGTCAAACCCTTTTGTCGGTGGCAGCAAATTTTTATGTGCGCAGGAACAAAAGCATGCAGGGCTGGAAAGGACTGTTGGACTACCGACTCCAGGGCCCTGGGATGGCAGCAATTTGTTCCTTTTTATGAACTCACTGTGCTTAAAAGCGGAGATGTCGTCTGCACCCACTGCTCCACTTGGAAGACTGTTCATGAATCTGCAAGCTTTGATGTTTAGGAACTTTCTTCTAATGACACCATCATACTTTTCAAGAACGTATTTATTCATGGCCAGTTTATCACCATTCATTCTTATGCCAAAATTATTTTTAGAATAAATGGCTTTTTATCCCTCCCTGATGTTTTCCCCTTGATGTGTCTGTAGAGAGCAATCATGTCCTTTCTCAGCCTTCACTTATTTAGGCTAAAGAAGCCAGCCTCATCAGGCTGCTCTTGTAAAGGCATTCTCCACTCCCCGAGGAGTGCCTCTCTGCGTGTTTCAGCCTGAACACATCTTTGTTCTGATCATTTCATACGGGAGGCTCACCATTGCTGTGAATACCTACCACCCTTCTTTGCATGGTCATTGCGCATAACCAGGCTTTCCACCTGGCTTTCACCGTTGTTTTTCACTGGTTGCCTTTCTCCTTTTCTTTCCCACACAGTATGTTACCTCTTTCTCTCCCACTTGGATTAGTGTTTGTGTTTTCCGTCTTTGGCCCTTCGGGGCACATTCTCCCTTCCCAGCCCTGCGCCTTCCAGCCCCTCCTGTCCCGATGTCCTGCACTCACTGCCCCGTCTCCTTTCTTCATCCTCTTCTCAGATTCCCATTAGAGCTCAGCCATCATCACTAGCACAAGGTCGATAGTGTTTGCATCCTCTACACACTGTATCAGGCATCATTATACATACAGCAACTTCCACCTCTGCTCGAGGGTGATGTCCACCCTAGAGCTTTTGTCAATATTTCCACTCAACATCAACCTAAAGGCAGTAAATATTCAAATTATTGTCATCAGCAGTGGAATGAGTATAAGGTCTGGGTACCAAAAAATCCCTGGGGTAAATAATGAATCTACATGCTCTTTCTTGTGCAGAAGCTCTAATACTCCTGCAATAATCTTGTTACTGTGTGCTGTAGTTTTCCTTGTTCTGCTCTCCGTATTTTTTGTCAAATTCAGATTTGACACGTAACAAAATCTGAAATCTCTAATTCTCCTGCAAACATGGAGATCCTATTTTCCCACCTGCAAGAACAATCCCGTTTCTGGGTGCCCGGCATCAGACAGAAGCCGCCCACAGACTGGTTTTCACTTGATGGTCCACACGGCATTTCACTTGTCATCTACCAAGCACCGGACCGTGGTCAGGGGGGACAGAGCTCCTGCAGCCCCCTCTGCTCTGCCAGCATCTCTGCTCAGTTCAGTCTGTTACGGGAGGTGCTATTTTTTAACATATAAAACCACACCAGTTTTAATAAAGTGTCTCTTTCGCCCTTACTGCTGTGTTATTATCCACGATTACTGGAAACTCGGGTTGTTTGGCTGCCTCTGAAGTGAGAAGGAGCTGCAGAGTCAGCTTTGAACATTTTGCTGTGAAAACCAAAACTCGAGTGTATGCTTGCTGAGCTGAGGACTTCTGAGAGGGGCGATGCCAGCCTTGGAGGAGCGCTCTGTCTCCTTTTAATAGCCAGGCTTTGTACTGTGGCACAGTGACCCTGAGCGTAACTAACGGGAATTTAAAAGTGCTCCATATTTTTCATCTGAGAGCTTGGCAGTCGCTTTTTTGACCTACAATAACACTGATCACCAGGGTCTTCTTTCCCTTGAAGAAAAGAAAAGACACTGGAGAAATCTTTGATCTCAAAAGGAGATTAATATTGTTAATTTTTCCTGCCAACTGACATCTTTCAATTATCTTCAACCTTTACTGAACAATATTCTCTCCACCTCTCTTGGCCTTTCCTATCATTTCAGTGTCACGGTTAGGAGAGATTCCTCTACCGCCTACAAGCTCAGTTTATTGATCAAGATGAACATATTTATTTAGAAGGCAAGTGCATGGAAAAAAAAAACTATTGAGAAAAAAATATTGAGAAAAATGGGTCCCATTGCTCTAGTGCCTCTTCCTAAAACTGCCAATAACTGAACGTAAGATGCAGGGACCCCTCGGGGAGCCGGGAGAGTGACACCCAACCAGTGCAGCCCCGCGGTACCCGAGCAGGGACGGGGCAGGGACAGGCTCCATCTCCCCCCAGCCTAACTGGGGAGTCTGCTGATGGAAAACTTCAAGTGGAAGTGGCTTCCCTTTCTCAATACAGCAGTGGTTTTTGCATACTTTGGATCATGATAAGCACAACATACTACCAGTTGCAATAATAAAAGCAAAACAGAATCATATTTGTTTAAGTGACACGTGTGGTTTAGCGTGAAATAAAACCACTTATTTGCAAGGAAACAACTGCTGAATAATATCTGTGAACAGAACTGGAGAAGATTTTGCTAAATTTAGATGGCAAGAGAAGATTATTTTTAGTTGTAAATATTTTTATATTCCTTTAGTCACCATTCTGTATGTGTAATTTTAACACCAGTACGAACGGATACCTTGTGCAGTATGTAGTCACAAAAAACAGCACAGCAGGTTGGTTTTGTTACAAGGACCCATAAACACGTTATTGCAGCTAGTTTACCCAGTTCCAGCTGGGCTTTCATTAGACAGATTGACTTCTGCCCTCTCCTTTTATGAATCTCAGTACTATCTGTGACGAACCGTTAGACATACAGGCCCGTTTTCAGGGCTTTTGAGTTTTTCTGCCAATGGGAGCCTGGCAGTGGTAGCATGTTACACAGAACGACCTCGTCCGTCTGGTTGTGTACGGTCATGATCTGTATTTTAAAGGCCAATTATGTTCTCATTGACTTCAACAGGCTTTGACTTTTGTCTTCAGCAGAGCTGGAGCAGGCCCTAATTCCCATAAAATCTCGGTTCCGTTGAAGTGACTGAGAGCCAACGTCGGTGGAGCTGGGACTTTGTGCTGTGCCTCTGTTAACAAGGTCAAGATTTCCTATACTCATCCCACAGGGAACGGGACTTTGAAAGTCAGGGTGTTTACAAATGGTTTTGTCTGCACAGGCTGTTGCGCATGGTTTCATGTATCGTCCCAGGTTAAAGACCTTCTCGATAACTCCAGAAACCCATAAATGAGCAACATGGGAAACTGGAGCAATGCTAAGAGGCATCAGGGAACTACCCTGGCAGTGTGCACGTGTGGTGAGTGATCTCTGCCTCTGGGGACAGTGATAGATGTGGCCGACGTGACACGTCCTCCTTTCAGGCTGGTTTCAGTAACTCATATGAGTCGATAAGGGTGCAGTTACCCTAAGGCTGAACCTGTTAAGAACACGATGCATTGCTTTATTCAACATGACTTGACCTGACATGGACCGACAGAGCATTTTGTGTGTTTTATTTTGTGCATCCTGTTTTAAAAATATTGCTTGTTAGACGTAAACAGGATTTACCTAGGGTTAATGGGAGTTTGTAGGTGCAATGACGTGCGTGGAGTGAAAACTGTCTGAATAACCGGACCCAGAGGGTTGTGATCAGCAGTATGAAGTCCAGTTGGGGGCCAGTCGCTAGTGGTGTATGCCAGTGGTGGATACTGGGGCCAATATTGTTTAACATCTTTGTTAATGACCTGGAGGATGGGGCAGATGCACCCTCAACAAGTTTGCAGTCAATACAAAACTGGGAAGAGTGGTTGATACACCAGATGGGTGTGCTGCCATCCAGAGACACCATGACATGGGCTGAGAGGAACATCATGAAGTTCAACAAGGGGAAGTGCAAAGTCCTGCATTTGAGGTGGAACAACCCCAGGCACCAGTACGGTGGGGGCTGCCCAGCTGGAAAGCAGCTCTGCAGAGAAGGACTTGGGGGTTCTGGTGGACAACAAATTGTGCACGAGCCAGCAATGTGCCCTCATGGCAAAGATATCCACCACCCTCCTGGCTGCATCAGGCAGAGCGTGGCCAGCAGGTCGAGGGAGGGGATCCTGCCCCCCTGCTCGGCACTGGTGAGACACAGCTGGGGTGCTGGGTCCAGTGCTGGGCTGCCCGGGACAAGAGAGACGTGGGCTTCCTGGAGTGACTCCAGCAAAGGCCCACAAGGATGATGGACTGGAGCATCTCTCATATGGAGAGAAGCTGAGAGAGCTGACACTGTTCAGCCTGGAGAAGAGAAATCTCATGGGTTCTCATCCATGTGTGGAAATACTTGATGGGGGGCAGTAAAGAAGATGGAGCCAGACTCTAGTGGTGCCGACTTCCAGGACAAGAGACAATGGACACAAATTAAAACAAATGAAATTCTATCTGAAGACAGGAAAACACTTTTTTACTGGAGCGGGTAGCCCAGAAAGTTGTGGAGTTTCCATCCATGGGATATTCAAAACCCAACTGCACCCAGTCCTGGGCAACCTGCTCTAGGNGGATGGGGCAGATGCACCCTCAACAAGTTTGCAGTCAATACAAAACTGGGAAGAGTGGTTGATACACCAGATGGGTGTGCTGCCATCCAGAGACACCATGACATGGGCTGAGAGGAACATCATGAAGTTCAACAAGGGGAAGTGCAAAGTCCTGCATTTGAGGTGGAACAACCCCAGGCACCAGTACGGTGGGGGCTGCCCAGCTGGAAAGCAGCTCTGCAGAGAAGGACTTGGGGGTTCTGGTGGACAACAAATTGTGCACGAGCCAGCAATGTGCCCTCATGGCAAAGATATCCACCACCCTCCTGGCTGCATCAGGCAGAGCGTGGCCAGCAGGTCGAGGGAGGGGATCCTGCCCCCCTGCTCGGCACTGGTGAGACACAGCTGGGGTGCTGGGTCCAGTGCTGGGCTGCCCGGGACAAGAGAGACGTGGGCTTCCTGGAGTGACTCCAGCAAAGGCCCACAAGGATGATGGACTGGAGCATCTCTCATATGGAGAGAAGCTGAGAGAGCTGACACTGTTCAGCCTGGAGAAGAGAAATCTCATGGGTTCTCATCCATGTGTGGAAATACTTGATGGGGGGCAGTAAAGAAGATGGAGCCAGACTCTAGTGGTGCCGACTTCCAGGACAAGAGACAATGGACACAAATTAAAACAAATGAAATTCTATCTGAAGACAGGAAAACACTTTTTTACTGGAGCGGGTAGCCGAGAAAGTTGTGGAGTTTCCAACCATGGGATATTCAAACCCCAACTGCACCCAGTCCTGGGCAACCTGCTCTAGGTGACCCAGCTGGAGCCAGGGGTTGGCCAAGATGAGCTCCTGAGGTGCCTCCAACCTCAGCCATCCTGTGATTCCAGGAACAGAGCCTTAGTTTTGTGTTATTCTGTTGACTCAGATATTGACCAAAATCTCTGAAGCTGATAGGAGTCTTTGTTTCAAAGGCTGATAATGAGGCACTTGTCCTTAAGTGTTTATAGTTTGAGACCTATGCCGACAGCCATAATCAGTCGCAGACTAATGTTCTTTAAATGCACACTAAAAGAAATTATAAATGTAATGGTCAGGTGAATCCGACAGTGGAAATAAAATCACCTTCAAAGCAAGCCCAAGTAGAGTGATTGCTTTAACCTGGTCCTTGGAAAGAACATGATTTTTTTTTTCTACTTTGTTTACAGCTCTAGATAGGTTTAGAGAGATCCAGGCTGTCATCTTGCATTTGCTCATAGACATCCAAAACACATCAGGTTTCACTCCCTAGTGTCTGTAATATTATATTTGGGAAAAGGAAGAGTGTCTTTTACCTTTCTCTTTAAATGCATCTATGTCACTGCTAAAAAAAACCCCCCACCAAAATTATCTGAATTTGTCTGTCTGCCATATAATTCTCATGCTGACCTGGGGAAACCTGATATAGAAATGCAATAACGAGAGCAGAGTAGGCAATGTCAAAATGCATTGAATTACTAGAGCATTGCTGACTATCATGTATTGCACAGTACCTCTGTTGTTCAAAGGTGAAAGATATCTTTATCTTTTGTTCCTGCATTTCATTAATATTTGAAATTCATCCTGAAGCCATCAGAGTTTAGCATGCTCACTATCAGGTTAAAAATGGATTAGATGATGCTTTTGGTAATGCAAATCGTGAAGAGGACACCCTGGTCCCTAGTCAGAAAGTTCATCTTCTTTTGTCACTTCATATGTTAAATAAGGGCATGGGCAATTACTCACTTTCATAGCTGACTGGATTCAGTATTTCAGAAACTAAAATAAAGTAGTCTTTGTTCTACTGACCCCGAGGTTGTCGATTCTATATTTAACTGTCAATGCCTTACAAAGCATGGCAACAATGTTTGAAAAATTAATTGATGTTCAATCTTTCTATTTATTTTCTGCAGTAAAAAATCTGAAATAATCACTTTCCTGGATGGGTCAAAAAGACAGGATTTTTGTTCAGATTGAGTTTGTCTGCACCTGTACACTGATTGCTCTGGTCTTCCAAGGAAAATGGGTCACTCGGGATGGAGTTCACCCCCGTGAGACAAGAGTTGTAAAGACTTGGGGTTTTAGCATGTGTCTGAAGGAATGAGCTTAGCTTGCTCCAGCATGCAGCAGCTCCTGCAGAAAAGGTTTTCCAACGTTACGGACGATTAATCGTGTGAATGTCATTCCCCACAACTGCATGGTCACCAGCATAACTTGAACAGATAGTGGACAAGTGTTTAACGTCATTGACACAGAAACAGAGCCATTACTAGGATGACTCTGTGTGCCACAGATCTTTGCATGGCACACTGCAGGCACTTAGTCTGGGACTTCCAGTCTGGCGCAAAAGGAATTTGGCCACGACACTAGGTTTAATGAGCTTCATTGATGAAGAATGCCAAGGCAGCTTCAGTGGCCCCAGTTAATCAAGAGTCTTAACTATTGAAGGCAAATTGTCTTTCAAACTTTAAAACTTCTACATGCATATTATCCATTACCATTTCTATCCTTATGGAGAATTTACCTGCTGCCAGGTGAATTATCAGAACAATTTATTAACAGTCATATATATTTTAACTGTTTTCAGTTGCTTTCAGGATGGCAGTCCCTAACATTTCTAGCTCAGCTGGATGTACCGTAGAAATTTCATATACACAGCTGACATTACGGTGAATCTGAACTTTTCTTCCTCACCTTTCACTGATCCCAGAGAAACAGTGCATGGACCCCCT
This sequence comes from Pelecanoides urinatrix, assembly GCA_013400755.1. Taxonomy (NCBI): domain Eukaryota; kingdom Metazoa; phylum Chordata; class Aves; order Procellariiformes; family Procellariidae; genus Pelecanoides; species Pelecanoides urinatrix. The sequence continues at coordinate 32,284 of VZTQ01001194.1, forward strand.
TATGGTCTGCTGTCCCCACAGGTTGAAGCCTCTGGACCAGAACATATATAATTATGCAAGACCCTGAATACTCTTGCATTATTTTGTGCTTGAACAGGAATAACTTATTTTGAAAAACAGCTTATGATTTTACACATGCCCTGATTACAGCTTGCTTCACCAGGAGCATTGCCCAAGCCCTCTCCTGGAGCCAGGCACCCAGGCTCATGCCACTGAGAGGAGGGGGGTGCTTGGCCACCCCAGCACAGGAACCCCCAGGGTTAATGCCTCCGAGTGCAGGGGCAGCTCTTGATGTAAAGGCTATGATCCAGAGAAGTCAGATGATAAGGAGGGAACCAACTTTCCTTCCAAAGACCCAAGCAGTATTTATTCTTTTTGAAGCAATTTCAGAAGGCAAAGTATTGTTGTGCATCCCATACCCTGCCCTCTCCACCAAGGCTCAGTGGTTAACGCCCATGTGACCTGTCGGAGGTACAGATTAATTTCCCTTTTTTATCCATGCAGCCCAAGAAAGTGTCCTTCCAGCTTGTTGGCAGGATGGAGCCCTCGGTGACTCTCCTACAGCTCTTTTACTGGGCACACAACATAAACGTCCACTGGAAGTGAAAGAAAAAATGACTTGAAGACCTAACAGGATTAGACTCCTGTGGGAAGGGGAGACCTGAGCTCGACACTCCCTTGTAGTGAAACATGACATATTTTGTCCAAATATCTTTAACACACCTTATTCTCCAAGATTGTCATTTTCAGCTTCATCTGTATTCTTTTTCCTTCTTCCTTTCTTCAACTTGCAGCTTCGGCGAGAGAAACAGAGGACATTTAGCTTGGCCTGACCCCACAGAAAAGGAGATACGGGTCTGAGGCTCCTCGTGCAAAAGTGGGACCGTGGTGTCTTGGGCAAGTGTCGAACTCCTGCATAGCTATGAGAGGAGAGAAGAGCTTCCTTTGCTTCTGTTTTAAAGGGACTGGCAGCTACCACTGCGGGTTTTGTTAGCCTGGGGTACAGGCACAGACGTACCCTCTTCTCCCAGGTCGAGCAGCGCTGGGATGGGGCTGGCTGGGCCATGGGGAGCCCGTCCGAGGCGGCTCGGGGTGCTCTGAGCTGAGGAAGATCATGGTCCTCCCCGCACATCCGCACGTGCCGGGGGACTACAGGTACAGAATCATAGAATCACAGAATCACTAAGGTTGGAAAAGACCTCTAAGGTCATCGAGTCCAACCGTCAACCCAACCCCCCCATGCCCACTAAACCATGTCCCCAAGCGCCTCATCTCCACGTCTTTTAAATCCCTCCAGGGATGGGGACTCCACCACTGCCCTGGGCAGCCTGTGCCAAGGCCTGACCACTCTTGCAGGAAAGAAATTTCTCCTCATGTCCAACCTAAACCTCCCTAAGATTGGTACTGTCAGACCAGGCCGCAGGGGCTGATTGTGCAGGAAAATGCGTGGGCGTGCTGCAGTGAGCAAATCAAAATTCTCAGGTAAACCCCGTCTTCTTGGAATTTGTGCTTCAAAAACAAGTGAAATTTAGACAGGGAATAACTGACTTTTTATTCTTTCACTTTGTTATATTCAACAACAGCCACAACAAAATTGCTGTGTGTTATTTAAAAACAGGTGTGAGACCGACTGTTTACCTGTAGTTCTGAAACGAAGACTCTAAAGAAACCGTTAAAAGAAAAAACAAAAGAAAAAATGAAGATTTTCAGATTGAAGAGGAAAACTAGCCCTCTTCAGAATTGGGTGGATTTAAGAGATGTATGAATATCTTCTATGCAAAGGGGATATAAATTCTATAACCAGCTTCTTTGGATTTATATCTGAATCCAAAAATCAATGACTTAATACAGAAAATGCATCGGCTCAGCCCTGTTTAGTCATCCTGAGAGACGCACTGTCTTCTCATTACGGAATGAAGGCATTATAGAAAAGATACACCAGAGTCCCAAATACGAAGGGAGAATTAGGAAAAAATCTTTTCCTACAATGACTTCAAATCCCCGAGGAGACGTTCTGCTGCTGCATGTGCTGCAGGACAGACCACGTGCGTTGGCTGTCAGGCTGCTCATTTACCAGCGCAACGGCAAAGCTTCCTACGGCCAGCCTGGCTCGGGGTGCAAAGGCAGCAGAGGTTTAACCAAATGGAGCTTGTTCCCAGTACACTTCTCTGGTGGACATCACCGCCAAATTATTAAACATCTCGCTGTTCAGAAATGTGTTCCATGCTGAAATCGTTTTGCACCTGCAGGTTCAGGCATTAAGGGGTGAGGCGCACACTGGCACCGGTCAGCTCGTACCTTGCTTGTAAGGGAAATGGGTATGTCCTACATGTGGGGTAAATGTATAGCATCCTCACCTCGGCTGTGCAGAACAGGCTGAGGCTCCCGCCTGAGCCATCAGTACGGGGGCTAACCTTCTGAAAATTCATACTTAGCTTATTAAAAAATAAAGGATATTAGGGAAGAAAAAAATTTAAAGTAAATAAAGAAGATCAACCACTCAAGAAATATAACTGCTAAATTCATTAAATTGGAAAAGCAGCCTGTGTTGGGAAGAAATGCTGATGGTCCAAGGTTTGCTTTTGTTCCAAAGGGAAGAGAAAGCCAATAGAAAAAATGCAATAAACACAATTTAAGATGACAAAACTAAAGATGCTAATTAAGAAAGAAACATTTCAACATCTGAAATGAAACTTTCAAATAAATGTCATTGTGAATGGAAATGTTTATGTCAGATCTGTCACTTTGAAATCAATATTGTCCTACGCAAAATATCTCATTTGAATTAACCCACACTTTCCACTGAGAACAAAACTTTGTCTTCGTTCTGCCTCAATGTGTCCGTCCTTCACCGTGCATCCTCGCAGAGAGCACCTTGGCACCCGTGTGCTTGGCTATCGCAGCGGAGCCCCCCGAGCCAACCCAGCCGCCCTGGTCTAAACCGCGGCAGAGGAGACCCCAGGTGCTTCGTCTCCAGTTTGGCACCTCCTTCACGGCCCAGAGGAGACTCTCCAGCGTCTGGAGGGCTCCCAGTCTGCAAACTGGACTCCTCCCACTTCGACAGCTGCAAGGAAAATCAGCTTTTTTCTTCACCTCAGCTGTAGGTTACTTTGGGGTAAACTTGACGGGAGTAGAAAGTTGGGCATGCCATAACCCCAGCCTGTCTCAGCTTCCCCATATATGTATATTTTCAACATTTTTGATTTGCACCTCTGAAGATGAAGTTTTGGGTCTTTCTTCCCTTTCTATGGCTTTTATAAGAGAAAGTGGATTCCACGGTACAGTAGGATAACATTTCCCTTTTTCTTTCCCAAATGTTTAAAAGAAAATTGTCGTTCCCTAGTTGAATACATAGAGAATTACAAAGAAAAAACCACCTGTGAAACAGAGGAATTTGGGAAAAACGTTCCAGTTAGCTGAATTATGGAGAAAGCATCCCGTTGCGATGAGCAGGGTGGAGCTGGGAAGACCAGCCAGGCGGGACCTCCCGGGCACTGAGGTCCAGTCCAGGCCCATGAGATGAGAGCGCACGGTCCCTTCCACCGGCTCTGCCCGAGCCCCCTCCCGTCCCCGTCGCCCCCGGCTGGTGGCGGGGGGGCCCTGGCTCGGCTCCCCCCTCTCCCCCTCCACACCATGATTCAGCCTTTGGAAGTGGAAATGCCATGGGACTTCAACTCTGCCTTCTCTCTGTGAGTTTTCGTTCAGAAGCCAAAATCTGTAGAAGTGTGTAAACGTGTGTGTGTGTGTGCTGGCGTGTGCGCACGTGATTTGTTTGTGTAACCAGGTGTATTACAGTCATCACATGGATTTTCCCAGGCATCTCCTCAGAAGTGGCATGGTTTCTTGCTCTTTGAACCATTTAAGCTCTTAGCAGCTGCGCAGACTCATACATAGATGTATTTTTTTTTCTCAGAACTGTGGTTGAAGCAGAGGAGCCTGAACTTTTCAGGGAATGTGTTTTGATGGAACTGTTTGTTGGGGAGAGTTTCGTGACTAACTTAATCTCAGCTGCTGGAGACACGGGTCCAAGCTACCCAATTTACAGCGCAGTCAGTTTGGATGTTGGTCTCACGCTATTGCATCAGCCCGCCTGCAATCTGACCCCTTTAAAAGTTGGTTGTTTTGGAAGACAAACAGGCCAGGGGTTAGTGCACAAATATTTTCCACCTGACAAGAACTGTTGCCGTGGATTAAGGAGAAAAGAAAAATCACTTCTCTTTGTTTTGCCAGGGAATTCAAATGCTTTAAGATTTAGTGTAACACAGGATCTGTTTAAGTGGTAATTGTTCTTTGTTTCAGACTACATCAATTTACAACTGGAACACTATGGCTGTCACTGAAAATGCTTTGTAAATTTATTTACAGGCTGCAGGAAAGTGAAGAAGCACACCGACTGCATTTTAAATACAAATTGCTTCAAGGTACAATTTGCTCAAATTGCTGTAATGTGCATTATGAATTTAATTTTAGTACATTTCTGCTATATAATAACCTGATTTGAAAGTATAAATGCAAATTAAATTTAAATAACCTATAATTTTTGTGTGATGTGATGTTTCATAAATATTTACTATGGGCATCATTATTGAATCAACTAGTCCTTAAACTGTGTAGATAGTAATAAGACAAGGTCATCTCGTACTTGTATGTATTAAACTTGTAATCGGCAGTATCTGTTTGTTCTTCAACTCATCTGTCTAAAAAGAGATAATCACGGTAGCATCTGAGTGCCTCACAGTCTTTAATGCATTTATCTTTCTGCTTCCCTCTGAGATAGGGAAGTGCTTTTATCACCATTATACTTACTGGGGAGGGAGGCACAGGCAGACAGCATTTAAGATCATTTAGGTGCACAGCGATCGCTGGAATCGATGGCAGTTAGCACTAAAATACATGTGAGGAGCCGTGTCCAGGTACCCGTGCTTGGATAAACAAGGGGAGGGATGCGGCAAATTGCCATTGATCCCAACAGTAGCTGGAGGCTTGGATGATCTCTGATCCGACACGTTGCTGTCCTGGTTTCAGCTGGGNCCACAACAGCTGCTACGCAGAGATCCTCACAAAGCCTCTCCGGCCGCTGGTCCTGGCATCTCCCGAACTTGCACCCCCAGCTCTGACAGCGCACGCGTTGCTGCTCTGCGAGCTTGGCCAGGCATCTGGCTCCCGCGGGCGGCACGTACCGGCCGCGCTGGACCCTGCCGTCGCGCTGGCCGGGCAGGACGTTGCGCAGGCACGGCACAGCCGCCAGCGGTCAGAGCACCCGGGGAGCGGGAGACAGGGCGTTTGGATCCCTTCTCCCCCTCCTTTTGAAAGGGGTCAGATCCACGCAGAAAATGATCTCACCGAGATGAGAGGTGATCCCACAGCCGTGTGCGCTTGCCACGAGCTTTGTACAACACTTTCCACGGCTGGTCCAAACAGGCAGAGCAAGCGGGTGCGGGAGTTTCGGCAGGTGGGGATGCCTGAGAGAGGCAAACAAAGGGAGATAAGAGTTAATAGATTTTAATTGCGTAAGACTTTAATAACGAAGTGACTCTCAGAGGCAGTCCACGGGGCAGATAACCACCGAGGCCCAGGTACCACTGTGCTTGCACGGCCGGGGAGGGGACCCGCGGCTCCGCCGGCCCGGAGCCGGGCACCGTCGGTGGGGGGGGGCCGAGCACAGGGGCTGCAGGACGGACACCGAATCACGCCACTGCCCGCAAACGCATCGCTGCACAGCGGGTCTATCTCAAAAGCTGAAAGACGTTTTTGCTTGTGGAAATCCCTCCAGGCAAGGAAACCTGACCTCAAGGGTAAGGCAGGATAATATTGACTCACTGAGGTTTTAATAAATGCTTTTCTCCTTTAAGAAAGTTTTTATTGAAAATAAGCATTACGGCACTGTTTGTACTGCAAAGACGTTACTTGGCCAACGTGGGTTGCCTTCTGTCAGGGATGGTTGCCTGCTTCCACTGGGTATATGCTAAGTTACACTTTTCACTAATCTTAATAGAAAGGCTCTTGAAAGAATCTTAAATGGAAGGTCAACTTTGATGTAGTGCTTTTTAAACGAATGAGACAACTTTGACTGGGTGAATATTTAACCTGTGATTGAACAACGAAATGGAAGAACAGAATGATAAATCGCTTACTATAAACAAAATAACAAATGTTTCCATATCAGCTGATGTAGCAGACCTCGTTCTCTGCGAAGGGAGCGCACACTTTCTCCTGACCTCCCACCATTTCTAGCAATGCAACCACGCAGCAGTTAAATAAGATTTGTCTTACAGATGATGTTTGCAAAAAAAGGGCACAATGTGTAAGAAATTGTGGGTGTTTTTCTAAACTTGATGTTGACTTTTCAGAAACGACAGGTATCTTTTCTGGGGTTTGTGACTATAAGTTTTGTGTCTCTCACTTTAATCATATCAGACCACGTGTTTGCCATGGGAAACACAATATTTTAAAACAGGTCTTTTTTTTTTTTTTTTCTTGTGCACTGAAAATCTGGGGGTGGGATTACAGCTGTCTAGAGCGAGAATAATGAAGTCCACTGACCAGATTGAAAACACGAACAAAAAGCCCCATGAGCTCCCTGCCGACTTCTGCTAATTTCTTCGTCAGCCAGCCATCCTTTGTTTTGCCGGTAGAGAAACCGAACCGTCTCTGCTGAAGGTTCCTGCAGGCCAAAGCAGAACGGGGATAATTTCCAAATCCGTGGATGCCCCGGGGAGCGCCGCTTGCCTCCCCTCCCCTCCCCTCGCAGGGGCCACGGCGGAGCCCGTCCCCGCCGTTATCTCCCGGAGCAGCAGCCTGCCCCAGCGCACGCGTTCTGTGACGAGCGCTTGATTAGCATTAATTGCGATAGAAACAATCGGGTGACAAATGGTAGATGGCGCTGGCCGGGCCTCGGCTGGGAGGAGGCAGCAGCCTGCTCTCTGTTGCTCAGATAAGGGTTGTGTTTGTGTAACCAGGCAGCTGATGTGAACAAATACCTTTTCCCAAGCGCTCAGAGGTCCAGCAGAAATTGTCCAAGAGGGTCTGGGTGTGAAAAATACCCTTTCTTGCCAACAAAAACCCAAGGTGAAGAGAAAGGCCAAGCGAAGGCAGGCTGGGGGTCTGTCTGAGCAGCCCGGAGAACAGCAGTCACCGCCCGAAGCATCCCGCCCCAGCAGCTCACTGCACCGGCGTCCTCATTTGAGATAGAACACTTTATTTTGAGGGATTATCTTAAAGAGGCCACCTACAGAAACATGGCGTCCATTCAACCAAGTTATTACAGCAAGTGTTAAGTGCTTCCTAGAACATTTTATCAGTGTTTCTGTAGAGAAAAAATTGAGAAAAATCTCAAAGGCCACAAGCTTCTGTTCTGTGTCATCGTGGGCACAATGTGTCTTTAAATATTCCAGAATAATCAATGACATGACTTTTCAGGAGTTTGCTTAAAAGGCCCATGTTTTCCTTCACTTGGAATTGGAGGCTGGGCTTTATTGCCCCGGGTATCCTTTCTGCAGAAAGCTGAGAAGAATTAAAAGTGAGAATGTGAGTTTAAATGAACGCCAGGGCGGTGGTCTCCGTTTGAGCAGCTGGCCCCTGCAGACGGGACAGCCACCCCCCAGAGCTGCAGGCACTGGCCGTGGGGCTGCAGCCAGTTTGGATGCTGATGGCTCTTGCTTGTTTTGGGCTTATCATCTACAGATTCAGGAAACTCCCTAGGTTAAGGGTTATTTCATTCTGCTTTCTGGCCCAGGAAATTTAGTTGAATATTCACATTTGTAAGTCTGTAACATTGATCTTTTCCAGATAATTTCTTACAAGTCCTCTTAGTCATCCCTCAAGAACTGGAGGCCACTTTTTTTCCCAGTGGATTTTCTTCACTTTTGCAATATGACTTTGAAGTATTAGGAAAGGGAGCATTTGAACACACCCACCACATTGCACTGAGTGATTTCATTGAGCAGTATCTCTTCCAGAACCCAAAGATCTGGCTGCATTCGCCTCGATTAACTTTACCCAGTGACCATGGCTGAGCTCTCCACGGCATAGCCCTCATTGCCACGCGGAGACAGAAGCTCCACCACCAGCCCCAAACCTTTCCACTCTTCTGGGAGTGCAATAAGAACAATAATGGAATTAGTATAAAACGTCTGCTCGGGGGACAGGCAGGGTTTAAGGAAAGTAGTTTAATTGCTGGCTTAGATGTCACAATGCACCTTGTGTATGGAAAAGAAATATATTCCCTGAAAAATATATTCCCTGGCAGTGTAAAGCCAGCACCTGCAGCACCTGCAGCACCGCTGTCCTGCGCACGCGACGGGGAGATGGGAGCCCTTCCGCGGAAGGGGGAGCTGCTGATACCCCTCTCACACGCACCCAGAAGGCATTCCCCTCACTATTTCTCTATGACTGTTTATTTACCTCCGGTTGATGCTCAGGGATGGGTTTTTGCAGCTAGTTTCTTTAACACATTCAAATTCTTCACTATCAATAGTCTCCATCTCTTAGCTTTGACCCTGCCAGGCTGTTCAAACCTCACTAAACAAGCCATCCTTCCTGTGCAAAGCAAATAATTTTGGTTTTCAAATTCTTCTAAATAGTGTTAAAGCAGCATGGGCTCCAGTAGCATATTGCATGGCACGCTCAGGTTTCTGTGGCAAGCCGTATACTTTAGTGTTATAGCCCAAATAAAACCCAGCCCTGTGTGAAGCACACCAAATCTTTGATATTATATTTATTGGATTGACAGTGTCTGGTATTGGGCAACCAAGGGGGCTCCAGAATTTGAACTTTCATATCAGTGATCCGGATTACTGCCTCCAGGACTTTGGGAATATTTCAAGAAAAGGATGCTTAGTAAGCTCTCAGCGACTCACGCCATAGGCCCATCATTTCTTTAATCCAGTCCCTCTTTGGGCTGGCGTGGCGTGAGGGTCTCTCCATGCCCCTAATCCCAGCCATGCGTTCCCCAGCTCTTACCTGGAGCTGGCTCTGGCACAGGGGCTGTCCTGGGGTGAGCTGAGCAGCTTGCATGTACCCCCTGGAAACTTTATGGGTTGCAAGGTTAGTTCTCTGTCCGATCGGCACCTGGCCACTGAGGCTGAGCCTCACTTCAAGGCACCCACCAGCCCTCAGGGATGGAAGATGAAGGTGGTGTCGATAGGAGGTGCCCCATGGACAAGGTATTGGTCCATGTCTTTGGAAGCTGGTCCCTGTCCCGGGCAGGGGCACGGCTTGAACACTTGGCTCCTTCCGTACAGCTCTCCAGCCCTACTAGAACAGACAGGTGATGTTTCTGGGAAAGCATCATAAGCCCAAGTTTAAATTCAATGCCCTGAAAATAGCATGAAGTCATGTATAATAACGTTATATATATATACACAGTACATAATAGGCCTTCCTTATAAACGGGTCATGGTCCGCTGTATTCTTAAAGAGTTTTGTCAACATACCACAAAATTTTGAGACTGCCATCCCTGTTTAAACATGATAGATTTGCATCCCCACAGGACAGCTTATTGCCCATGAAGCCCATGGTAATATGTGACTTTTCCTACTATTTCTCCTTTTATTCCTAATATTATTTGATGTTGTATTTTCTTGTGCATTGTTAGAATTCCTACTTCTGTAGCTTCATTTCTTTGGGGAAATTTTCTTCTAGCACAGCTCACCACTCCTTTTTACGCCAGCACCTTCAGCCCTACGGCAGTGCTGTCATAACTGCTGGGTCCTTGCACTTTTGCTGAAATAGTGTTCTCTTGCCTGCGCTTTCTGCATGGTAATTAAGATTTTGCAGTGCTTTTCCAGGCAGATAACTATTCTCACTTTTGGCCAGTTCTTTCACAGAGAAAAAAATTTCTTTTTGTAACTGTCACCTGTGTTATTCGGATGAGCTTTAAATTGGCAGGTGAGGAGAGAAAATTGCCAAATGCTGCAAAGGTAGGAAGAGCAAGGCAGAAAAGTCTGGAGGATTAGTGGCATTCTGGTAAAACTCTAGACGTGCAGTCAGGAGCTCAGGCCCTTCATGAGGAGGACAAGGGATGTAGAGGCAGGGGAAAAATAATCTTAATTTTGTTTGACATTATGGCTTAGCCTGAGAGGTTGTGGGAGAGGTTCGTAGGCTCTGGGGTGATTCACTGGAGTAGGGCTTGGCTCCAGTGTAGACAAGGAACATAAAACTAACATGGCTGATAAAAACCAAACCGATTTTATGACCAAATAACACCATTGAGTCATTATGCAATGAGTGCCAGAGAATTTCCCTTACTGTTTACTATGCACTGCCTATAAACACACCTTTTTCAGGGAGTAGTCCCAGCCTTGTTGTAAAGACTTCAGGTATCCAAGACTCTACTACACCCTGAGTAAAAACAGCCTGATGCTTAAACACCTGCTCAGTGGAGGCCCTTCACCTCATTGCTAGCCACGTTGTGTCCACCCTACAACTTATAAATCATGTCCAACTTATAAATTATGTCCAAATGAACCAGCATGGGTTCTGCTTGACCAACCTGATCTCCTTCTATAACCAGGTGACCCACCTCATGGATGAGGGACAGGCTGTGGACGTGGTCTACCTGGACTTCAGTAAAGCCTTTGACACTGTCTCCCACGGCATTCTCCTAGAGAAGCTGGTGGCTCACGGCCCAGACAGGTTCACTCTTGGCTGGGTAAGAAACTGGCTGGACGGCCGAGCCCAGAGAGTTGTGGTCAATGGAGCTAAATCCAGTTGGTGGCCGGTCACAGCGGTGTTCCCCAGGGCTCAGTTTTGGGGCCGGTCCTGTTCAATATCTTTATCAATGATCTATTTAAAAGACGTGTAGATGAGGCGCTTGGGGACATGGTTTAGTGGGCATGGGGGGGTTGGGTTGACGGTTGGACTCGATGATCTTAGAGGTCTCTTCCAACCTTAGTGATTCTATAATTCCATGATTCTATAACTTGAAAGGCAGGTTTTCCAAACCTACAGTCATGGTGGCAGCCCTTGCCTGACCTTTTTCTTGTTTGTTGACATTTTTTATGGTTTAATATCAGAATTGACCTTATTACGACTGCTTCTGATAATAAAATTCCACTCTAGTCTTCTTTTCTGCTTATTATTCTAACAACAAGGGAGGCTGTACGTCACACAGGGAGCAGTAAATGATGTCCAAGTAAGCCGTGATTACCAAGCTCTCTACCTTGTTTTATATGGCTGACTTGCCCTTGTTATTTTGCCAGAAATAATTTCATTTTCTTCCATGGCATTGAAACACTGCAGAACATTGGTCCAACATCAAGCTTCTGCAATAAGGATAAAGCTTATGTGGCATAGTGATTTTGCATTTAAAATTATTGCCAGCTGGATATTATTAATGCATTTAGTACATGATGCAATGATTTGAATATAATAAGTACAGTTTAATATAATTTAATAAAATTTATAATAAAATATAATAACAGCAATGATAAAATAATAAAAAATTATAATCTAATAATTTTTTTGTTTAATTCAACTGTTTTATTATGAAAAGTTAATAAAACAATAGCAAATCAGTTACACAATAGTAATGTTAATGAAATTAGACAATAATAACCAATATTAAAACCTACAGCACACCCCCCGACCCCCTCACTCGCACACGACCCCGCACAGTTCCTGCCGTCCGCAGCCCACGCCAGGGCAGCATCACGAGCCGCGCTCCCGCACGCCTGGCCCGGCGGGGTAAGGGGACAAAGTTTTCTCTTTCAGATACAGTCAGGTGATTGAACTGGATTTGAAAAGCTATTTCTGTGTCTGGGGTGCACGAAGCCCAGTCGGAGATCTGAGCGATCTAACTGTGAACTCAGCTAACTAAATCAATCACACGAGCACTGCTCGAGAAGGGGAAAGAGACGCATGAGCTCTCCTCTTCCACAGAGCAGGTACAGTTTAATGGACTGGAGACTTTGTCCCTTGCTGTACTTGCAGTGCCAACAAAGTGCAAACATTTACCATTTATTATTGCATTACAGTGCAAAGAGGCTCAACCTCCCTGCGCAGAGGCTGTGGAGATGCTGAAAGCTGACGCAGTTCTACCCTCATCCTTCAGGCCTAGTAAAGCACACCTACGCCGTAGTGCTCTCCCTTCCACCGTGCTGTCTCCTCTCATCATAGAATCACAGAATCACTAAGGTTGGAAAAGACCTCTAGGGTCATCGAGTCCAACCGTCAACCCACCCCCCCCATGCCCACTAAACCATGACCCCAAGCGCCTCATCTCCACGTCTTTTAAATCCCTCCAGGGATGGGGACTCCACCACTGCCCTGGGCAGCCTGTGCCAAGGCCTCAACACTCTTGCAGGAAAGACATTTCTCCTCACGTCCAACCTAAACCTCCCCTGGCACAACTTGAGGCCGTTTCCTCTCGTCCCATCGCTGTTCCTTGGGAGAAGAGACCGACCCCCCCTCGCTCCAACCTCCCTTCAGGCAGTTGCAGAGCGCGATGAGGTCTCCCCTCAGCCTCCTCTTCTCCAGGCTGAACCCCCCCAGTTCCCTCAGCCGCTCCCCATCAGACTTGTGCTCCAGGCCCTTCCCCAGCTCCGTTGCCCTTCTCTAGACACACTCCAGCCCCTCCATGTCCTTCTTGGAGTGAGGGGCCCAAAACTGAACCCAGGATTCGAGGTGCGGCCTCCCCAGTGCCCAGCACAGGGGCACGATCCCCTCCCTGCTCCTGCTGGCCACACCAGTGCTGATACAGGCGAGGATGCCGTTGGCCTTCTTGGCCACCTGGGCACGCTGCCGGCTCGTGTTCAGCCGCTGTCGACCAGCCCCCCCAGGTCCTTCTCCTCTGGGCACTTTCCAGCCACTCGCGGCTCCATTCTCAGCACAGACCAACCTGTCCTGAAGCTGAGCACCGTGCCTGTCGCGGGACTCAATGACACAGAGGTCAGGGCAGGGCTAGCACAGCCCCATGGTGCCGTCCCAGCTGTGCTGCACCGCACGGGGCATCCCTGCAGCCTGGGTGACACAACCCGCCTGCCTGCAGCCAGAGGACATGGCCCTGGCTTGCTGCAGTGATGCCCACAGCTTGATTATCTCCGACATCCAAGTTACCGGTGTCCTTGGCTCTCTATAGCTTTCTCTGGAAGCCGACGGTTTTGCCCAGAGCCCCGGTGTGGGCGGGCAGGAGGGAGGTCTCCCTTGGGACCACGGCTGGTGGGATCCTGGGCTCCTTCCAGACCACCTTGCATGGAAAATGCTGCTGTGTCAAAAGACGATTGTCCTGGTTTCGGCTGGGATGGAGTTGATTTCCTNTTTGGCACTTGCAGCTGAGAGCAGCGAGGCTGAGAGGACATTCCCGGTCCCACAGACAGCCTCTGCGAGGACCCATCCCGGGGTGGGGTGGACCCACTTGTGGGGTCCTTGGGTGGGCTTGCAACTCTGAAACTGCCATAGGGCCAGGGCACTGCTCTGTGGGCACTGACTTCACGGGTACCTGGGTCTTTGTATTGAAAAGACCAAAAAAAGGATGAACCATATGTACCAAAGTGGGATATTTTCCTATTTTCACTCTGAAAATCTTTTCCTTGCAGCAGATAATTAGATGCCCCGACACAGGTTTTGCACAGGGGTACACACAAGGGAGTCCAGTAGAGCAGACATCAGTCTTCAGCCCAAATTCACTGCCTTAACCTGAGTCTGGAGCAGGATTAAAGTAAAAAATCATATGCAGGTTTGGAAACCTAGGCTGGAGTATCTGCTTTCCAGCCTGTCAATGCCCTGACAGCTGGGTGCTTCCTGGGGAAGAGCGGCTGATAATTAGATGTTAGGTAACATTTGGGGGAGTTTGTTTTTCAGATTTTTTTTAAGCTACTGCAGTTAAAAATAAATAAATACTGAAGGGCAATTTTAGCAGTGTGATTCTAATTTGTTTAATCAGATTATGTTGTTTTCTTCTCTGCTGCCTTCTAATTTGGATATATGAAAATGAAATTAATATTAAATTCTCGTATTTATTCAGACTTAATGAGATGACTGGAATGGCTTTCCAGAACTTGGCTGTTTTTTAAATGTGGCTAAACATTACTTCCTGAAAGTTATCTTTCATAAGGACTTTATTACCACCTGAAGTTTAGAAAAATAACCCAAAAGATCACTTTAGTTCCTAATCATTTCAGAATCATGACAGAGCAGTTAACACAGACAAGTATTGGACAAGATTTAACAGGATTAAAAAGCAGTATAAGGAGCAGAGTTAAAAAAAAAAATAAAATTGCTGCTACATGTCACAGCAAGGAAGGAAAAAAACCCCTTGTCTTACCCAGAGCTTGGCTGCAGATGACTTGGAAGCAGTTCAGCCTGTCCAGGGACCAGCTCCCCTCTCCTCTCCCAGCTGCAGCAGCTCCTGCCTCCCCAGCCGCTCCTGCCTGCAGCCTGCGGAAGGGGGGAGGTCCGAGGCGGCACAGCCTGGGGCTGGGGCTCGGAGGCAGGGGAGCGCGGCTTCCAGGCGCCTGCTTCCCAGGCTGAGCCGCGGGATGTGTCGTGTCCCTCCGTCGCGGGCGGCATCGCTGCGGGGACGCGAGCGCGGGGCTCCGGGTGGGATGGGAGAGCCCTGCCTCCCAGCCTGTCCTCAGCACCACGGCTGGACGCTTCTCCTACACGGAGCAGTCCTGGGGCTGGAGAGCAGACGGCAGGACGCCTTCCTCCGAGCAGGCATTGTCCCCATCGAGCTGCAGAGCTCCCCGTCTCTAACATCGACCCTTTTCCCGCGCGAGCTGTTGAGTCCCTGAGACACCAGGACTCGGACCTGGGCAGCGGGTGGTCCTTGTCTTCATCAGCCCCTTCGGCAACCTAGAATCATAGAATCACAGAATCACTAAGGTTGGAAAAGACCTCTAAGGTCATCGAGTCCAACCGTCAACCCAACCCCCCCATGCCCACTAAACCATGTCCCCAAGCGCCTCATCTACACGTCTTTTAAATCCCTCCAGGGATGGGGACTCCACCACTGCCCTGGGCAGCCTGGGCCAAGGCCTGGCCACTCTGTCAGGAAAGAAATTTCTCCTCATGTCCAGCCTAAACCTCCCTTGGCACAACTTGAGGCCGTTTCCTCTCGTCCCATCGCTGTTACTTGGGAGCAGAGACCGACCCCCCTCGCTCCAACCTCCCTTCAGGCAGTTGCAGAGCGCGGGTCTGGAGCGCTGAGAGAGAACATTTAAATTCTTTAAAGATGTAATTATCTTGAAAGTGTCTTTTGTGTTGGACACAAGAGTTTTCTATTTTCTTTCTCCAGATTGAAACCTGAGTATCTGGCAAGGCAAAGCTACCCAGGCAGCGGAAATTCTTGTTCCTGGAAGTTGGATAAAGCAGAGAAAAGGGGAAAGTCATTAAAGCAGTTTGCACATTGCAAAATTAAAGTGTACCTGCTGGTAACAACTGCGTTTGAATTTGGCCAACTGCTTTAGACTAAGTGATAACCAAATTATACCTGCTTCGGGCTGTTGCAAATTCTGCTAGGAGGGGGTAGGCCATAATGGATTCGCTTACATCCCACTTCGTGTGCATCATTAGAAGGTCTGAGTTCTCCAGTGCTGATTTCATCTCTCTGCAATGCAGCCTTAAATCAGGAGAGAAAGGTGCTGGGTTTTCTTCAAATAATTCACTCCGCTGTCACATTTTCTTATCTCCTGTTCTTACGTGTTTAACACTGGCAATACGCAGCCATAAACAGCAGGTTTATAGCTGCCATCAAAGAGATTCTTCCCGCTGGAAAAAAATATTCCAAAACTTCAAGGGTTGAGCTCTGTCCTCCCAGGCATATCCTTGGCTCAATGATTTCATTGCGAATGGGCATATGGAGCCAGAGCCCGGGCTGGTACATCCAGATTTATGTGAAACACTACACATCATTCTCCAATTTCAGCCCGAGAGCTGCAGATCTTGGCACAGAGCGTCCTGAAGCAGAAGGTGGTGGTGAGTGACAGCTTGATGCATCCCCGACATGGGCTGCTTCTGCACATAGGCTCGATTTGGAGGAAGATTTGTTGGCTAACTCTGGGTATATTGTACCACTCCGCAGACACGCTGTGGCAATTATTTTGGGTATTCAACAGACTTTTTCTTTTTAAAATCACTGAGTAGTACTTTACCTGATTATCTTCATTGTGAATCCAGCCTTGTCTATATGATAAGATTTCCCACTCAATCAACACATGCCTCTAACTTGTAATTCTCTTTGGAAATGCTTTCATAATGTGCCACCCTTAACCTTTTTTATATGTTGATTTATTGCCTCTGAGTTAAACCTTGATGTTCAATTTCCTGGTGTTGTTATTAACATCTCCTGCTAGAGAAAATAATTTAACTAAAATTTCATGGGAAAATGAATCAAAACATGATGATATTTACGTGCGGCCTTTTAATAATTTCAAACATAGAGAAGTTTTTGATTTAAAATTACAGTCATTTTATTTCAATTGTTCTTGGTATTATCCTCAGTCATAATTAGGAATATCTGCATAATTAACTGACTGGCAGCTCCTTCCATGAGCAGTAAATACCCAAGATATAAAAGAATACCAAATGCTGTTTCAGATACCGGGTTTTTGCAGCGTTGTAGTATCAAAGAATTTGGATTAGTGTCCTTTGCCTTTTATTTGGAGTCACGAGCAGCGGCGAAGGAGCGGGGCACCGACGTGCCGCTTGGCCCTCAGCAGCGTGCGGGGTGCCAGCACCCATCCTAACCCCCGGGCTGGAGACTCGCCACTGCCCTTCAGGTTGTTCCTCTGCATGAAGAAAGATTTATGACGCAGTGAGCCCCAACAGGGGAATGTGGTTCTGTAGGATAACATTTACACACCTAAAATACGCAACAGGAAAGAGGTGTCGGGGGGCTGAAGGCACCAGGGGGCATGGCTGGCCCTGGCCCCTCTCCCCTGGGACCTCACCCCTGCCCCCGTGCCAGGAGAAGGCTGTTTTCCTCATCTTATCCAAAAGACCCTTCTTGCAAGTAGGTAACTGTGCTCTCAGTGATACTGAAATCTGATTTTTTGCCATTCAATTGCCGTCTCAGAGTGGCGTTCTTTGCCCATCAGCACTGCTCCCCGAGGAGGTCCATCAGGTCAGGATCTGTCTACCCGTTTATCCGCCTCCTGGGTCTGCTGTGCATTTAGAGTTTGAGCGCTGCTCTGAGTGCAGTCAATGTAAACTCAGCTGGTAGGGCTTCATAAAAAGCAAAACATGCTCAGCTCATCCAAATCTCAATCAGCTTTCATCATCAGCACACTGCACCAGAGTGCTAAAAGAGAGCCGGCGTAGGGCCCAGTACCTATCAAAGCAGATTTGGATGGATGGCCCTCATTTTACCGTCTACGAATCTAATAAAAAAACATTATTACACTTTAACGCATTATCTGTCATGATAATGAAGTTTTATTTACCATTTCCAAGAACATTTTCGCTTCTAGAGATACTATCGGAACAAGCAGATCCGCTGAATCACTGGGCTCAATGAAAGCCTCCAAGCAGCAAAGAAAAGGTCTCGGGTGTGGATGTCCGTGTGTTGGGACACCCCGTTCCTCCAGATCCATTTTCCTATGGCTTTGTTGGTTTGTTTATTTTCCAGTGTGCAGCGGAACCTGCTGAAGGTTCAGAGAGGAGGTTGAAAGCCGTCCTGGCGCACCTCACGCCTGTCCTCGCCAGCACCCCGCGGCTCCTCGGCCACCCCTCCCCGGGAGCCGTCCCTGGGGTCCCAACCCAGCGCTCGGGCAGGCTCCCCCCGGCAGCCTCTGGGTGCCCCCACAGCATTTCCCCTCCCCGGAGAGACCTTCTCCATCTCCAAACCCGTCTTCTGGGGCAGCAGCAGCAGGAGGACGCTTGGCAGCCCCGATAGCTGGGCTGCTGCTTTCCAGTGAGACTTCTTACTGGGGTCCATACACGCCCCAGCCGGTCAACTACCTCTCCCCCCATCCCATGCCTTTGCTTTCCTGACGTCCCTCTCTGGCTTCTCCTCTCCTCCACCGCCAGTTCCCACTCTTTCTCTGCTTAAAACATCTAGTGGTTCATATGACGTTTGCCTTAGCTCTGCCTTCTACCTTTTAGGATGTGCTTTTTCTATTGCATCTCCCTTCCTCCCCCAGTATTTCTCTACCCTTTTCCCACTTCCAGCCTCCTACTTCATTTACTCCACCTCATTTTCAGATAACCCACCGAGGTTTGTGTTTACACAGCACCTAACATAATGCACCATCCCCCGGCCAACCTCCAGATGGTACTGCGATGCAAGCATATGGTCACAACCAGTGATACCCCTAACCGTTACAATACCGTTCAACAATTTATCCTAAGACACAATTTACTCCTCCTCTTCTTCCCAGTAATCTGCTGACACACTGATCCATAAAACTTATGAGAAATATTTATAAAGGTGACAGCCTTGACATGGAGAATTAAATCACAATACAAGAATGTGCCAATTTAGTAGCTTATGAAGTTCAAGGAAGAAACCCCCACAAAAACAGATGAAGAACTGTCACAGCTGAGAAAAACAAGCATATGAGAAAGAATTAGAGCTACAGATTTCCTATATATGACAAAGACAGAAAGAGGATAAATGTGTGTCAGGTGACAGGTAGGCAAGAAGTGAGTGGTAAGCACCATGTTGTGATACCTTACACATGAGCAATCCTTACTGCAACAGCTGTTGTTTAGGAAGGGAGAAGCGCGTCTGTTGTAGCATGGAAAATAAACGATGAAGCAGCAAAAACAATGCACCAGAGGCACATCTTTGTTTTGTTGTTTTTTTTTTTTGGCATAAGATAATACAAGGATTTGTTCACTGGGAAAAGAAAAGCACGGCAAAGCGCCCATCTCGCGTTCGTGATGGGTCTGTGCTCTCCTACCATCTTTAACCGCACAGACCCTCTGCTGTGGTGAACAAGATTCATTCTGGTAGCGCCGCAGCACAACAGCTTTTACAAAGAGATTTTTACCAAAGCAGACATGAGTATGACAGACTTAAAACCAGCAGTGTGATATCCCCTGATGGCAGTGGAAGATTCACAGTGGCCTTCAGCATATCTTTTATCCTGACTCCTCTACTTTCTTCTGTAGCTGAGGTACTCTCTCAGGTTTCCATGCTTTTAAACTGATTTTATTCAGTATATACAACAGACCGGAGAGTCCAAAGCACCCTGTAACTAGTGTGAGAATGAGAATAAGGACTGATAACATATTTGAGAGTGTGTGTTTCCACTGAGAGGTTTCCCATCGGTTATCCCCACTGTGAGGTATCAGGGAACAAATGTGTTTCTGGTTTAATACTCTGTTTGCTTGTGATGACGCAGATAAAAGGGCTGCAAGTGCTTCAGAGGTGGAAAAACGGTTATCACAATGTCAAGGGGGTGCATAAGGAGGGGGTATTTCCACAATACCTTATGTTTTCCTTTCTAAGAAAAAAATGTAATTAAGTGATTGCATCTTGTCAGGGTTCACAGCCCGTCCCACGCTCTGTAGTAGCAGCCTCCCTCCCCTCCTCCCCCGATACCATTTTGTAACTCAGGGATCAAGTTTTTGCCAGCAGTGAGAACCCGATTTAGCATCCCTGGGATGGGATGCTCCGGGCAAAGAGCAGCGATGGCAGCCTCTGCCCCCGCGGCTTTCCCGGGGATGGTGAAGCACAGGGCAAATCCTGCTGCCTGGCGCGCCTTGTCCCGCAAGGCAGGGCAGGAGCTCAGCGTTCAGTGCCGGGCTTGTAGGGTCCAGATGTTTATTTTAGAATCACAGAATCACAGAATCACTAAGGTTGGAAAAGAGCTCTAAGGTCATCGAGTCCAACCGTCAACCCAACCCCCCCATGCCCACTAAACCACGTCCCCAAGCGCCTCATCTACACGTCTTTTAAATCCCTCCAGGGATGGGGACTCCACCACTGCCCTGGGCAGCCTGTGCCAAGGCCTGGCCACTCTTTCAGTGAAGAATTTTTTCCTAATGTCCAACCTAAACCTCCCCTGGCACAACTTGAGGCCGTTTCCTCTCGTCCCATCGCTGTTCCTTGGCAGAAGAGACCGACCCCCCCTCGCTCCAACCTCCCTTCAGGCAGTTGCAGAGCGCGATGAGGTCTCCCCTCAGCCTCCTCTTCTCCAGGCTGAACACCCCCAGTTCCCTCAGCCGCTCCTCATCAGACTTGTGCTCTTTAACTCTTGTTTGTTTTCTTTCGTTAAATCAAACCACTCTCGGTTCATAGCTGTTTTTTAACCCCGTGAATGATTTTAGAATGCGTACGCTACTCCTGTGCTGCCCTTTCCCCTGTAGAAGAACCGATGTGGATGGGCCTTACATGCAAACAAGATTACGTGTGTGACCATCTCTGTCTTTGGTTAAAACTGAGACATTTGACAATTCCAAAAGACAATTTCTTATCTGGTGCCTGGCAGTCTAAAAGATGGGGAAAAGCTTTTAACCTAGTTTAGAAGTGTATCACTACCAGTTCGGAACGTGACCCTTGTTGTCCTCACATATATATGGAAAAATAATGTAATGAAGTAATTGAAAATGAAAAAATTAATAAACCTACAGTGGTCTGCTATTTTTTACTGGATTACAGCCTATGGAAAAGAGTGTCTCTCACTCAAAATCCCATCACCAACTGTGGAAGAAAAGTCTGGAGGGCACAAGGATCTACTTGTATAAAGAGCTCTCCACATGCTAATGGAAAAGGTAACGAAGAGTAAAGTAAACCTACAGAACAAAGCAGAAGTGGCAACCCTGTCAGGCACTGAGAAGTTAGGAAATGTCAGATTTGTAGTTCTCTCTTAATCCCTTCTCCTTTATACTGTTTCTGTGGGTCTGATAGAAAGTTTATTTGTGTCAGATTTTTAATCAATTTCAATTTTAACAATTACTTTATTATCCTCTATTTTCTCCATATAACTCCATTTCAGGGACAGAAATATGCCCCTGACTCCTGGACTCCAAAATGTTAATTCATATTCTGAAATTCTGAAACATTAAAACTATTAAAATGTGCAGGGCAAGGAGTCAACTGGGGGCAAACAGAAGCGGTGAAAATTGCAGGGCAGAAGAACGGAGTTTATCGGTATTTAAGCAACTGAAGAGGTGGTGTGAACAGTAAACATGAGGCGGCCTTAATGACAGGACCCGCTGCTTCAGCGCCCGCAGTGACTCTCACCAACAGGCAGTGCCTGCTGCAGTTTTTCGCCATCCTTGTCCCCCCAGTTTGCCAAACGGCTGGCGGTGGTGATTGCAGCAAAGGCTTTCCCTGCATACCGCAGTATAAATCTGGGGCCAGAGAGATAAATACGTGGGAGGGCTAGGGAAACACAGGAAAGCAGATCAATGATAGGAAAGAGCTGGACTGATTTAAAGCTCTTTCTCACCCAGCTCTTTCCCAGCAGCGTCGTCTCAGGTTGCAGCTGCACCATGTCGGGGCTGGCCTCGAACGCGGGCAGCCAAACCTGCAGTGCTCGAGGTCCAGACAGCTCTTTGTTCAGGTCCATAAAGCCAGAAGATCCCAACCCTCATGTTCTCTCTGCTCATTTTCCACTCTTCACTCCTGTTTTGTCTCATAGATGTAAGAGCGGTATAGTTCCTGTTCCCTGTCCTGCTCAGTTACGTTCAGGGGATGACAGTTGTATCTATCGCAGGGCTTACAATGAAGAAATTCAGACTCAGGTCCTCTGGTTTTGGTCCAGAATTTAGAGTCTTTCCAAAATGACAGTGGTCAGTCCTGGTTCAGGCTAGGACAGGGTTAACTCTCCTCCCCATAGCTTGGGGGGTGCTGTGCTGGGTTTCGGTCTGGTGTAAAAGGAGCGTTAATGGCCCATGGATGCTTTGGCTGTTGCTGGGTGATGCCTGCACCAGGGCGGCAGGAGCAGAGCCGGGGTGGTGGACCCAGCTGGCCAATGGGGTGTTCTATACCATGTGACATCATGCTCAGTATAAAAACCAGGTGTGGGGGGGGGCTCGCCCGGTTCGGGACACGTGGTCGGCGGTCGGTGAGCAGTTGCACTGTGCATCGTCTGCTTTGGATATTCTGTTATTGGTGTTGTTCCCATTTGCTGTTATTGCTGTTCTACTTCTGTTTTATTTCAATTATTAAACTGTTCTTATCTCAACCCGGGAGCTTTCCTACTTGTACCCTTCCCGATTCTCTCCCTCATTCCACCGGTGGGGGCAGGGGGTGAGCGGCTGCGTGGTGTTTATTTTCTGCTGGCTGGGGTTAAACCACGACAGACAGGAAGTTTTTATCTGGCACCAGGCAACATCTGCTGGCTGTCGGCCAGGGTGCAGTCCCTTTGACCCAAGGTAGGTGCCCACTTCACACCCAGATTCCCATAGACTTACAGGGAACAAGCTTGCTACACTACAAGCAACAGAGTCCCGCTCTTAACGCCCTTGGCCCTTTCTAAATATCAAGGACTTCCCCCCCTTGCAGTTTTGAGATGGCTTCTGGAGTAATTCCGGTGGGAAACGATGAGGAATTGTGCAGTCCTAAAAGTGGCCCGGTGGCCATCCCCGCGGCATCGGTCTGTGCGAGAGCAGCGGGAGGCAGACGAGCAGTTTTCTCCCTGACTCTCTTTTTGCCTGTCCTGATGGCAATGAATCACGGCAGAGCAAAGGTACTGACTGGCACTTGCTTCTCTTTAGACACAGGTTAGGAGCCAGCCATGCTCTGCAGTATGTTTGTCCTGGTACTGAGCATTACGGACTGTAATTGTGTAGGCAGTAGTGTTTGTTTAGGAAGCCTGGGAAAGCCCAGTTAATGTACTCTAGGGGTGCCTATAAAATGCAGTTGCATCTGCTGGAATTGCAAGGAAATAAATGGTTTTGTTCTGTAACAGAGGAGCTGTCCCCACATCGGCTCTGCTTATACCAGCTGCTACGGATGCAGTTGGTAGCAAATTGTACAGAGGATTTAGGGAGACATTTACAATATCCATCCAGGAATGAGATGTAAGGCTGCTATATGTTTACTGCCAGACTCAACTGCATGTTCTGTGTAAGCACAATTAGCAGAAATGAAGGGCATCCTCCCAAACTTGCTGATCCATTAACCACTGAATAATAGAAAATATAAAAAGCAAACAAACAAATGGAAAAGCCTAATTCATTTGTGAATAGGGGTTGTTAAAAGGTGACAGTTGGTGCCTCCAGCAGGATATTGATCCAATACACCAGTTCTGCTTCTGCTGCATCACAGATACTGCGTTTCATGTGGTGAAGAGACGCAGCGCGGACTTCAGATGTGTTTGGTTTGCTTACTACTTCAACCCCTTGGAGAATTACAGATTAAATAATTAGATAGTTAACAAAAGGGTGTGTTTTAAAACAGAAACAGAAGTTCTGGACCAGACTGCAAGTTTTTATTTATATTATTGATTTACACAAAGGTACTATTCTTCCTGAGTTGCTAATTGGGGTCTTTTATTCCCAAACCTCCTACACGAACGTTGTACCGCATCGCAGCCCGGAGAAGATGCCCAGGGGAAGTTTTTCTGTAACTTCAGCAGCACCATAAGCTCATCTACCGGCTCAGCCCACCCGAAGCTGTGCGGGACGCGGTGCCACAGCAGAGCTCTGAGCCTGCTCCGCAGCCTGCAGCACCGGCCCCAGCTTCTGCCAGCACCCGGCAGGTGAGAGCAGCGGGGGGTTGAAGGCGGCAGACGGATTTAAACACATGCTCTCAAACCCACGCAACCCCAAACTCGTATCACCTTGTACGCCGTACTAGTTTTGTCTGCAAGATTTTCATTACAGAATACAGTTGCTTGCACCGAAATAGGAAGGTTGCAAATCGAAAACCACCGGAGGAATTGGCTCGTGGGCTCTGCTTCAGTTTTATAAAGCACACTCTCTCGCAACGAGAAGCTGTTAAAGAGGTCGGTGCCAGCTCGCTGAGCCAGCGGCCCCGCTACCCCCCCTCACCCCCAGACCGCCAGTGCCAGCGGTGGCCCCGGGGGTGACAAGGCGTCAGAGCTCAAGGTGCTCCTCTGGGTAGCACAGGAGTCCGCAGGCAGCTTGGACAGGAGAGAAAACCAAAGAGTCTAAGACTGGAAACTCTGCTGCTACACTAATATTCTTGTAAGTTTTTTTTTAATAAAATAAAATAAAATAAAATAAAATAAAATAAAATAAAATAAAATAAAATAAAATAAAATAAAATACAATACAATACAATACAATACAATACAATGCAATACAATACAATACAATGCAATACAATACAATAAAATAAAATAAAATAATATTCTAAATGTACCAGAAGTTGCTTGACAATTTCACATGATAGAAACGTGGTTGTTTTGGTTAATTTTGGCACTAGAAGAAAGAGTGTGAACTAACTGTGAACACATTTAATGGCTATACATGAAGGTTTGTAACTATCACAGTTTCTGATAGCTGGGTTCTGGGTTTCTGGAAAAGTTTTTCACTGGAAACTCATTTGTGTATGAAATTTGATTACTTCTTGGAACAGACTCTCTGACAGAGTGAACTGAAATAAATGACCTCAAAAATGCCTAAATGTTGTGTTTGAGGAGATAATCTTTCCATTTTTCTCGATGTTACATGTGATGAAGTGGTATGTACATTCAATCCCTTATTAGTCACCAGGTGAAAATAAGAAACAGGAGAAGGCTAGAACATTTGGAAGGACTCTCTACTGGTGCAGAGTGCTCCGCTTGGTTCAGTCTCATGATTGGGTCTGAATAGTTGTGCACCCTGTCCCTGAGCTCTTCCTCAGAGCTGCAAGTAACTAACTATGCAAATGTTAAAACTGGTCCCCAAGGGGTGATTTTTCTGCCCCTGTGCTGGGCACTGGTGAGGCCGCACCTCGAATCCTGGGTTCAGTTTTGGGCCCCTCACGACAAGAAGGACATGGAGGGGCTGGAGCGTGTCCAGAGAAGGGCAACGGAGCTGGGGAAGGGCCTGGAGCACAAGTCTGATGGGGAGCGGCTGAGGGAACTGGGGGTGTTCAGCCTGGAGAAGAGGAGGCTGAGGGGAGACCTCATCGCGCTCTGCAACTGCCTGAAGGGAGGTTGGAGCGAGGGGGGGTCGGTCTCTTCTCCCAAGTAACAGCGATGGGACGAGAGGAAACGGCCTCAAGTTGTGCCAGGGGAGGTTTAGGTTGGATATGAGGAGAAATTTCTTTCCTGCAAGAGTGTTGAGGCCTTGGCACAGGCTGCCCAGGGCAGTGGTGGAGTCCCCATCCCTGGAGGGATTTAAAAGACGTGTAGATGAGGCGCTTGGGGACATGGTTTAGTGGGCATGGGGGGGTTGGGTTGACGGTTGGACTCGATGACCTTAGAGGTCTTTTCCAACCTTAGTGATTCTGTGATTCTATGATTTTCTCTCTCTGTCTCTTATGTCCCCTCAGAGTATTTGCAGGTATGAGGCAGCAGCTCCCCGGTCCCATCCTCTAGTCCCCAACATCTCCACCAGCATCCCAAGCTCTTGTGCAGCGCAGCAGCTCCTTCCCTGCGGCAGCCCGCTCGCTGCCCGGGCGGGGAAGGGGAAATTCCAGCCCCCTCCTGGTGCCGGGTGCCAGGCAGTAATTCCGTCTGGGTACTGGAGCCTGCCCCGAAGCTGCCTCTCAGCAACATGACAAGCTTTTGCCTCACTCTCTTCTCCACGGCACACTCAAAGAAGAGGTGTTCGGCCTGCGAGGCTGCTCCAGGACGTGCTGTTGTGTGGAGCCCCTCGCCAGAAGCCAGCGGAACGTGCACCCGCGTGTCCTGGCTGAGCCACGGGCCGCTCCCCTCCCAGGGTGACAGCGTTGGTCCACGACGTGCTGCGGCTCCCGGCGGCTCACCAGGACCTCAGCGAGAGCCTCACCTGTGTGGCACGTGGGCGGGAGGAGTCATCATCTGCAAGGATTTATCCATTGAATTAACAGCTGTGAATGGCAAAGGGAAATGGGAGAAAGGGAAGATCTGCAACGATTCCATTTTCAGCTTCTGACTGGGGCCGCCTTAGTGTCCTTGCG
Organism: Pelecanoides urinatrix; assembly: GCA_013400755.1. Lineage (NCBI taxonomy): Eukaryota > Metazoa > Chordata > Aves > Procellariiformes > Procellariidae > Pelecanoides > Pelecanoides urinatrix. The sequence continues at coordinate 58,230 of VZTQ01001194.1, forward strand.
GGTCAGCCTCTGCTGCCGTGGCTCATCTGTCCCCGCTCTGGAGGTGCATAAAGACTCTTTTTCCCAGTACCACCCAGTGGTGTGTCTCTGAGCTGTCCCTGTCATCCCAAGCTCAGGTGCTGAAGTAGCCCCTGCCTGCAGAATCCGCTGCCCCAAACTCCCCCAGGAGTTGTCCAACTGGCCTCCAAGAAAGGAGCAAGAGAGCGAGTTTCGGTGGTTTAATTTAGTACGGTGAGGGCGTTCCAGTTCCAGCAATATAGTGCTGACTTAATATTTGGAAAAACACCACGCAACACTGCATGTGGAAGCTGAAAGTATAGATAATGCTGACGGCAGAAGCAACTTCCCCACAAATTACTCTAAGAAGTGATTATGCTGGAAAAAAGTGAGAAGAACAAGAGACTCCTGAAAAGTAGGAAGTTCAGTGGTTTAAGCTTTAAAGGACCCAAACAGATGTTGTAGAGAAAGAAAGCTCGCAGGACATAGGGAAGCACAAGATGCAATATAGTCCTAGGGCAAAGGATGTGTTTTAAAGAGCAGCAGATGTTTTCCTCCAGTGGTAATAATGGAAAAATAATTAAAGAGAGAAACAAGATTCTGAACAAGAGAAAAACCAGTGAGAACAAGAGAGATAATTAAAAAGACATTGGAAGTAGTAATGCCATCAATAAGTAGGGTAATACTTGGAAACCGCAGTGTGGCACTTGGAGAGGCTATAGGGGTTACAAATGCCTGTTTGCTAATACAGTGTAAAAGAGGCAGTACCAGCAGCGCCGTCTGTAGCTTGTACCAGGCAAACAGACACCCTGCAGGACAGAAAGCACATCTGCAAGCACATCCTTTTGCAACGGCGAAGGAACAGGCAAGAATGAACTCAACTTCAGATCACTTGTGAAAAAGAGATTTACCAGAAGAATCATGACAATGGCTGATGATGGGCTGCTATTACTAAGACATACATTTACCAAAGTAAAATCACCTAACAAGCATCTTCATTGAAATCTCCGGTGAATGATGCCCAGTCCTGTTTGATGCTTTAACTATAGCTGATCCAGACAAAAGCTCGCAGGTGAGGAAGGCAGAAGGGGCGTTCTGAGCAGTTCAGCTTAGTGGCACAATATTCCTGAAGAGTTAAATAAGCAAAAATGCCCAAGGACATAAGCGTTCCTCAAACTCCAAGAAAGGGCTGTCACATGAAGTGGTTTGCGGCATTAGTGCTTTTGTGTTCAGTCACTGTAAGATGCTGCATTTAAGGCACGTTATTGAGTCAGATTTGTTGCTGGCCTCTCCTGTTCACAGTGACGGTGCTCTAGAGCGCCTGGCCCACCCTGGTGTACTCCAAACTTGGCTCTTCTGCTTTTAAAACCTCAGAAGGATCTGTTAAATAAGGGCCAAAATTAAGACTTGCATATGAAACAAGTAACCCTGGCCTAGAGACACAGCTTATGACATTGATGCCAAATGTCGGGGGGGACAAGCTGCCTCCTGAGCGTGCTGACATGCAGACTAGCTTTCTGTCCCTTTTGCTTATGCTCTACAGACATGAAATACATCACAGGTCCCACAGCATTTTCCACCAATGGTTGCTTGACGTATTTTTTTAAACATTTTAATCCAATTCCTAGACAATTAGAATTTAGAATTTTGCAATTACTATTAATGTATATTATAGTCTAGTCGTTCTGTCATATGCCACTTTTGAAAGAAAGAAAAAGACAAAAAGCCCTTGTTGACTGCTTCTCTACATATCCAATTTGTCTATTAAGAGACTATTAATCTTGATATGTAGACACTTATCAGATGTAAAAATCTTATGATTCACAAATTAATGCGGGAATATTAACAAAGAGCATCATGTTTTATCCAGGCGCTTATTGGTTTAGGTGCTGCAGGTTACCTGATTTTTATGATAAAAATGTTTCTAGTCAAAACAAGTGAGTAAAAGTAAATGAAGTTTAAAGCATTATTACATTTTCTAGTCATCTTTCATGATGAGTGTTCCAGGAAGAAAATTGAACTATCAGTTCTTTACAGTTTCAGGGAAAGTGGCGCATTGTGTGAGAATATGGCAAACTTGACTGGGAGTTACATTGACTGTTTACGCCAGTTTTGTGCTCCCACTGAATTGTGAATATTCTGCTCCGTTCCGGTGTGAACGTCACTTCTCCCGGCCATGTTTGAAATTACATATGCATCCTATTTTACAAGTAATCCATATTGAAATTGCATTTCAGAAGAAAAATGAGAACGTGAGATACAATTTAACATTGATGCATAATGAAATAAGACTCTACCACATCTTTAATGGCTCCGGATTCACTGAGTGCAGATTTAGGAATTACATTGCATTTTGGTCTCAAAGCTACTCGGAAATTGCTTAAATCCAGAAAAGATTTGCCAAGTAACTAGGAAGAAATATGGACTTCTGCATTAACGTTATTCCTATTTGACTGTTATAATACAGCTGCAATTCACGTGTTGAGCTCTGAGCAACTGTTCAGTGAGCATATGTCTAAAAATTCATTTAATCTGAGTCTATTTAAAAAGTTCCTAGGAAATGGACTCCAGGGAACAGATTGTGCATTGGCGAGGAGATGTATTGCATGCCCTACTACATCCTTCTACTTCTAATTCCTCTGGTTCTTTTATGTGAAGTAACTTGTTGAAGTGATGCAGCCATTGAAAAAGGAATTGGAACTTGATATGGATTAGAAACTCATGCTGAGCCTATCAGGGATGGAGTTAATTTTCTTCAAGCGGCTCGTATGGTGTTGTCTTTTAGATTTGTGACCAAACCAATGCTGATAACACACTGACCTGTGGGCAAAAGGGAGGAACAGTCATTGGCATTAGTTAGCTAAGAGGACTGGTGGATGATTAATTGCTAAGTAATGAGCAATGAGCAAAGTGCAACAGCTCAAAGTGTTTAGAGGGTAAGAGCATTATAGTAAAACCATAAATACTTTGGCAATTTCGGCAAGAAAACTTTCATTATATGGACAGATGAGTCCCAGACAACTGCTAGACCAAAAAGTTATGATGACCTGCTTTATTTATTGGTTAAACCCCCTGATTTGCATACACTGTTTGCATAGAGCACTCCATCTTTGCAGAGAGAAGATGAATGGGCCACAAAAATAATGTGTATAGCAGAGACAGGCTTCTAGCAGAAAGCTCTGCTCACATGAGAGGCTGCCGGCTTCTTTGTCATTGCACTGCCCGTGGGTACATGCAAGCAGCACAGCGGAAGGTCAAGTCAGACAACTTCTAAACCTATCTGCAATGGTCAAGGAAGTTTGGCTGCTCAGGAAAATAAAACCCAGGACTGACCTAGAAACCATTTCCTGAGAATGTAGCATAGTGCTACAGTGCTTCAGATTTACCCTTGCGATGCAGAGACGTTTTAGATACCCTCCTGTCTGGAGAGTGTGTTGCCAAGAGAGCATCTGCGTATTTCCCACTATGTTATCATGCACCTGCTCAGCTGTGTCCAGTCCTGCGGCGGGTGGTGCTGAAGCTTTGCAAGCAGGTGGAGATATGAGGTTCACCACCAACTCCAAATAAACTGGAAGAGCTGTTTCAGCATCCAACCTAAACCCTGCTATCGGGGGAAGCTCCCTCTTTTAGGTTTCCTTCAGTTCTGATGCACTAATTAAAACAAAGTCAGAGTGAAGATGCAGCAAATGAAAAAAGCAAGGGAAAATCTTACTTCTGCCTTATAACTGATGACAGGAATGAAAGTCCACCAGTTTGCCACCGCAGAGCGACTGCCCCCAGCGCAGCCCTGCTGTTGTTGTACTGCTTCTCCTTACTCTTTCCAAGATAAAAACCGTGTCCTTGTAACTCCTGCCTCCCCACACTGAAGAAGGCAGAAGGACACCTTTGAGGCTTCTTTCCTGGCCAAGGAAGCTCTGGGCCACAGGGAGTAAGATGCAAGTGAAAGTTTACTGTAGATACGGACTCCTGGAAATAGGGGTCTTGGACAGATGGACCTTCTTTTTGACCCACTGTAATAGCTCTAATGTTTTGCATCTCCAGTGCACTTTCACAGTAAAGTTTCCTTCTGTGTCTTCTAGAATGGAAGTATCAGAGCACCTCATGGTCTGCAGCACGTGTAGATCCAGTGCCCAGCTGCACAGATAAGCCAGGTGCCACAGAGGGGGTTTGGGATGGGGAAGACTTGATCCCATCTCCCAAGATCTCACGAGCTCTCTTGCCCAGTGAGTGTTTCTTCATTCCATGTGAGATGGAGTAAATTTAGCAGGCTTGAGACAGGCTTATGAAGCAATATCTCCTGACCTCAGGTCAGGGCAATTCCCTGGAGGTGGATGTTTTTATTCTGCGTCAAGCAGTGAGAAGACATGACATGTGGCTATGAGGCTTCTGGAGATACACGAATCTTTCAGAGATGCCTTAGCCCTTCTGAATCTGACACTGTGCTTTAATTAAACGGAAAATTAGATAAATTTCTTACAAGTGGAACAAAACTTTGAGTTTGAATTCAGATAATATTGCCAAATATTCTGAATTCTCAATTTTGAGGTCAAAATATAATTTTTATATAATTTATTAAAGTTCCTTGCGGGTTGGTGACCAAAGTGGAAGATCATTGCTAGGATCTTATTGTTAATGTCCAGCTGCTCTGTGCTGCAATCCTGACAGTGAGAGGCCATGAATGCTGTTTAACTGTCAGTCAATCTGCTGGAGTGGAGCACAGCAGCACCACCATCCTGCTTAATCTGATCCTGCAATACCCTGACACAGAGCAGACCCCAAATCTGTTATTCATGAGAAGCTGTGATTGAATTTTGCCTGAGGGATGAGTGAGGACAGCAGCTGGTGGGTAGATAATGACACGTACACTCACGACTTATGAGCACAGTTCTGGTGAAATAAGCAGAAGAACATATTTCTAACATGACCACAAATAGTAATACCTTTTACAGCACATAGCGAGATGTGGCTTCAGTCCCAGTGACTGGAAATGCTCCCACTGTCTAATAAATGAGAAGAGGTAGCATCACTCTTAATGTTGTCAAAATTAATGTAAATCTATATTGGAGTTTACNCCCCCTCTCTGTGCCCGTCTGTCTCAGAGGAGCAGTGGAAGTCCCAGCGCCATGTAAGACATGCTCCTTGCGTTGCTTGGTGCATTTCGGGAAAGCGCTCCGGCACTGCAGCGATAAATGTGCTATGAGAAACTATACGGTGCAGAATAGAAAGTGCTATTATTGCTTTATTTTGTATGACACCCATCCTGTGGTTCCTCTCATAACCTTTGCAACTGAAAATTGAACACCCCTATAGAAAGACAGATGAAAAAAGGAGGAGAGTTACAGTGCAGTTGTACAACTGTGACCAGTAACTAAGTCAATATTTTAAATAGTGCGTCAGAAGGCAAGCCATAGGATTGTAACGGTATGTGCAAAGCTGAAAAACATTTATGGTCCTGTCGCAAAGAGAAGGAGGTTTTGGACACAAGTACAGAAAAGCTATTACAGGGATGGGGAGACAGTGTCAAAAAGCTGCGTGTCGGTGCCAGGGTCTTTCAGGCTGAGTAAGTGCAATTAGTGCACGGGGAGCCCGACCTCCTGCCGCCTCCCTGGCAGCGGGAGGACCTGCGGGGGGGCCGCGGGCGCCGTGCTGGGTGAGGGACACCCACGTCCTCCTTCGCAGGAGAAGGGAGGGTTACGCTCACGGAGCCGGACTGCAGTCCATGCCGAGGCACTTGATAGCCCTGACGGCGACCGAAGCGGGGTTGCCATCCTCGCCAGCCCTACCTCGCCGCGGCTTCGTCCTGCCCCGCCGAGCTGGTCTGCAGCACGTGGGTGAGCAGAGCACCCGGGGGTCCCTGCACCCCAGAGACCCCCGGAGCCCAGCAGCCTGGAGGTGCTGAGCGAGGAGCAAGCGCTGCCTCCCCGCCAGCCCTTGTCACCCCGCCAGAGCCTGACCCCCGGGACCCGGAGCCCAGCCGCTCCCGGGAGCCCAGGGAGAAGTGCTCAACAGCAAGACATGGGCCACATCGGCACCAAAAAACTTTCTTTTTGATGCCCTGCTCAAACTGCTTTTTTTTCCGAAGTTTAGGTGTTGTAGAAGTTCACATCAGCCACTTTCTTCTGAACAGTGGCTGCTCTACGATGTTATCTTTTTTTTTTTTTATTCTGCATCTGATTTTTGCATAGACTCTCGTACTGTAAATTTTAAAATGTCATTTCTGGCATTACATGTTGGTTTGAAAATGTTATTTAAATTCAAATACACTTCACATGCACATGGACATTTATTATCAGACTGGAAGGAAAATATTTTCTTGCAAGTTTGTACAGGTTATGAACTTCACTTTTGTATTTAACAGCTTTCTACCATTGCATGGTGAGAAAATATTATAAATGCGAGAAATAAAAAATATTTCTAAAGGCACTGTATAATCTTCTGGATTTATCTTCCTCTATTTACTCCTTTGCTCTGAGGGTCTATTAAGGTGGCAGCAATCTTGTCCTGAAGCCAGCATGCCATTTGTTATATCTGTATTCTGTTGCCTTCCTTTAAATGGGCTCAGAAGATCTACAAATGGGAAAAAACAAACCAAATCAAATCAAACCAGCAAGGCAACAAGCCAGACACAGTGGTTAATCTCAAAGTGATTTTTTTTCCCAGGCTTAATGCCCCCACTTAGGCACAAGCTATTTTCCTGGAGAAACCTGGTTGCTTTGCTGCCCAGGCAGAGCCCTTGGGAGGAACCCTGAAGGTCCCTCTCGTCCCTCCAGCTGGGACAGCCCTTCCCCGCCACGGCACACCAAGCTGGGGAGGGGTGGGCACGCAGGGGGTTTCGTCTCGCACCTCTGGGACCACCAAGAAGGACAGCGTGGACACAGCTTTTGAGCTTCCTCCAGCAAAACTCTTCAACTTCTTTACGACGCGGGTACGAGCAGCCTCTCTGTACTTCATCCTTTTTGCCTTCTCAGCAGTTTTCCAGCTTCCTCCACTTTCTGTCTTTGCATCTGATTCTTGGGTGGCTGAACGACTCCTTCTGCACGAGTGATCAATACAGAATGATGCAAATGTAGACTTTGGCACTTATAACTCTGTTCTACCTCACTTGTACCCAACAAGCAGCTTGGAACGATCTTTAGACCACTGATGAGCTTCAATCATAATGATTTGTAACTGATTAATGAGATTTTAGATTTGATGTAGCATAATATATCAAAGCTTTATGCAGATAAATTGAAGATCCGGCAAAATGCCTTATTATGGGATGGGAGCATGTCCAACTCCAGTTTATGCCTAGCGGCTTAACACAGATGTGGACCAGTAAAACAAGAGCTCATCGCTCTCCTGGAAGCATCTGTGACACTCCCTAATTAATTATATACCTGTGGGGGCACAGGTACAGCAAGGACATGCACTGGGCTGGGAATGAGGCCCTGTCAGCACCGTCATTGCTGCAAGCAAAAGGATATTTGCCATTAGTTTGAACTTCACATTAAGGATTGTTTCCTGTGAAAACACTTTAGGATAACGCTTTCAACACTAGGATGAAGTTAAAAGGTAGTTCAACAGGGTTTCTGGCAAGCCAGAAGGGGAGAGGATCTGTGCAACTCGGATGGCACATCAGAATCCGACTGCATTTTATTTCTGCAGTCCTAATTTTTTTCTTCTTCTTACGCAAAAATTCAATGTAAATTCTAGTGTAAATTCACCACTTGTGAACCCATCTCTGTCCACTGAAAAGCTAACAAGTGTCGATTAGTGCCTATTTACAACAGCAGAGAGACACGGGCCGGTCGGAAGAGGGACCAGAACCTCCACCTCTGCCAGGCTGCGCGGAAGCGGGGAGGACATCAGGATTTCTCTGCGGGCAGAGAAGCAGCCGTGGCTGCTGCGGGTCGGTGCTGCGCACAGCGGTGCCGCTCAACTCGAACCTGGGGGTCCCTCGGCACAGCCCGTGCTGGCTGCATCTCCCCCCAGGAGCAGGGGCAGAGGCGCCGGGGCACGGCGGGAGCCCCCCGCCACCCGGGCTGGCTGCAGGACCCCCCCCGGTGCTCCGGCAGTGAGCCTGAGGTGGGCAGGGATGGGAAACAGGGAACCTCGGCACAAACCTTCCCAGAGAGCAGTGAGGAGAGGGGGAAGAGAAAAGTTAGTGCAGTGCTGGCACGAGAGTTTTCCAGGAAGTTTCACTCAAATCAACGTTGTTTCTGGAGCTGCTGCTGCAGGGCTGCTGCTTTGGGCCCCTCACTCCAAGAAGGACATGGAGGGGCTGGAGCGTGTCCAGAGAAGGGCAACGGAGCTGGGGAAGGGCCTGGAGCACAAGTCTGATGGGGAGCGGCTGAGGGAACTGGGGGTGTTCAGCCTGGAGAAGAGGAGGCTGAGGGGAGACCTCATCGCGCTCTGCAACTGCCTGAAGGGAGGTTGGAGCGAGGGGGGGTCGGTCTCTGGAGCGAGGGGGGTCGGTCTCTTCTGCCAAGGAACAGCGATGGGACGAGAGGAAACGGCCTCAAGTTGTGCCAGGGGAGGTTTAGGTTGGACATGAGGAAAAAATTCTTTCCTGGAAGAGTGGTCAGGCCTTGGCCCAGGCTGCCCAGGGCAGTGGTGGAGTCCCCATCCCTGGAGGGATTTAAAAGACGTGGAGATGAGGCGCTTGGGGACATGGTTTAGTGGGCATGGGGGGGTTGGGTTGACGGTTGGACTCGATGACCTTAGAGGTCTTTTCCAACCTTAGTGATTCTATGATTCTGTGATTCCACGGAGCCCAGAAAAGCTGCTTCCGAGAGCACCTTCCCGTGGGAGCAGAGCCTTCCCGGCGGCACGTGCCCCCTGTGCCTTCAGCCGGGCACAGCCATTAAAGCCGTGATGGTGCGCTGCCGTGGGACGCGCTGTCAGGAGATAGTTATGTGCCCCTTTTGGAAACACTTCTACTGCTTCAGCAGGTAGCAGAAAAGCTAATCCATTGCTCCTTTTTTCTTTACATTCACTATCAAGAAGTCCATTTCACGAGAACACACCATTCCCACCACTGTGCCTGTAATCCATGATAAACTGGGGATGTGCTTCAACTGGAACATTGTCTGGAGGAAAGAAGTCACTCAAAGGATGCCAGAGGCAGCTGACTGCAGGGTGATGTTGATGGGGATCCAGCCCTTGCTCTCGCACAGCCATTCCCACACTAGGGATAGGTGATAAATTGTGATTGCTTCAGTAACAGAAGATGCAGAACTTCCTCCTCTTCTTCCCGTAAGCTACTGCTCCCTGGTACTTGCGCTCTGATCGCAATCAACTGCATCTTTTGAATCAATAATACAGGTCATGGCGTGTAAGTACAGAAAACTTTCCCCGCTATGTCGACACAGAGCTAGTCATCATCGTTATCGCTGTCAAACCACAGCCCAGCAAGCCGGTGCGGTGTTTGTCCCACAGAGCCTCGGTTCCTGCCAGGTTGCCTGTTTTTCCCATTACCTTCCCCATCATTTTTGTAGTGTTTCTTAGAGTTACATTCAGTGTTTGATTTATTCTCTGTTCGTTTAATAACAAATGATTATGTGTCTTCTACCTGTGATTTATAACGATGAATCACCTTCTCCCTGAAAATTCTTGCGTGGTGTGTGCAGCCCTCCACATTTATAAATCTGAAATGTTATTCTGCGCTTGGCGGGCCAGCTCCAGATTGTCAAGCCACAGCTGTGGATGCCAGAAAACCCAGCAAGAGAATACGTAAATGGTGTGGGCTTTGCTAATCAGGGAGTCTGCCAGAGGACCTGAGATGACTGGGTGAATCAGCATCAGCAACACGATAACTGATCCCTACTTCTACTAGAAGACACAGTTTGCATTCAGAAACCTTTGAATGTTCTCCCCTCAACACCAGTGCATTCGCGGTCCTTTGCTCTCCTTCGGTCCAGGCAGCACAGAGACCCTCTCTGCACTTCTAATCCAAGACACGCTGCTCCGGGCTCATTTAGAGCAGGATCCCAAGAAACCTCACGCAGGACGTTGCTCGGTATCGGCACTTGCAGGTGTCTCAGAGGAACCTCTCTTTACCAAAACATGTGAAGGAGTCTTTTACAGCATTTCATAGAACCATAGAATCACGGAATCACTAAGGTTGGAAAAGACCTCTAAGGTCATCGAGTCCAACCGCCAACCCACCCCCCCCCATGGCCACTAAACCATGTCCCCCAGCGCCTCATCTCCACGTCTTTTAAATCCCTCCAGGGATGGGGACTCCACCACTGCCCTGGGCAGCCTGTGCCAAGGCCTGACCACTCTTGAAGGAAAGAATTTTTTCCTGCACCCTGGCCCAGAAGTGGAACACAGAAGATGCCGCCAGGTTCTCCTGCAGTTTTAAATAGTCTCCTTTAAAATACAAAGGGACAGACGCAGGTGCCTATGCGGGCACTTCGTTCTCTTTTGGGGATCCCAGGGCACCCAAGGTGTGAGGCCGGCAGATCTGGCAGAGACCTGGGGGGTCCCCACCCGCCGGGAGGGCGGCTGGTGGCACTGCAGGGGCTGCAGGGCTTTGCCATGCCATCACCACCTATCCTTAGGCACCTCAGTCTTGTCCTCTGGATGCTTTTTAACCATAATAAAATTACTTTTGGTGGATTGTGCACCTCTCTATAGTATCTTACCATAGAAATATTTTAATTGAGCTAATTGGCTAAATGTAACCACTTCATTTTTATCCCATTATGGTTTTTTATACTATAACCATTGGAAAGAGTTTGCATCACTTTTATACATTATTTCCCTTCAGATTTTGATAATTGTTTCCCTTTTAAAGAGAGCATTTAAGGCTGTTTGTTGCATCTCCTTTCGAACAGTACTCTCAAGCCCGTTTAAGCATTCACCGTTCAAAACCAGCACTTTTAGAGTATGTTGAAATAAAATAAAAGCCAACACAACTCAAGGAACCAAGATTAGAAAGATACATTTAAAGCTGGTTATTTGTATTCATCGGTAACTAGGAGTTTCCAGGTAGTTTTAAAAAGTAGCCCCCTACATAGCATAGATGAAAGCGTCTCTCTCACAAGCGCCAAAGTTGTGGGGAAAGGGTTTGTGCCTGAGTTTGTAAGGAAAAGCAGAGAGGCTGGGAAGGGAACACCGAAAGACAATCTCTTCCCCGTGTCTCAAACGTGGGTTTCTGGAAGTAAAGGATAATCCAGAAAGAATTTTGTTTAAAATCCCTAATGCTGCAAGGATTTTTCTCAATATCTCAGTAATTAATTGCTCACTTCGGTTGTAGCCCTCAGACGTGAAATGGCTGTTCGGCTCCGCAGGAGGCGAGCCAAGGCGTGGGGGAGGACACAGGTTAGCTGGACCACGTCCGCGGCTTCCTCTCAGGCACAGCGTGAGATGGATCCTGCTGACACCAGGCTGCCGCCCATCCCCTCCCCACGCTTTGCAATCACAGCTTCATGCTGCCGATGGAGCTTTCTTGGCTGGGAAGAAAGCGATGCGATGTGCGGGGCAGGGAGGGCGGCCCTGCCGGCGTGGCTGCCGGTGGGTCGCCGCTGGCAAAGCTGAGACGCTCCATTTCCCTTATGTCAGCGCGTCGGGCTGAGCCTCCGCCACGAAGCTGTAGCTGAGGATCCTGAAGCAGCGTCCGCTCACCCTCCCGTGAGGTTTGGGGGGATGTACCTGTTGGCAAAGCTGATTGACTGACTGCAGCGAGGTCAAAAATAATAAACTGGGAGCAGGTCTACTTCTCCTCTTATAGCCTTGCTGCTCAGCTGCTCACCTGAAGAGGGAAAGGGGCACAGACGGAAAACGTGATGCACGTTACTCACAGATTTACGCAGAAATCAGAAATGAGCTTCCTCATTCTAAGATTCCAGGAGATGCAGCTAGAGGCCGCCGCATTTCGGAAAGCCTGGCGCTGCTGGGCAAAGAGCAGCAGCAGCAAACCCAGCACCTGCCCAGGCGATCACCAGACCAGCCTGGGAACTGGTGACCACCTCAGGGTGTCCGAGGCACGGGCTGGTCCCTGCTCCCCTCGGGCGAGAGCCACGTGTGGCTGCACCGCGCGAGATGCCCAGTCTGGAGGCTTCCCGAGCCCGTGCCTTTGCTTCCATCAGACGGAAAAGACGGGGAGATGAGGCGCTTGGGGACATGGTTTAGTGGGCATGGGGGGGTTGGGTTGACGGTTGGACTCGATGACCTTAGAGGTCTTTTCCAACCTTAGTGATTTTATGATTCTATGATTAATGCATCCCTAAAATGCATAACGCATCAGCTTTATTCCGACTCATAAATAAAGGCTCAGTTGTTAGAGATTCAAGTTGCTTTTCTTCTCCTAGCTTGAAGCTTTAGAAGTGTATTTGAAAAGTGTGTTTAATCCATCCAGCGCACAGTCTCGAGAGAATCAAGGCTTTGGCTTTAATTCTGCGCATGAGCCTATGAAGCACGGAGACTTCTGAGGCAGCCCAGAGACAGCAGCTTTGATACTTGAAAAGCGTTTGCGGTACGAACCAGGGATAAAACGATCAATCAGTGCCACGCACCCAAGGCAGAACAAGCCACGCCATGTACCAGGATGACCCTTGGCTGCCTTGCGAGGCCGAGCGGCGAACGCCCGAGCCCGGCGAGCCCCTGGGCGCGGGAGGCAGGGCTCTCGGCCGGCGGTGCTGCCACACAGGCCCTGGTGCCCCCAGCAATTCTCCTGCGTGACGGCGCGTTTCTGTGAAGTTGCACGCTGAATGGCATCCATTCTTTCATCTCGGGAAAATATAAACAATCTGGGCAATAGTTAATTACTGGCACTGGTAATTAATTAGCTTTACGTATTGCTTTTCATTTTGGGTGGAACTCAAGTGATAAATGATATGTTTGAACCTACAAATCCATTACAACTAATAGAATTGTAAAAGCTTTTTCTCTCTAGCTATTATTCTGTACCGAATGGCCTATTCACAAACAACACATAAATATGATTTATTTTTACCATGGTGGCAACTTTTACTATTGCAACAGTCACGAGTAGCCAGGCTTCCTATTACAGCATCCTTTTTTATTTACGTTTACATTTATTTGTAAGCTAGTTATTATGCTCGCTATGTGCTTTGGAAAAAAATGCCATCCTAAATCACATTTTATTTGAGGATTTTTAGCAGCTATTTTAATTAGAAGTTCTCAGTGACAATATCTGCAGGCCAGTGGTCCTTGCATCACCCTTTTGCCAGGTACTGCCACCAGCAAGAAGGGACAGGTTCAAGTATACTTGGGCTACGCTTAATCACCAGGAACACCACGGGATGACAGAGAGGGCAACTCAAATGAAGAGAAATGCAATTTGGATAGGAAACTACAGTGACGGTGTAGGGAGAAACCAGGATTATAGCAAAGAGCCAACACAGAAGAAGAAATCTGAAACACTTAGATTGTAGGTCTTTGGGACGTGAGACCCTGTGACCCTCTGGGGACCGGGGAAGGCTCTGGTAGACTGCAGCTTAAATCCATTTATTGTGGTGTTGAACACTTCCTTACATGGGCCGGTTTCCCAGCCATTACAAAAAATCATGTTGTCATCAGCAATTTGCCCTGAATGTTATTACTGACAGTTTTTCCTACAACTTCCCATAGAAGAGCGTAGTAAAGTTACACTCCCTCTTCCGTACAAATTGGAGCTGTTATGTTTATTACCCAAGTCACACTGGATTAATTTCTTGTCATATCTCATTAGAAATTCATCTTTAAACAAGGTTTGTTATTTCCCTTGACTCATTTTCAGTGTTCGAGATTTACACAATGCTGTTCCTGCTTTATTTTTGTTTTCAGGCTAAAAAGACTCATATACTTAAATATGATTTGCTAATTCCACAGAATCATAAATATCTATGAAAAATGCCGAATATCCTTGCTGGATTGATTTTTGAACACTTCAACGCTGGCTGACATGTGCTTGGCTGCTGTGGCTCCTGCTTGTGGCTGTCTAAGAGGCTAAAATGAATTCTCTTCAGTCACTGTTTTTATGGCTGACATCATGGTCTGACGACCACTCCACCTCCCAAGCCCCTGCACAAATAAATACGTGAAAACCTCAGGTAGAAGAATTCCTGAAAAATGAGAAAGACAATGCACAATGGATAAAAATACAGGAAAAAAAATTGTTTTGTGATGTTAGAGATTGCACTTCAGAAGGAAATACGAGGCTGAGCGTAGAGGAGATGTATGTTCTGGGGACAAAAGACAAATGCTGCAGCGCGGCATCTGCAACCATTGACATTCAAGGCAGACGCCTCGCTCGCTCCAGATCCGGGGTCGCACACCGAACCCTTCCAGCAGCACAACACTCGCCCTACTAACCTTCTCTCTCTTCTAAGGAAATGCCACTTGCAATTGAAATTCAGAGGGAAGATGCATGTCATCTGTTATTCCGTAGTGTCCTGGAGGTGTGTTTGTGTCAAAGATCAAGTATTCCATGGTAAATTTTTTTTTTTAGATATATTGTTTTCCTGCAGAATATTTAGTCCAGAGGCTTTTAAAGGAAACATATTTATAATAACAAAAAACATGCCTGCCAGTGTTTAACAATTGTAGCGGAGGGGAGAAGAACGAGAAAAAAATGTCAAAACATTAAAAGAATGATGAGCACGCCTAGTTCTTGGCCTGGAAGATAACTACGATCACACAAATTAGAAGGAAGAATAGCTTGCTTTATTTTTAGGAAGCCCACACTGACAAGCTGATTCCGAGAACCCATTTTTTGGGGAATTACATCACCATTTTACTTCTGTGCAGGCAAATGATCATAAGGTGATGGTTAATTCAGGTTCTGACCTGAACTCGAAGCTAATGTCTCTGAAGGAAAGTGATTAACATTGAAATTAGGCGCACACGGTCTCCTGCGCACCAGCACGCTTGGCAGGCTGAGCTGGAGGTTTGTTTGCTGGACCTGGCACGGCAAATACGGAGACCCTGCGGCTTCTGCCCGCCGGCTTTGTGAAAGGGGGGCGAGGCGAACGGGGTGAGCCCCGCGCCGGGGACGAGCTGGCGTGCCTGGCTGGAAGGAGAGGAAGGCGGGACTCGGCGGTCCAGACTGGGATTAGGAAATAAAATGAAAAAGCATCCTTTATTTGTTGTTTTTCTGAGGAGCCTTTGTTTTGTTGGATGCTAAACGGTGTGTTGACACCGGCGGGGTGTACTTTGTCCTCCGTGACAGACAGCGCAGAGCACGGTTGTGCTCCCCGTAGATAAGAATGCAGCCCTCCCCGGAGCACGGCTCGGCGCTGCCGGGAGCGAAGGCAGCAGCACTCCTTCTCCAACACCCTTCTCCTCTGATCACCACCCCCCTCGCAACGCGGCGCTCGTTCCTGCGTTTAATTAATAGGCGCATCCTCCGAATCACAAAAAATAGTAGTAAAGCTATTGAAGCAGGAAAACAAGGGCTGTTTTTCCTTGAAGATGTGTTGCTGGAGGAGAAGGAGATTCACTCAGCTCCACCGTCCCTGAGGCTTGTTTGAAAACACCCCGCCAGAGAGACCGAACCGCGGAGCAGCTCCGCTTTCGCCGGGTGGACGTCGCGGTCCAGCTCCAAGCTGGGACCAGTTTCGGCCAGGCAGTGGGCAGGCGTGCGGGGGCTCTGGGAGCACACAGCCCCGGCAGCTCTGGCAGAGGGATGCAGTCCCACCGCCGGCGGGATGCAGCACAGGGGCAGCCGGCAGGCTCGTTTGTCACCCCGTGGTGTCACACCACGCTTCCAGCCGGCAGCAGCACGGGACGGCAGCAGCAGAGTCTCTTTGGCCCAGCCAGGCGCACAGTCCCAGCCAGGCTGACAGGGACAGCCCGTCCCGCCGAGAGCCGGCTGGCAGCGGTGACGGCGGTGAGTTGAAGAATACGATGATGAAAGTTAATGCGACCTATTTGTAGCTTAGCAACTCGGATCACACTGAAGAATAAGGCAAGACGCTGGAACCTGGGTGCAAGCAAAGATTGCCCAGGGCAGTGGTGGAGTCCCCATCCCTGGAGGGATTTAAAAGACGTGGAGATGAGGCGCTTGGGGACATGGTTTAGTGGGCATGGGGGGGTTGGGTTGACGGTTGGACTTGATGATCTTAGAGGTCTTTTCCAACCTTAGTGATTCTGTGATTCTATGATTCACAGATAGCAGGAACTCCATTGCCTACAAGAAGCAGCCATCGGGCTGAGGCTGGGTTTTGCAACTTGGAACTCGGCCAACTCGGCATTCTGGGCCAGAGGTGAGAATACACGGTGAAGAAGACTGTGAGCCTTCATCCAAAAGACCCCCACAGACGACCACCCGATGGCAGCGCGCAAGCGCAGATGGGAGGGGTTCATGGAAACGACTTCTAGGAACGCATTTTACTACGAAACCGGGACAAGTCATGCATATGTATAGGGGTATTGCGAAACTTTATGTCTATACAACACTTTGCTGTATATATTTATGGTGAGTGCCGCGTTGGGGCGTGCACGTCTTTGGTGGGGCTACCCCCCGTGCTGCTCAGTGCTGAATAAACATACTGTCATGGTTTAACCCCAGTCAGCCACTGAGCCCCACCCAGCCGCTCGCTCATCCCCCCGGGTGGGATGGGGGAGAGAATCGGAAGGGTAAAAGTGAGAGAACTCGTGAGTTGAGATAAAGACAGTTGAACAGGTAAAGCAAAAGCCGCGCACAAGCGAAGCAGAACAAGGAATTCATTCACCACTTCCCATCGCAGGCGGGTGTTCAGCCATCCCCAGGACAGCAGGCAGCTTCTGGAGGGACAAACTTGCAAACCGTGTCCAAAAATCACCTCCCCCCTCCATTTGATCGTCATTAGCATTCAACTTAACCCCATGTAGAAGGCACTTATTAAAGAGTAATTAGTTGGGTCAAAGGAGCTGCACCGCGCTGCAGAGCAAGGTAAGCATTAACAGACCAGGCATCTAATTTCCGATAGCAATTGCAATGTTGCTGCAAAGTGCAGCTGAGCAAAACCAGTGTTAGCCAAACATTTGAAGAATGAAAGCACATTTAGATTAATCATAGCTTTTGTGGAATTTTAATGAATGTGTTAGATCCCTTTGACTGAAAAAAAATGAAGAGCAAATAAATAATAATTGAAGTGCTTTATTTTTACAGTGGTATGTGTTTCGATTTTCAATTTAAAAATGTTTATTGTGTTTTTTTCTTCTTAATACAATTTGGGTTTAACACATTTAAGCGGGGAAGGAAGTGTTTCCTTTAGGAAAAAATTAAACTTTAAATACTTGATTAATCAATTTTGGTTTTTCTTTTTTTTTGAGGTTGATGAGAAAGAAAAGTTGTCCTTTTTTTAATCTGGCCAGAGAACTGAACAGTCGGTTGCCCACACAGCTGTGTCCCAGAGAGCGGGTTCACTACCACACCAGCAGATTACCAAGTTCTTTAGAGTTCTCTGCTAAGTAATGTGACTATTTAGCTTACAGGTGAAACACAGTAAACGAGATTAAACTCTTTGTGATTATATACACTTCAGAATAAATGAATAATAGCAAAAGATGACTCTGAAGCATGCAGGAATATATAAAATTAATTAGGTTTGAATGTAGCATTTTGAAGTAGCCATCATGACTGAAGTCATACATGCCTATTTTGTTATATATTCATTTAGAATGAGCTATACGGATTAATTAGACATTAGAGGTAAAATCCGTAACACAAAATAATACACACAAAAAAAAACCCCACACAACAAAATATGCCACAAAAGAGAAATCGAAACTTTTCTCCTTAAATCTTCTTTCCAGTTCTTTCCTTTGTAATATACGTGTGCTTTCCAGTTTCCTTGTTCTGCCTTCAATTAATCTATGCAACAATAATAAATTCTCTCAGGTGCCATTGTGAAACACAAACTTTCCCTTCCGATGCAAAAGCCAAAGTCAAGGTCTTAGAGGAGAGGTCCATGAAGAACAAAGCAAGCGGAGACCAGGCTGAACCCACGGTTGGGTCCGTCACAGTCTCAGCACGAGCGTGACACGCCAGTCACCGGGGCGGAGGTGCCAGCATCAGAGTTTGAGAAAAACGGTACTGCGATACCCAAAAGATTAAATTTAGTTGCCCTTACCCGGTGCCGCTGCTGTTGGAGTTTATATCGGCTGGTTTAAGGCAAGCTGCCCTGATCTCAGGTTTTGTTTAAGAAGTTTGTACTTCTCTTGGTCTCCCTTACCAACGTGGAGACATGAGCTGTCCCTACACTCACTGAGAGCGAGAGACAATTCAATTCCAAGTGCCTGGTGGGAAATCTTAACGCTTTTAACACACTTAATATCACTACAATTTACCATATGCATAGTGACTGAACGAGCTGAGAAAAGGCAAGCAAAGCGATGTCCCCAGACGAAGGATGTCGCGAGGTGCAGCTCTTCCCAGCCCAGGTTCTGCTCTGATGCGTTTCACTTACAGTTTTTATCATCTCTTCCTTCCATTCACATTTGCCTCAGTCTTGCAGATTTTCCCAAACCAACTCGAGTTTAAGCTTACAGTGCATGCACGCTTGGCTCTGCTTATCTGCAAAGATAATTTTGCCTCCGTGGCTACTTTTCATTCCTTTCAAAATGTCACACACTGCTCTGCAGCGCCAAGCTGCCTATTAACGCAGTATTTCAACGCTATCTGTCTTTGGGTAACAGCTACTGAAATCCCCTCTCGTGGGTGGATATTTGGCAGTTTGGGGATGATTCACCTACCAAGTCGTTGTTCCCCCGGTGCTTTATGGCAAGCTTTCCTCCCTGACAGCCGCCTATTTGGTGTCCCGTCCAAAGGGTGGTGGTCCCCGTCCCGCGCCTTGCTCTGGCACCCCGGGCTGCTCCGCCGCTGCACCGTCACCCCAGCAAAGGCCGGCACGGCGCCCGCCGCCCACGGGCTCTGTCTCCTGCCCTTGGGGCTTCTCTTCAAACTCTTCCTTTGGCGTGTTGGTGCCCCAAAGTCAAGGGAACCGCTGGAGCAAGCCACGGTTAAGAGCGCTCAGCCTGCAGGGGCAGCTCTGCCGGCGGGCTCGGGCAGCCCAGCGCTGGCTCTGCTGCCACTAACCCCCGCCGATGCAAGGGAGCGCACGCGAGCCGACGGGCACCAAAACCACGTTGTTCTGAAAGAGGTTAGTCTGCACAAGTTACACGTCAAAGAATGGGACCTATCATATTCTCCAACACACCGAGAGAGGGAAAGGGTTGGACTGTTTGGGGTTTAAGCTCAACTGAATCCTACAAAATTTAATCTATTTTTATAAACAACTTCTACAGGAAAATTAATAAAAATACATCTCTGATGTATGTGGTTACTTTTATTAAGTAGCTGGTTCTTAAAATCAAGACTTCAATAATAAAAACTCCCTCCAACGAGTTTCTTCAGTCATCTTATCCATCTTTGAAGAATCCAGAATTTGTGTGCCTTGACATGGGGCCACCCTGTTCAGGGTTGGACTTTTCCCTGATGCTGTTGCCTGCTGCCTCCCTGGCTGCGTAACACAAGTGACTAAATGTGAAAGTTTCCAGAATCGTATGTGCTAGTGGTGAAAGCCACTTGCTCCCCATTGGTAAATGATATAAATTAAACCAGTCTCTGAGCAGCTCACAGAAATGCGCACAGCTACTCAGGAAGCTCTGGCAATTTGAAGCTATTTAAATTTTCCTAGATTCAGAAGTTAATGATATTCCTCTAGCTTTTGAAGTGTGATTTCTCCTTTCCTTTCTTTTCCCAAGTTCAATAAAAGAAAAAACTCAAAGGATTTTCCTCATAATTTTTTTTTATTTCCTTTTTTTTTCTCACTTTAAAGAAATTAAAACTGAGACAATACCAGGAAAAACCCATGACTATATAAAAAAAAAAAAAAAGAAAGGAAAAAAAAAAGAAAGAAAAAAAAAGAAGAATCTTGTTATCGGGCAGAAACGTAAAACCCAATGGGAATAGAGTAAAATGGGAAGAAATCAAAAGGAATACAAACTCCACATTTGCCTTTGGTTCATTTTCACAAATGGGAAGAAAGCTCAGGTTGGAATTGCCGCGGCGAGCCCTGTCTTGTTTCCCAGAGAATGCTCCTACCAGAGCCACAGTCTTCGGAGGAGGGTTTCGGCAGAGGAGAGAGGCCGTTTCCCGGGCGCTGCGGGATGCAGGTGATGCCCAAAGGAGCACACCTGCCGTCCCTTTCCCTTCATCCCATCCATCGACGCACTTCCCCCATTCCCAGCGTCCCCGCAGTCTCTTTGGCCAGCAGCAGGGTCGTTTTGCAGGTAAAACGTCTTTTAGAAAGAGCATTTATTTTCCTGACGGTTGCCACAGGCACATGTAAACGCATCGGAGCGGCGGGCTGCAGGTCCTCACTCATCCTTACTCCTGGGAGGCAGCAATGGGCACATGGACAAATCCTGTCTCCATCACCAGGCACTGTTGGATCAGGGACTGTTTAGGGACGGGGGGTGTGCCGGGCTCTGGGAGCGTCCCACCAGCAACCCCCTGTTCATTTGAACATCCACCTGGGAAGTTTGACATGGGAAGACTGAGCTCAGGCTCTTAATTAAAGTCTATCCTTGGTTTGTGGCACGTTTTATTACTTCACTGTCATTTTTCCAGAAAGGCAGAATTTTATTCAAATAACCCTAAATGAGGCCATCATCGCTAAACCCATTTAAAACAAAACAGGCGCTTTGACTCAATGCAATAAATGCTTTTAAGCCTGTATATTATTTTACTGGACTCGAGGGCTCTCTGGCCTATTCACTCCACACGTACAGGCTTTTCTAGAGTGTTTAGAGAGCTACCCGGGGAAGGCTGCTGCCTGCTGCTAGGACGAAACCAATCATAGAATCAGAGAATCATTAAGGTTGGAAAAGACCTCTAAGGTCATCGAGTCCAACCGCCAACGCAACCCCCCCAATGGTTACCTCTCCAGAAAGGCGCAATCCACGCCAGCCTGAGGAATCACCGTCTTTTCAGGGAAGATGCACAGCACACTCTGGACACAACGCCGGTCTTTGCACTCGCAAACCGAATGTCCTGGGACCATTCTCTGCTATGAAACCTCTCACCCCCCACGGCAGGACGGCTGTAACCGCGCTGTCTGCTGGGCTTTGCCTTCGCCCCGGCCCAAGTCCCAAACCACGGCTGGGGCTCTGGAGCAGAGCCAGCTGGCACACGCCAAAGCCGGCGTGGGGACCCATACTAGGGAACCAGCCCTTTCTCCTGCTATTAAATAGAGGAGGATTAAGCTCCTAATCTGTGATTTAATTTCAAGAAGAAAATGGATTTTTAAGAAGGTATCCTTATCGCGTAAGTGGTGCTTTGATTTAGCGAGCGAGGAGATAAGAAACGGCAGCGCACCGTCAGTCCGTGCACGTGAGAGCACACCGGAGCCTCCGCATCCTAAACTCTCCTGCTGCACTTACTCCCTGTTGTCCCAGCATCACACAAGAGACTCTGCCCAGCTCCTGCCAAAATCAATTCAGAAAGGTCATACTGCTTCAAAGGTGGGAGGTGTTCCGTGCCTCCATTGCTGCAAAAAGCAGCTGCAGCTGAAGCGCCTTCTCTTGCTGCAAGAGTTGCCCTCTTTTTGTCTAAAGAAGCGTTTTGTAGCATTTTGTTTAAAAATGGACTGTCCTGCGTGCACTTTCTCCCGCAGGAGCCGCCCGCCCGGCGGTGCGTGTCGGGGCTCGGGGCTCAGGGCTTGGCACGGCGGGTGCGACCGCGAGTTTGGGATCGTGCCCAGCCGTGGCGACAGCCGGGCATCTCGGGGGACACGGAGCTGCTCTCCTCCCTGGGAGCAACATTTGGGTCTGATTTATTCAAGTGACATTTTGTAAGCCTGAAACAATAAATTGTTTTAACAGCAAACAATTTTTTTACTTAGGACTTTCCCAAGTGTTTTGTTTGATGGGGCAACTGGGGTGCATACCAGTTTAAGACTCATAACGTTTGTGCAAACAAATATACACAGCAGTATTCAAAACATTATATGCAAGGGTCAGCTGTATACTTTAAGGTCTCTTTTCCTTGTATTGAACACGTGGTGACCATGTGAAGAAAGCATTAAAATATTTGAAATTACTGCTGTCGGGAAATTAATGACACGTTTTCCTACACCATTTCAGCAGCTATAAGACTTCTGTTCTACATTTCACTGACAAAGGATGTTGGAATTAATAGTCAAAAGAAGGCAGAACAGGTAATGTATGGATGAAGGTGATTGTATTCATATGATTTAGGATAATCATTTAAGAGAAAGGGAATAAATGATGAGACATAGAGCCTGTAATTCTGCAGCATAATTTTATTATTGCCTACTGAAATTGGCTTCATCTCAGTTACTTTAGCCCTTAGAAAGTTTGAACAGATGGCATCTCTTGCTCTAACTGTATATCTAATTCAGTTTGCATGACTTTTTGATTATGTATATTTTAATTAATGGGCTTCTCTATGTTTGTTGCATCATCAGGTTAATGGTGTTTAAAAGATGGTCATATGTGGCAATTCCCTGTTGATCGAGAGTCAAAAGTAAATGAAACTTACTACGAAAAATTGATGCTGAACAGTGAAATAACTCTACTAGGGATAAATAGATTTATTCTTGCTAAATTAAGCACAGCTTTTTGCTGCCTAACCTATGTAACAAGGGAAGTGAATGGTGACTAGAGGAATAATTGATCACTGTATCATATATGTCATTATTACATCAATATGATAAGAATCAACATTCTTTGAATCTTTAGGAAAAACATCTGAAGCCAGATATTGCTTTTTAGATGTTACAGAAATAAGGAGTCAACCTTCTTCTTTTCCTTTTGAAAAGAAAATTCTTAGATAAGAAGTCCTTTGTCAATCATGTACAAGGACTTCAGCTTGGGCTGCAAGTATATTTTCTGGCTGATACAGCTTTGAAAGGAGGAGGGCATAAAATTCTGAGATGCAACGTGGGAATACTTGACGTTTTCTCTATCTTCCCAAGGTCCACGTGCTCTGTTTAATTGCTAGAGTTGGTCAAACTGCAAAATGGTGTTCCTGAACATCTGTTCCAGCCCAGACAGCTGTTGCGTTTGAGCCTGACCATCTCTTTTCCTATGCAATAGTCACAAACACCCATAAAACTAGGTCTGTCTTCCCAGAAATGTCTAAGGAGTGGGTTATTTATATGCAAATGACCGCCCATATCTGCATGCAAACCAGCAGGTTTGTGGCTAATGAGTACTCTTTTATGCTATTTTTGCTGCAACTTAGAAGTAGGGTTGAAGAAACGTAATCATGAGCCTAAGCATAGATCAACAGCAGTGAGCTGTTAGTGTAGCACTGAACAGCTGTCATGAGCAAATTTCATTCAACTACTTGATTTTTGTTGTTTGTCCCCATGTTTTTAAGGCTGTTTTATCTCTCTGCATTTCTACATATGTTACAGAGAATTTCTATCAGTCATCTCACAATGGCTATTCAGCAACACATCAAACTGATACAAAAATTCTCTGTTCACAAGGTCCACAGAAAGCTCGAAGCTTTCACAGTCTGAGATATTTGAGGGAGCAAGTTATTTTATTTTATGTGGAAAAAAAATGGAAAGGTTTTTTTTTCCCCCATTTTGGCCAATCTGGCACCATTCCCAGCTGTAGTTTCTCTGACTCTTACCCCTTCAGAGAAGTGGAGAGCTGTAATTCGGTGACTCCATAGCCCAGAAGAAGCATTTAAAGGTTAAAGGATTTAAGGAACCTTTCAATTATTGAAGCTTTCTCTCTCTTCAGCAGAAAAACGAGAGCTGCATCTCGCAGCACAAAGGATTGCATCTTGCACGGGACTCCCAGTGCTCTCCAGTCTCAGCACACCTTCTGCAGGGCCGCGGCATGGCTGGGGAGCAGGAAGCCTTTGCAGATCAGCGTCCTCTGACCAGGTAAAATTTTGTTGTAAAAACCTATCCAACGTTCCTCCGATGCTTTCTGTGCCGTGCTCCCAATATACCCCGTGGCATCACCCTCATCGTGTTTTACCACTGGTTTTTTGTGCCGTTGGCAATTTTATCACCAAACAAGACACGAGACGTGTCCTCTGCGGGCAGGAAAGAGAGGTAATGCTCCGGTCAGAGCGTGTGCGGGGAGCGAGGACCCTGCGCTGAGCCTCATGCGCCAGCTGCCCTCGAGGTCCTGACCAGCCCAGAGGGGGGTGGGAAGAGAGAAAAACTCGGGTACATAGAACAAATCTATAAATTCCAACTGGAACTGGACAGATTTCCCACAGATTTCCCATGTTTGCCTTGGAAAGTTAAAAAAAACCACTAGCTTTCTTTTTTTTCCCAGTAAAAAGCTCTTAATTTTGATTCAAAATGTTAAACTCTAAATGGGGAGAAAAGATTGGAAACGTTTCCAGATGTTGGGTCTGTTCTGTAACACTGAGTTGGAGAAATGTGGTAGATCAGAAATGTCTTTTCGGTTCATTTTACATCAAAGCAGAATGGCAGCACTCTCCAGTGCAGCTCTCTTCTGCCTGATTTTACCTGCAATACGCTACAGGCTTTCTGAGATAGCGTTTTCACATATGCTATAGGAATTTAGGATTTGTACATCATTGCTATCAAAGTTTTACAGATATTGCCTAATAAATAAGAGTAACAAGACAACATAATAAAAATAAGCTATAACAGTAAGTAATTAATGTTTCCACAAGACTCACCTTTCAATGTGAATTATCTAAGGGTTTAATTTTACAGCAGCATCTCCTATAAATAAAACTAAAATTGGGATATAGTTAGCAGTGACTCTGCACTGTGTTTCTTTCTTATTTAGAGTTTAATTTTTTAAAAAATCTGTGTATTTTAGAACTGAAATGGCAGTATGTCTTAACGGACAGACTCACTGCACGTAGTAAAAGATGTACCACCCAAATACTGGGTGTTGTCATTATATCAGTCCTCACAGTCGGGAATGATGGTGCTGGAGTGGGCAGGGGGGGAGTTAGCATCCGTGGGCAGAGGACAGGCAGGTCTGCAGGGCAACAAAGAGCTTTTATTGAACAATTTATAATCCCTCTCAGCTAAACTGGAACTTGTGCTACTGCTGCCACCACGGAGACAGTTGCAACCGCAATACGGTACGTTTCTTCATGGTCTTCAGAGTGCTTCCTTGCCTTTCTTCTGACACTCCCTTTGTGTGAGCAGGAGATGCTTCTGAGGTCCTCTGGGCCATGAGGACCGGACCGTCATCACTCAGGTGCTGGAGGAAGGCAGCTGGCTTGCTCTGCTCTGGTCCTCTGCCCACGGAGCTGAGGTGCTGCGGGACTGAGGGGTGTCTGCGGGCACCTTCCAGCCCCCCGACGTGTCCTCTGCAGGGTGGCCAGCCCCAGCGCCCAGGCAGGGCCACCACAACCACCGACACCCAACGGGGTCTCGCTCACTGAGAAACCCCCCTGACAGCAAGGCTCTGCCTCTCGATGCTTCTGTGGCTGCTCCGACAGTCCTGACGTACGTCCGCTTGTGAGAAATTCGACTGCTCCACGGATATCGATAATTGCACTTCCTTCTTGAAAGATGTATCAACACTTTTCTAATAATACCACATAAAACAGGCCAAAAAAGATAGTCCTTGTGCACATCACGTTTGACGTCACTTGTCACGGGTGTCATAGGATTCATTCCAACTTTTCTCTCCCACATACGACATCTCCAAATTGGTAGGATTTCTCTCAGCCAGGCAAATCTCTCAATGAAGCTCCAAGTTTATCTTCTCATTATGCAGATTTCTATCAGCTCAGCGAAAGCGCTACAAAATTAGCAATTTTGCTCTTGACGTTTGTCCCGAGGCTGCTGCGCGGAGCATCTGGCAATGCAGCAGTTGGCCAAGCAGCAGAGGAGCATCCCTCCAGGTAGGACTGACAGGAAGGTTACCATGGTCTGCTACATGGGGATTATTTTCCGTGTCTCCTGCAGACCTTCACAGCATTTTTACCTGTAAGGTTCTGCAGGATGATCCTGCACCCCACAGCCAGCAGAGACCCTGAGGCAGCAGCATTGCCGATGGCACGCAAGCCAGCCTGTGGCCACGGGACAAATGCCACCAGGGTCAGCTTTCATGGACACGGCTTCTTCGGCTTCAGCACCAAAAGCTGCCACCCATAAGATGTGGGTGAGCAGGAGAAGCACCTTCAGGCTGGAGTTTAAAGCTGGTCTCGGAGTCACATTGCACCAGCCACAGCTGATATAAATCAGCAGAGGCTCTATAATTGATAGCAGGTCTCTATCAGCCCATTCTGCAATTTCCACTCACGGTGCGACTTCGCCCGTGCCCCTGCTGCTCTTGCTGTGAAGACAGACCCGTACTTCTTGCTTTGGCCCTGTGTGCTCAAAGAAACCGTGAGGGTTTCGACTACAGGGAGAGGGAATTTGTCTCCCGTTTCAATTTTTTCCCTTGGGTCTTCCATGTGATAGATCTCTTTGTAGGTCTCCTGCACGTAAAATAGGCAGATAAGTAAGTACTTCAACAGGGAAGTACGTAGGTGGATAGATAGTGTCGTGGTTTAACCCCACTTGGCACCTAAGCACCACCCAGCCGCTCGCTCACCTTCCCACCCCCGGTGGGATGGGGGAGAGAATCAGAAAGGCAAAGGTAATAAAACTCATGGGTTGAGATAAGAACAGTTTAATAATTGAAATAATAACAATAACAATAACAATAAGTTGTAATGAAAAGGAAAGGGGGGGGGACACAAAACCTGGGAAAAACAAGTGCTGCAATTGCTCACCACCCGCCAACCGATGCCCAGCCACTCCCTGAGCAGAGATCGCCGCTCCCCGGCCAACTCCCCCCGTTTCTATACTGAGCATGACGTCACATGGTATGGAATACCCCATTGGCCAGCTGGGCCAGCTGTCCTGGCTGTGCCCCCTCCCAGCTTCTTGTGCACCCGGCAGAGCGTGGGGAGCTGGAAAGTCCTTGACTGTGTGACTAAGCACCACTTAGCAACAACTAAACCACCAGTGTGTTATCAACATTATACTCATACTAAACCCCAAACACAGCACTGTACAGCTACTAGGAAGAAAATTAACTCTGTCCCAGCCGAAACCAGGACAGACAGATGGATAGACAGATGATAGAACAGCTGAGTTACACAGTCCTACTCTTTCAGCTACAAGGAACCAATATACATAAACGGACACATCACAACCTGATGAGTTCAATAGTTTTCCTTGTTGTTTCCATCAAACTATAGCAAAAGAAATACTTTTTTTTCAGACAACATATGAAAAAGACTCCATAACCTGCTTACCCCAGGAAGTCACTGAGTGCAGCAATTTTTTAAGGTTTTTACCTCTCCTGTTCATCATGGCAGTTAAACTACCCCTTATTAATGTTAGTGAATTTTGGAAGCAGTATTTAGCACCCTTTCTCTTTTAGGAAGTTTAAAATAATACACATGTATATATGCACACAAATACTAGGGAGAGGGTGGGCAGTTACCAGGTTACCCTTTTACTTTATATCCTGTGTTTACAGGATCTTACCGTTTAGCTGAAGCAGTGAATCCTGATGCTGTACCTGATCTCAGTCCCAGCAATTCCTGCGTGTCATCTGTTTCTTTGTTAGCCTTTGTGGTTAACTTTCTATCCTTAGTAGCTTGAATACCCAAATAAAAATAAGCAAAGTAGCCTGAGTCTTTCCTGCCTGGCCAGAAAGTGATGGGATAAAGTTAATGGTAGGTTTCTGTTGTTCTTTCTCAGTATTGAGCAGATTTGACAGCAGTGGGTATCATCTAGAAGACGAATAGTGAGACAGGCTGTGGTGCCACCGTGCAATGATTTTATTGGCTTGACCTTGCACCCCGTTGAGAAGATGTCCACAAGATAAAGCAGTCCCATCAATAATTCAGCACAGATGCCATGTGCACTATATGCGTGAAAGAAGCTGCAGTGACGGACGGGCACAAGCAGGAGCAGATCTTTCAGCAGGATGCGCCAGTCCTGCCAGCCAGAGCAAGGCTGCTCACCGGGCACCGCGGCCCCATCTCCATCCTGCCCCCAGCATCGCTGGTGCACTGGTGCCAGCACTCACACCTTCNAACACAAGGGGATAGGAAGAGCACAAACCCACTATCTCCTTTGCATCTGCTGCTGACGGGCAGGCTGGCTGGCCCCTGGCACTGCAGGGCTACACTGGCCAATTTATCTTACCTTAAAATATTTTTGCATTTTGATGCTAATGAATTATGAAACATGTAATTAGTCTATATCATTCATCATTAAGTCTGTCATTTAGCCTTTAAATGGAAAGGTTCTATTTGTTGTATATGCTATTTATGTAATGAGTATTTATCTTTATTTGATTATAATTATTTTACCTAGAAGGTGCCCCCTGCTAAGGCACGTGGGAAGCTACGTATGCAATTAAGAAGAGCATGAACCTGTAAATGCAAATCCTAAAAGCATAACACGGAAGAAGTAGATAAGAGCAGAAGTGGGAAATTTCCTTCAGGAAAAAAGCTTATGATGTAGAAATAGGAAGAAGTCGGTCAGTAGTTGTGCAGCGGTTGCGTGGAGCCGCAGGCTGGGATGGCAGCCGCGTGCTGCAGGAGCCCGGCTGCGGGGTCACGGCCGCAGGCAGAATCTGAGACCCAGGAGTTCAATTCATTTGCACTCCCTGTTCAACTAAAACCAATGCTGCATCGCTTTCGATTTCCTCCACTGCACTAATGCACCCAAGAAAATACCTTTAAAGTGTAAAATAAAAGTCCGCTTTGAGTCTGTTTGTTTTGGAAGGGGGTGGAAGGAGGAGTTCCAGCTGGGAAAGGATTTTACCGTGTCCTTTCTTAAGTCGGCAGCCTCAGCGCCCTGACAGATGCTGCAGGGTTGCTGTTTTCCACGGCGCTCCGGTGTTTATTCAGCCCTCTGGTACGGCTGCTCTGAGCAAGGGCGGGAGCACGGGCTCTGCCTGGGCACTTCGGGTGGAAATTGGAGATCGCAGGAGCTGGCCAGCAAGTCTCTTAAAAGTTATTGTTGGGTTTGTACTGCCGCCGGCTCCTGATTTTTACAGTATCATTTCTACATCTTTTTGCTAGTGGCTGGTCTACCTTACAGTGAAGCTATTCCTTCCGCCTACTCCTCCAAAACGTTTATGGGGAAAGGGAAAAATACCCAACAAGCCCAAAGCCAGACAGTCTATTACAAGTCTTGAGATGAGATGGGAGCGGTGTGAGTCATAACACGGGGAGCTTCGTCATGCAAGAACAGCTGCAGAAACTGTCTTGATGTCCTGCAGGAAGGAACTGTTGTCTTACTTCTATGCCAATTCAGAGCACCTGGCTCTAGCCTCTGCTGCATGCTCTCATGCACCAGCCTCTTCTGACCAGCTAAAAAGAATGAGAGTTCTCCAATTTCCTCACAAGACAGCATTGAAGGGCATCACTATTACTTTGTAGTTCCACTTTGCAATTTTTCTGTTTCCTTTTTCCAAATTTGGATGTGTAAGGTACAGTTTTCCTGTATCTGCCTCACAATTTCTATGCTCAGAGAAAACTTCTTGAACAGCCCCAAATCACTGAAGTATTTAAAAAACAAGAACACAGCCCTTGAGATAAGTTGTTTAGACACAGGGATACATAAAAAGTTTGGGGGGAAAAAGTAAGGCTGTGTTTTTATTTCCATTTTCAGTTCTGTATTAAAATTTATGTCATTAAACAAAATAAAATTGTAAAACAGATATTAAAATGAAAAAAAAGAATTGAAAGAATATGTTCCCAAATTACCAGCACCAGTTGTTTTACCATTGCTAGGCTGCTGTAATTTTCTCTCTGTAAAAAAACTCCCTGTGGAATTTACAATATTTTAATGGTTGAGTTTCAATAAAACTGCCTTTTATGAGGGGAAGAAGTTTGATTAAAAACTTCCTTTGGCAGCCCGAGCTGCTGGGGCGTGTGAGCATCCATAAGACGGGCACAGGACGGGGGGGACGGAGGGGTGCAAAATCTGCGTGTGGAAGGGTGGGGGGCACCCGGCGGAGGGTGGGGGGCAGAAGGGGGGCATCGCACGCCGGCCGG